>LVTN01000032.1:502531-596800 GCA_001649415.1 Musa itinerans
TATATATATATATATATATATATATTCTTTTTGTCGGTAGAAGAGCTTTCAATTCCTTCTCTCTGAGGCTTTTGGACGCACATCTCGCCTACGCCTTTTGGATCTCAGGTTGCAATCTGCTCCGAATCATTTGGGGCGCTCCGTTTCTGTTTAATCGCAATCAGGAGGGTTTGTCTATCGAGATTTAGGTTTCCTGTCAGTTTTATCGGTGGATACCGGCGTGATGCTCGATTTGGTTGGCGGCTACGTCTCGGATCTGAGAGCGCTCGGTCTCGATTCTGGGTTTCTTGGGCCGAGGAGGCGTTTATTCTGATCGCAGAATTTTGGGGGAAACCGTCATGTTTTGGAGAGAAAGAGAGAGGGACACGAGTGATGGGGAGCAGAACGGCGGTCCACCTTGTGGCCAGGTCCGTGTTCTCGTCGTCGGCGATGCAGGTATCTGATTGATGTAAAAAAAGCGCTGATCTTTGGATGGTTAGTCAGTTTCCTCGTTGATTTTTGTATATGTTTTCCGGCATGATTATTAAGAGGAACTCTGCGGTTCTTTCATATTGCACTCTGGCAACGACAAGTGTAGGAAACTGCAAATATGCACGATTACAGACGCCCGACTAGCCATCCATTACTTGTGGAACTGATAGTTAAAATCCGAAGGACTACTCATGTCCTGATCCGGTTTAATGAGATAACTGACACATTTATTACTTTCTACATAGCTCAATTGCGGAAAATTATCCATGTAATGGACCCCAGAAATTCAAGATCTTAAGGCTTGTTGTTGTTGTCGAAGAATTTTGGAAATCTCATAGTTCATATATTCTAAGTCTAGTCATTTGCTTTATCTTTCTAACCCAAGATGCCTTATTTTTTAATGATCAAGCTGCTATCTAGTACTCTAATTGATATTTTGTGCACCTTCCTTGACCTTGACATATTTTTCTTAAAGATTGATACTTCCAAGTTCCAAACATACCGACAGTAAAATGACGATAAGTGTCTATATATTCATGAACATCCATGCACTATGTATGCATGAAGATAGTTCAGGAGTCATGTGGTGTGTGCTTCTGCGTGGATAATGTTGTTGTAGTGTAACCATTTCAATATTTGATCTTGTATTAGGTGTTGGAAAGACATCTTTAGTGCACCTAATATTGAAAGGCACTTCTATTGCTCGACCCTCTCAAACAGTGGGCTGTTCAGTGGGTGTGAAGGTAAAATTATTTCTCTCTTTTTCTCCAAGCATAGGTATGTTTACTATGTCAATTTTCTGACAAATCTCATAATTTATCTTACCCAGCATATTTCTTATGGAAGTGCTAGCAGCTCTTCTAATAGCATAAAGGGTGATGCACAAAGAGACTTCTTTGTCGAGCTTTGGGATGTCTCAGGGCATGAACGTTATAAAGATTGTCGATTTCTTTTCTATACACAAATTGATGGTAAGTCTTTTCTTTCACATTGTGACAATTGTCCATCTGAACTAGTTACCCAGTGCTGGATTCATCTTAGTTGCTCAGGAAAATCTGTCTTAGATATTGTTTCTGGTATGTTATTATTACCATCCTATTCTCAACATTATTTGCATCCTCAAAAGCAACAATGGTGAAAATTGTACTACCAAGTTCTTACTTTTGGGTGCTATTACTGATTTTCTTGAGTCTAAATTTTATCGAGTTGATTCTGCTTATTATATCCTTAATTGCTTTCTTTGTGATAATATAAATATTTTAAGAATTTGAATAGTTTTTCATTTATCCTTAAACACAAGAACAAGAATGACGGTTATCTTAGTTACAATAAGCCTAGTGTTCAAATAACAAATTAAAATTGGTATTGAACATAGTTGAGCCTTGCTAAACTGTCTTATATTGTGAGTTTCTTGGCCACAATTTAGTGGGACTATAAAATAATGAAATGTCCCTTTGGCATCTTCGAGTTTTTGGGCACAATTTAGTTCCTAGAGTGATGGAACAATCTTCTTTGAATATATGGAGGTTTTTTTGCTGTATCTCCTATATATTTGACCATGAAGTCATGCATGAAAAGAATAGGAATACTCTGCATGCTGTTGTTTTAGTAAGTTCATAACTGAATGTTGAATTGTCATATATAAATTTCAAAGTTTCTATTCACATAATTTAAGTAGGAAAGCACCAGCAACTGTTAGTTCAAGAATAAGAAATTTGTTCAATTAAATACAATTTGTTTAATTAACAACATTGCTGGAAGTGTTTCCCATGGGGGTAGGCTAAGTAGGAGTTGAATGAAATTAAGTCACTTTCAGGAACCAATCAGTTGAATGACATTAAATCAGGTTTTAGGAACCAAAGTGCACAATCTTCTGTTGTTAACACAAATTAAAATTTATAAGTTGAAGAGTTGGAACATTGACCAAGGCACTTAATCTAATTGCAAGTAGGCATATATGGTCAACAAGCTTGATACTATTCTATTTACTGGGGCCTTAATTTGATTTATGGGTTTCTTCATTAGTCAGTCAGCTTCTTCAAATTTTCTCATTGTATATATAGAGGATATGACGGTCAAAACTTTCTTTTTGTCTATATTATGTTGAACTATATAAGCTGTGCAGCTGGCAGTTTCATCTCCTGAAAGACAACTTTTTCATGGGCCCTTGAACTTGTTAAGATCCCTGCAGAAATCTATCACCCTACTTGGTGCTATAAAATTTGAAAATTATGGCTTACTGCAGCTTGTTTAATTTTAATGACAGATTTCTGTTTAGAAATTATTTCCTGGAGTTAAAAGGGATCTTAAATGAATCACTAGCATACGGACTACCCTTTTTTGTTCAGGTGAACTTTTTTCCTGGAGTTGAAAGGGCTTTGCAGTGAATCACAAGCATACAAACTAAATTAAGACTGCTACCCTACAAACTAGAATTTGTCATTAGTCTTCCATATGTAATATACACTAGTGATAAGGGAAACCGGTTGGTTCATAGAATAGACTTCTTTTTATCGTTTGAATTAATTTGATGTACAACTGTATCTGCATTAAATCGTAGTCACTTTTTCACTTGAAATTCCTTCATAGGTGTTATATTTGTTCATGATCTCTCCCAGAGGAGAACCAAAACAAACTTGCACAAGTGGGCTGCTGAGATCACAGCAAATGGTACATTTTCAACTCGTCTGGGTTCTGGTGGTCCTGGAGGCCTTCCTGTTCCTTATTTAGTTATTGGTAACAAAACTGATATTGTTGCCAAAGTGGGTACAAGGGTAATGAGCAGTGGCAATCTCGTCGATGTTGCTCGCCAGTGGGTTGAGAAACAAGGCCTCATCCCTTCGAGCGAACAACTTCCATTGACAGATAGCTTTCCGGGCAATTCTGACCTATTGGCAGTAAGAAGTGCATTTTCAAATTTGGAGTTACTTTAGGACTCATGAGCAATTTAGGCTTTTGCTGCATCGATATTTAATTTTTCTCCTTAGTTTCAACTACTGTTCCTCTAGGGACAGACATGGAAATTTTGATGGAACTGTTTGCTTTTGATTTCAAAGAAAATTTTGAATATTATATCGGAGTATTCCACCTAGAATAGTTTATTGTTATTTCTCAAAGCCCTATGAAATGTTTCATGTGTTTCTATGTATAATAGGTACCATCTAGAGCTTCAATAAAAATTACAAGCACAACACACTATTTATTTTGGCTATTTCTGTTAATTCATATCTGATTTCAGATTGGATATAATATTATTATCATAAAACAATATGATACACATATTTAGAGATGGTGTTGGGTTTAATTGGCACGGTAAACTTAATTCTTTTGCTGTTAATTCATATCTGATTTATATCAGTTTGGATAATTTCTTATTATTGTGGCACAAGAGAATGATAATAAATTAGATACTGGCAGGTCCAATATTGCTCCTTGGTCAGACCAGTGAGTAATTGACACTTAGAAGTGAAATCAGTATTCAAATCCTTGATTATGACTGTATGGCAGGTGCATAATGGTGAAGCGACATGGAACTAAGAGGAGCAATTCCTTTCCTAATATTTTAAGAGATTCCTCTTTACAGATTGCAATTTAATTTTTTAGTCTTCTCTTTTGATATTTGTGTCTGCTTAGTTATATATTAATCTCTTAGTGGTCCGCATTTGCTAGTAAATTATAACAAATTAAGGTTCTTCTGGAAAATTTGTTTGAATTTTCATAATTTTTCAAGAGAAACCTCTCCTCTGACAAACATATTGATCATAATCCTGACATGCAGCTGCATAGACTATAGTTTGGAACCTTGTGTTGATGCTGTTTTGAGGATTCGGATTATTAGATGTGATGATTTCAGATCAGGTGGTGGCTTTCAGTATAGTTTCAAAAACCAACAAGTTATTATGAGAACCGATTGTGGTAAAGGCAAGATTTTTACTAGCTTAGAGGACTGAAAGAGAAAGAAAGAGTGAGCTGAGATAAGAGTCCAACTGACTAATATCTGTTTTCATTGAATTGCACAAGGTAGAAGTTTCAAGATCAATTAATCTCTCAAACTTGGTCATAGAAGAGGCTGGCCACTATTCATAGATATTATTGAATTCCGTATCAACTTCCATTGTTATCATATAATAATACAAGCAGCTCTAAACTTACCTAAATAGACACTAAATAAACCAAAAGTGAACATAAATTATGAAACACCACAAATATTAATGGAATAATCAAATTAAATCATAAGCCAGCACATGTTGCATGAACTCTTGAGTCACCATATGAAAGCTTTAGGTATGTCAAATTTCTACATCTAAGCACAGCATACTTGGTATGCTATCTAAGCCATGACAGTAATTGTAAATCCATGTCAATCACATTCATTGTGAAACAAAAACGATCATGCGAGATACATCTACAAGAAAGACGAGAGATTATCATTGGCAATACAAGTTGCTTATGCACATGGAAATCCAAATCAAAGCCATTATTTTTGTGGTTTATGTCAATGAAAATGAAAGTGAATGATATGATTAAGGACCTTCAAGCAAAGCAAAGTTCATTTTGCTGTTATTATCCATTTTCAAATTCATTGTGGAATTTGTCACTAACTGCTGTCTTTTATTGCTTAGTTTTTCTTATTGTTTTTCAACACTGGATTAGCACATTAAGCATCTGGTTGAAATTTTTCAGCATTTTGATGTATGTTTGTAACTTGGCTAATCATCTCCAGGCTGCCAAAGAAGCCAGATATGATAAGGAAGCTGTGATAAAGTTTTTTCGTTTGGTCTGTAATCTGTATCACTCTATTAATTTTGTTCTTTATATTATACTGTGATACTTTTATTGATAAAATGTCATTATTTGTCTTTTTAGTTGATCAGGAGAATATATATTTCTGATGAACTACCAGATCCTAGTCCATGGTCCATAAGCCCATTGCAAAACCCCATTTATTATACAGGAGAAAATTTAAGTGATGATGATCATTATCACAGAAGATTGAGGTATATTCTCCCTGAATATTAAATTGTTGTAGGACCATCCACATTCCTCATCTCTATTGCTTCTTTTGTATGCAAAAGCAAAAGTCTTTGTGTCCATGCCTTTGTTTCAACTGTCTTTTGGTTAATTTGGAAATTTTATCTTTCTGCATCTCCCTATGATTTAGCCTCAAGGCCGTTAAATTATGTTCTGTACTACTACTTAAATGTTAAAATAATGGTATTAGCTACTGCGATATGCTTTGAGATATAATTACCTGTTCTTTTTCGGTAAAACTAATTATGTGGTCTGATTTCTTCACTTCTGCAACTTGTATGTTGGCTGTACATTAATTAAATTCTTATGGACATGAAGGCTGCTCACTGAAAGAAGGATCAGGTCCTGATGCAGGAATGCACTGTAAGCGAGGGACTGCCAAAAGCCCTATTCCTACATTTTACAACAATGAACAATAAGATCAATAAATTATGAGCTTGCTGGTTAGGAAGTATTAGATCTTTGATTAATGGAAGTGGAAAGTATGGGTGGTACTACTGTATTTCCAGATTAGAGACGATGGATGGAAAAAGCTGATGGAGGCAGGTCTGAATTTTAAGAATCCTGATTATAGGTGTGCCAACAGCCTCTTATCTGAAATATTAGCATCTGCAAATTTCTGAGAACTCACAATTAAATCATGTCAATTTCAAGAAACACAATTTTAAGCTGACGGAGGCGGGTCTGAATTTTAAGAATCCTGATTATAGGTGTGCCAACAGCCTCTTATCTGAAATATTAGCATCTGCAAATTTCTGAGAACTCACAATTAAATCATGTCAATTTCAAGAAACACAATTTTAAGCTGACGGAGGCGGGTCTGAATTTTAAGAATCCTGATTATAGGTGTGCCAACAGCCTCTTATATGAAATATTAGCATCTGCAAATTTCTGAGAACTCACATTTAAATCATAAGTCAATTTCAAGAAACACAATTTAAAATAAAAAATGATGCATCAGATCCCGAAGAACTTGTTATCTACGAGGCTGCATATGAAAAATTACTTGGTAATTCTCAATCATAATCTGAATCATACTAATTACTTAGCAAGTATTTCTCCATCATAATGTGAATCATATTGAAAGATTCTTGCCCATCAAGTACTTCATGATATAGATTCTTGACATGGCGTCCTCAATCAGACACCATTTGATTCTCATTTATGAGATTTTTAGTTGCCTTTGTCCATGTTAAATATTCTAGCCTCAAACGGGAAAAAAAAAACAAACAAATGTCCATTTTTATGACCTTATCCTCTTAGTCACTCATGATTTGACCATTGGAAGCTGATTGAATTTGCATGAACTGCTCGCTAATATCTAAAGAGAAAACCAAAATGGCAAAGCAAACCACATGGCAATAAAGTCAAACTAGATCTATACATTGTCACATCATAAATCCACAAGTATTGGAACTTAACTTTCATTTTCCACTTGTCTAATATATGCAGATAGATGACTGGATCTCCCCCATTAAGCTGTAATAGCAGACATCTATTGACTATGTCTACGGTTATCATTTATGTTCTCCAATTATCATGGCCTTAGCAGATTCTGGATCCATCTCAAACATTTGATTTTTTTTTTATTCAGTGGATTTAGTTACATAATTAATTACAATTGTATGTATCATGATTGTTTGATCTAGATTTGCTTTACCAGATGCAGCTCTGTTTATTCATATCTATTGAACACATTTAACCTCTTTCAACTCATTTGAATTGTCCTTTTTATCACTATGAATTTGTGTTGTCAGATCAGATCTTTAAGTAGTCACCAACTCTTGATTTGTCAGCCTGTGGAATAGCAGTAAATGTGTTCCTTTTTCTAATGATGCAATGAAGTTTGGAATATCATGCTGCAAAAGCATTAGTTAAAACTGACTTAGCTGACTTGTGTATTTATCAATGAGAATTTTGTTTCTATTTTTAGAGGAATTGCAGTTGTTCTATCTGAAATTCATGCTGAAACTTCCTATCAGTCTGAGCTTGTCGATTTCCTGAATCTGGGCATGAGAAGAAACTAGAGAATAAATCTATTTATGTTCTAAGTACAACTGCAAGTGTTGAAGTGCTGTCATATGAAATGAATATTTCTGAACATGCACATTCAACGTTCTGAGGATGGCTAATGTTCTACAAAGTCATGCAGCCTAGTTCTCATCAGGGAAAAAACTAGTTTGGTCTTTAACAAGCTGTTCCTGATAGAACAGCCAAGTGCTTCTTTATAGAATTTTAATAGACCTACTTTCTCTTCATGGTACAATCTATATCTTGGTCATTCTGAAGAACTCGTATAATTACATGATCTAGTTAATCAATGACTTGTTAGCTGGTACTCTAAAATGTTTTACTGTGACTATTATGTTATGGTGTGTGACACTTCCTGCTTCTGAGACAGCTTGATCTCTTGAGAGGCCAGCTTCATATATTCATAGCTGTTTTTTTTTGCTTTGGCATTTAATTTATTTTATTATTGTACTAATGTAAACTCTTTCTAGCAGTTCAAGTAGTGAAGGTTACAAGTACGATGTGCTTCCGCTGCTGCCTGCTCACCGAAGCCTTGCACCAGCTCCTACACTCTATCCTCAGCAGCCTACGTTGATGCCGGAGAACTACAGTTTCCACAGACTCTCAGCCACTGGGTTACCCAGAATTAGCAGCACGAAATTGAACAAAGCTGATACCAACATTTGATTTCTACTTGGATTGACAATAATCCTCTACAAGGAATAAAAACAAAAAAGTGCTTTTGAGATTGTAATTGTATGTGAGATTAGCTCTGCTTGTAAAGTTGTCTCTTTGGTGACTGCCCATTTGGTCTTACGAGCAAGTGTTGCATTACATATCATGACGGTATAGTCCATCATTCTTGTAGAGGATATGAATCATTTGTTTCTTCATAAGAAAATAATAAATATATCCTTTTTTGACTAGTATTGAAGAACCATGTGTTAGGCGAATGGTGGTTGCTGTTTTTGCTTGGATGACCATGTAACAGTCACCATTTTGTGATTTCGTCATCGTATCGATCTAACAAAAAATTGTTAGATCGATATCATATTATCACAGATTTAGTATGATTTAACTATATCATATTATCACAGATTTAATATGTTTTGTTAAATCGTATAGTACCTTTGGGTGTCTCTTTATATTAGCTTCAAAATTTTGTGGTCTACAAATAGTCATTTCAGTAAGTATTTATAGACAATGTAAATTACAAATATAGACCTCGTAAGTTTTGAACGATCGTATAACAAAGAGTTTCAAGGTGGTTTGTCATGATCAAAAGTTCTCATAAGTGCTCATATAATAATACTACTACGGAATAAGACAACGAACCAGCACTAGACACCATCTCAAAGGCTCATCCATCCATATGCCACTCGAGTAGCTCTTGGGTGAAGTGTTGGCGAACATTCCGCACCACTATGTGGAACTAGAAAACCTTCAAAATGACTATTTAGATGATATATTTTTGGACAATTTTGCCTCTATGCGATGACTATACAACTTATGTTTACAAGTCTAAAACGATCACAAGAGCTAATTAAAATAAGACTGTCAAACTTACAACAAGCCCTCTACATGTTGTGCAAATTATAAACAAAATCGAAAGACACGGACATATATGACCATTGGTTTGAATACCCTATTTACAGCTTTGTCCATGACATTCTCTCTCACTTATTCCTTCGACATCCTCATCAAAGCTTTTGCAAACGTTGCATCTCCTCACCTTTACTTAATCTTCAATCTTATGCTCCAATTGCACCACGCCTCCTGACTTATAATTACTCTTCGTCGCTATTGCTAAGTAGTCGAACTTTGATCCGCCACACTGCTTCAACTCTCTAATAACTCTGACTTTGGTGTAGGGTCGACCAAGATGTGCTAATTCTTGTTGGTTCTTACTAATCCTTTAGATGAAGAAAAAGACATTCCTTTGTAAGCATCGCCTTAATTCTTGTTGGTTCTTACTAGTCTCTCAAACATCTCATGTCGCTTGAATTGAGTAGATATCTATTAGAGTTTTAATAAGCATCGCCTTATAAACTTTAAAGTTTCTAAGGTCTTTCCTTTGTAAAATTTACCTATTAATTCCTCTTTTACTTAAGTTGTTGCCTCAAAGTATGTTTATATCACTTTCACTTTCGATTAGTATTCTATTGATAAATAAAACAAACAATCTACTCTTAATAGCATCGATCAGGTGAGAATTTGACAATTGTTGTCTTTCACTTTCTTTGAAAGATCTTTGAACATGTATAGAGCTCCTCTACTAGATAAATAAAAAAACTGTGGTACTCGATTTCACTCATTTTCTTAGGATTTGAGAAAGAAAAGTTTATTTGACTTTACCCGCCTCCTCGAGGGTTGTACTCGATGCATCGAGCCAGTTATTATCCTTTGCCTGTTCTTTGCTCATACTTCCGAAGCATTCGAAGTGTTTGCACTTCTTATATTGAGTTAGCGACTGTGATTCGTCTTCTCATTACCATCGAACTTCTAGAATGCAAGAAGTTTTACTAAAAAATAAAATAAAATTTTGCCTTGCTCATTGGTTCCAAAGCTCATGGGTGTTATGTTAGTTGACACTCTACACTATTATATAGAGCTAGAAAACCCTTAAAATGATTGCATATATAGTTTGTTTCTATGCAATTTTATTTTTGTGTGACGATTATATACAACTTGCGTTTATAAGCCTGAAACAACCATAAAAACCAATTAAAATGGGATTGTCAAACCTACTATGAGTCTTTTACATGCTGTGTAAATCATGAACAAAATCGAAAGATATAAAAACACTATATCGAATACCCTATTTTTTCCCTACCAAAACGATACGTTACGATTAGACAAACCTTGTTCATAATATTGGTCGATAAAAGATTAATCTCGTTCATAAAAGGCCAGCCAGTAAACGCATGAACAAACTGCCATCGTGCCTTTGTGGAAAAAATATCAAACTCCAGCTCGAAACGATTGTGCAAGGACAACCAATAGGGACGATAGTGGATTGGATTTTTTTTTGGGTACCAAAGCCTCCACACCCGTTATAGAGCAAAATAGACAGTAAAGTAACGTTTGGTGGAAGAAATTCTAGTAGTACATGAACAGTTAGTCGGATTCAAAAGCTGGACACCAGAAAATCGATAAATACTTTATCTGTTAATTAATCATCATCAAACCTAGCCTAGTGAGGCATTCATATACATGCACACAATAGGCATCTGCTCACGTAATGACCGAAATAGAACAGATAATGAAAGAAGAGAAACATCTACGATTACCCACTGAATAGTAGTCTCTGCCAATCCAATCATCAACTGACACCAAGGTTTCATTATTCGTAGAGGTAAATTAAACCATGTGAAGCTACAAAAGATACAGCATACATCCATCAGCCAGTAGAATTAGCATGGTTTGAGATATCATTCAAACTGTACCCGATAACCAACCATGACGTAAACAGGATGATTTCCTCAGTTTGGATCCGGGATCGGCTAATTGTTTTAGACTTTGCAGACGGTAACTAGTCCGATACGATTTGATACGATACAATACCAGACAAAAACTTTGCTCTGTTCGAATAGAGAAAAAAGAACAAACTAACTAACAAAGAAGATATGTCTATTATAGCAAACAAGCAAGCTAGATAGGCGTAGGTCACGACAGCAAGCAAGGAAATTGGATTACAGAGCTTATGTTGGATTGCAGTTTTTACAGCAAATAGGCAATCATTTCACTAGCAACAGTGACAAACCGCTTCAGGATAAAGCAAGCACCATGTTCCATCTGGTCATCAATCCGCAGTCCAGCTTTGTTCAACAATCTCACGCACTTTTCGGTTGTATTCACGCTTGTTCTCACTGAACATGCGTGCAGCCTCCGAGTTTGCAGGCGAGTTGGGATTTGGATCACAGAGCAAAGACTGCAACAAAAGACCAAAAATTGGTTACACCACCAAAAGATGATAATCCCGATGTATGCCTTGGAAAATACTGAGTGACGAAGATTCGACTCAGAGAGTGTTGACCCATATATACCTAAGTACAATGTTTGTCCTTAAGTAACCACCAACCTAAATGTGAAGACCTACAAAGTTTACTGCATCTCCACATGCAGCTCAAAATAATAAAAATTGTTATTGTTGTCCACAAAGCTAGACAATTTAATGCAAACATTAACTTTCTAAAGAAATCTAGAAGTACAATGAATGCTACCACCATGCCCATAACATAGGGAATAAGATCGTTGTGCATTGCAAATAAACTCAAGGTTGTTCTAGTAAGTAAATAGAAAAGCAAGGATGTAAAACAAAACTATGCACTGATATTCATATGGTAGCTAATCATATATTGGTGTAAACTTCCAAATAATTAATCCCAGTCGAAATTGAGTATTCATGAACTTCAATGCTCAGAATCCTCATGAAAAATGCTAACTAATGACTCAACAAGAATTCATTTCCTGTTGGAGAAAAAGCACCGTTGCAGCATTAGAGATCAAAGTTATCAAACACTTCGGAAATCATAGACAGATAAATTCCTATATTCACTGTTTTATGTAAAAGCTCTAATTATAAGCCTCTAACTTGTTCAATTTTCAAATGTGCCCTTTATATGAATTTGATGGAAGACACTACTCAGATTACAAAAATAAATAAAATTAAAATATCAAAATACATAAAAAAGGTTGAAGATACAATGGCATGCATCATGCCCGAAAAAATAAATATAACAAAAAGGATTTAACAAACTAATGGATTCATGTTGCTATCATTCGCTGCAAATAATACATGAGGAAAAGACCAGTCACTTGTTAAAGAAACTACTTGCTCTTGTTGCATTACTTGAAAATGATAAATTTACTTGGATTATTTTTTCAACTCCATCATATTACTCTAACAACAATTATCTGCAAGAAAGAACCATTTAAGAGAAAAAGCAAGCTGTAGGTGCTTAAGTAGCTACATATGCCATATCTATGCGTTCTGTTGTTTGACCCGACGCTTGAAACGTTAGGTGCCTAAACAGACTATCCCGTTGGCCTAGACGGCATCCGATGACAACATTTAGAAGATAGGATTTAAAACACATAAGCACATAATTATGAAATAAAAACAGCAATACAGATAAGATTTGAAAACATCGGCTTGTTTTTATCATTCCACAGAAGGAAGCACCAAAAACCAGCTCAACCTGACTTCTTCTGTTCAATAAGTAGACCAAAGGTCACCATCATGCTCATACCTAAGATGGGTACCAACAGCACCTCTTTATATTTTGTAAATAAGGTTCAACAAATGAGTAATATAAACCACAAGGCCTAAACCATGAAACACGTCTCTTTTTCTTACCTTTTCTCTTTTTTCTTCTCTAATTCTGTTTTCACTTTCTCATCACCTCTGATATTTTCATACTCTATGCCTGAAACCACCACCTAACAACCTTTCCGATACATGACTAATCTTAGCCCATCACCATCACTCCTCCCATCAAGCCATTAAACACTAATATATATTGCACATCAAGGAGCAAAAACAAAAAAAGAAGATGAATGTAAACCAAAGTAAACAACTTTAAATAAAACTCTAAGGAGAATATAGGAGAAATTTTAGCATCAATTAAAAAGTGGAAGATCTACTACCTGGATGGAAGTAAGAACAGCAGCTACATCATATATTGGGCTCCATTGGTTCTGCAAAATATCCAAGCATATGCTTCCATCCGCATAAACTGAACATTTTGTTCAAAAAGCATTACAACGGACCCAAAGAATGAGAAACGCCAATATTAAGCAATGCTTCTAACAATCATGACCAGTAAACTTTTGTGGCATAAGATGACATAAGAAAGGACAACCTCAGTGACACGATGATAACATCAAATTAAAGCAACTCTCATGCATACAAAAGGAATGGCAAAGAGGTACTGACATAACATTGCTACTCTAGAGGATATAGGTTACCATGAAAACTTATCACTTTGTTCAGTTCAACTACTGCATATATTGAATCTCCCTAGGTCCTGCAATGGCAAGAGCCTCATGCACTAGGTTGTCTTACTGGTTCAATAGCTGACTTGATGAGAATTGAAACATTGAGACCAAGAAAAATAGGTATCTCTTATTAAGATCCTGATAAAGTACCAATCGAGAAGGCATATAAAATTAAATTTGGATGAACTTCCGCTTTGTTCAAACATGCATCCATTTCTTCAAGAATTTGTTCAGCTACGGCTATAACAACATGCCATAATGTCCAAACTACTGGAATTCAACTACATGAATCTTTTTGCATCATTAAAATCTGGGCGCATCTATAGTCAGACAAAGAGTAATCAAATATTTTTTAATTACTCACACCATTAATCATAATCAACTTAGTCCATCTAAACAAGACATCAACAAGTCTTCTGTTTATGTGTTTATATGATCGTAGAACATTTTCCCATATTTAACCCTCTATCAGGGTATACTAATTCTTAAAAATTAAAATATTACCTATTCTATTTGTCTAATAACCCTGCATATCCACCTCAACATCCTCCTCTCAACTATCTTGGCTTTTTATACGGTTAAGCATGGTTGGCCTTGTCTCATAAAATTTTCATTTAATATGAAGGGCACAACAATCACATAAAACTCTTTCCTGCCCTGTCTACATTTAACAATCTCATTTTTACTCCATAAACAATATTTTCATTGATCACTCATTTCTGTTGAATAGATACAAGATATAATGTCTTTTATCCACAAGAACTTGTCCAACGTATCTTAAGTTTTCTCTTAGCATTGATAAAATTGTATTTCACACGATCAGTCCACGTTAGTCCAAAACCCTTAGTTTCTAATGAGTATCTCCATAACTCAAATTTAGAATTAATCCCATCTGATGGTTCATCAATTGAAATAGTATCATAACAACATATACCATGGAAATTTATCCTACATATGTCCACTAGATTCATCCATTATCAATGTAAAAAGATAATGGCTTAAGGTTTGATCCTTGGTACAACCATATGGTATAGGAATCATCTAGGCACACATCTTGCCATCCTTAGCGACTACTCCAAATTATGATTCCACTTTGTTCTTTTCTCTTCGAGCCTAGACTGTGCACTTTAAATTCTTCACATTATTTCCTTATGCTACCACTCATACACCCTCTACAAATATATATTTCACTTACCACTATTCTTTATATAATTGTATTTGCATCTAAATTTTTCAACAGAACTGTTTTGATTAAATCATACTATTTGTTGGGCACAAGCACTTAAAGCATTCTATAATCTGCTACTGAGACAAACTTAAATAATAAATTTTATAACCAACTCTTTTTAGCTTAGGAACATACTTAATAAAATCTCCTACAGCAATGACAATCTCTTCCTATGCTTTATTTCCATGTATACCAAAGCTTATATCAAATGTTATCAATTTCCATACATTTTTCACACTCTTACATAGTCTATTATAAACAAACTAAATTATATCTCCTCCTAACCATCAGAACCACCAATTCAAATCCTTTTCTTGCAAGGGTTCTATACTCCACATATCTAGTTTAATCCCATAATCACGGAATAATTTGTTCATGTGCATTTATTGATGAACTAGTCTTAAGTAGTCTTACTGTCGATCTCAAGACTGGAAAAAGGAGGGTTGCATTAAGTAGCTGGTAACTAGTGCAAAACTTTATCATGTCATGGATCTAGTGCAGCATACAATATAAATACAAAATGTTCAACACAGAGCAATAACATCTGTCTTGGAGTTCAACAATAGATCCCATCATTTAATAAGGAGGCAGCAAAAGGTTAACCACTCCTGTATCTAGTGATAATATCAAGGTGCATTTTGTCTTGGCATTCAGCTTATTCCGCCATAAGATATTTTCCTCAATATTTCCTACCACAGGTAGTAATCACCAAATATTTCCGAATAAAGCAAGACCAAAATAGAAGCATGCATCTAGACATTCCTGGAAAAAGAAAACAGAATCAGCAATTCCACTTACTATTAGGATGAAACATTCGAGAAACAAAGCGTACAGTCGGTGGCTTATTTGGATAGTCCTCTGTAAATTGAAGTGTCAGCTTAAACGTCCCTGGTTAGATCAAATATTTCAAGATCAGACAATACAGAAACAATATCAAGTTATTGATCTTAGCACATAAGTACGACAATGGAAGATCTAAACCCCTCCTGAAACTCATACATCAAACTGATTGTTAAAGTAGAAACAATCAAATGTCAATGTGAAAATGTAGTTCAATTCAGATTATATAAAATTTGAGTCGTCTATAAGGATGTCGTACGCCTTCCTAGTTCCACTGATTTCTTAATTAATATTCAAGTTTCTTCTGTAAAAGAAGATAATATTGTAGGGATTGTCCGTGATGCAAGGGCTGATGAAAATTGAGCTACAACAGATTCTGTATCACCTTATCTTGAAATAAAAGGATATCACCCCGATAGTAGATTTAGTTATTTGGAATATCAGAAGAATATGAATAAATGTTGTATAGAATTCCAGAATTAAATATAAAAAAAAATCATATTTTGGCTATGTCTTCATCTAGATTGATCAGTCTAAATGCCCAGATATCAAGATGAATTGTAGTCACCAAGATTTCAGACAAAGTCCCTTCAATTTCAGTTCAGAACCATAGCCTAGGCATCAAGGACAATCCCAATATATGGTTTGGATTTCACAATACAATCTCCATAGGCCTATTATATATGCATACATAATTACATACTATAGGAATAATAAAGACCAGATTCCATTATACAAGCTGAAAATGAGCATCCCAGGAAAATGGAACAATTTCATTACTGAACTTACTCAATTTAGTAGATATTATCACACATGCTCAACTCAAATTACTGGAATGGTTTCATCTCAAAGGACACCTTTATAATTTTGATCTACAAGGGTTATCTATTGGTTTTCCTATTGTGTTATAGTATAGAATCAGCATGGATACAATTAAACATGCTCAAAGACTTCTGAACATAAATGAACAATAAATATATTGATAACAATTTTATCTATCCCGTGGTATGCAACAAAATGTATCAGCTAGCCATCAAACTTAAAGACTGATAGAAAAGATGTGATCAGGAACAAGTGACATTTTCTAGAACAATAGAAACTCAGTGTGATGTTCCAACTCTTTAAGCAGATACTGTGGCATTATACCTACCTCCATCCCAAGGTGTG
Source organism: Musa itinerans (assembly GCA_001649415.1). NCBI lineage: Eukaryota > Viridiplantae > Streptophyta > Magnoliopsida > Zingiberales > Musaceae > Musa > Musa itinerans. The sequence continues at coordinate 519,279 of LVTN01000032.1, forward strand.
TCATCTGGGCTGCAGTTCAAAACAAAAAGGTATCAGTAAAATCACCCATAACGTTAACGAAGAAACCATGACAAAAGATTCCTTCCAAACGTACCCAAATATTACAGCATTCCAAAGCATGATGTTGTTGTCATGGGGAGCACCACTGATACCTGCAGGAGGGTCCTGCTGCAGACGCTTAAAGTCCCTCATCAGCCTCTTCCTTGCTGGAGTGGACATTCTTGTTGCCTAGATAAAAGATATTGTCATGCTCCACACAAAGTTAGTATAAGAAACACGAAGTTCACATAATGTTCTCTCCCCTAACTTGAAGTATGGAGTGCAATCCTTTATCTCACGCAAGCTGCACTTTTCCACATTGATATGGTAGATAACCCCTGTAATGGCTGCAGAACTGATATAGACTCAAGATGTCTTGTAACCCACTAATAATCTAGAATGATCATTTGGCCATATTGGGGGTCCTGGTGCCCCATCTCAAGAAAAAGGTTTTGAAAGATATCATGTTTCTTGTTACTGACAAACAAAATTCAGGTAAGCTACGGATACACAAAAATATGTTTTTGTAACAACTTGGAATGAGAACTGCATCTTATTTCATACATGAACAAAAACAACCACGAGAGTAGGAATTGATTTGATTCAATTCAGTTTTTCGTAATATCTTCATGAAACCCCAACACACAATCACAATCAGCACGAAGGCCCTCTTTGTGGTTAATACATCAACCTAAATTAAATAGCACATACAATATCCAAAAAGTAAGTATATTCTATCGGCCATAAGATCATCCAATGCCTACCCAGATACCAGTTTCGGGAATCATAAAAAATTTCCCGCAATAATAGCAAAAAAGGAACAGCCTAACTCGAGTTTTCCACAACAAAAGATGTCAATCGGTGCCCTCCGAACAAACAATCACGATTGGCACAAAAGCCCTCTTTGCAGTTAATGCATCGACATAAATCAAAGAACATATACAAGATCCAAAATTTTAACAGAGCAACTCGGCCATAAGATCACCCAAAACTTATCCATATATAAGTATCCCAAGTCATATTCCTACATAATAGCCAAAAGAACATTGCCTAACTAGGGTTTTCCACCAACAAAAGACACGAACTAATGTACTCCGCACAAAATCAATCTCACCACCAAATCGCGCGGGTAAAGGGGGCAGTACCAAGCGAAACGATCAGGAAATCAACATAATACACGAATCAGACATGTTTGCTCTACCTGTAACCCAGCCGCGACAGTAGATTCTACCAGGGACACAGGCGCACGAACGGTAGCTAATTCAGCGTCGCCCTGCCGCCGAATCGAACCCCTCTTCGCCCTCGATTTCAGCAAGAAGGCAACAAAGGAAGAATCCTTTCGATTACCCCTAAACGGGCGAAGAGGGAGGGTATGAGAGGAGAACGGGCGAATAGCTATCGCACATCAGGAGCGAGGAATTTATAGCATGGAGATTGGGGATTTATTTGGACCGTAATTTCCTGATCACCACTTTGCAAACGACTGGAGACACGATTCCAGGGAGTTCCCCATTTAGATGTGGTGCGTCCCACCTTTTATATATATATATACATATATATATATATGTATATATATATATATGTGGTGGGACGCACCACATCTAAATGGGGAACTCCCTGGAATCGTGTCTCCAGTCGTTTGCAAAGTGGTGATCAGGAAATTACGGTCCAAATAAATCCCCAATCTCCATGCTATAAATTCCTCGCTCCATATACATACATATATATACACACATATATATATATATATATATATATATATATTGGTTGCATGACATAAATATTTAAATAAAATAATACTATTTATGTATTTTGAATAAGAAAAATAATAATCCCAATGATGTTTCTTCCTTGATGCCAATGTCTTCCCTTAAATCATAATTGTTCATGAAGCAATGACTCGAAGAAGCGTTCATCTTCCTCATTGGTGTCTCTCCTAAGTAACTTCATCGGCAAAACTTTGTGAACCTTTCTTAGCCTTTAATAGAATATGATTTCTCTTTGATTCTTCTATGTAGCTTCGACCTTTTAGATAGATTTTATGATCAAACATAATTTAGTTTAATTTCAAGTATAATTGGATTAACTTCAACTAAATTAAATTAAAATTTCACGAAACTATCTAGCCATTTTGCTAACACGATTAATAATATGTTTTCTGTTTTTGGAGGATTTTATGAAATTTAATTATGATCGAATGTAACCTAGTTTAATTAAGAGCGTTACTAGATCAACTTCAACTAAATAAATTAAAACTTTGACAAAACTATCTAACATTGATGCTAATATGATTAACACTATATTTTTTTATTTTATAATATTTTATAAATTTTAGAGTTTTTTTGTTTATACTATATGATTGAGTATAGTTGGATTTAATTTTGAGTGTAACTTAGTCAATTTTTACTAAACCAACCAAACTTTCACAAAACAGATGAGAGATGATTTTAAGTTGATTAGTATCAGTTTTCTTTACTTTTTAAAGATTTATAATAATTAATTATTAAAATTTAAAGTTTATCTGAACTAATAGAAATATAACTTAGTTCAATTTTGAGTGTGATTTAGTTAACTTTCTTTTTTTTTTGGTAAGTTTTTTTTTTTGGTAAGTAAATTTTACCCCAAAAAAAAAAAACTTACCAAAAAAAATAATACCTTTCTCGGCCTTTTGGCTAAGATCAAGTGTGTTCTTATTAGTTTAATGAATAATTTAGTTAACTTTCACTAAATTAACCTAAACTTTCATAAAGATATTAGGACATGGTTCATTGATATAATATTTTTCTATTTTTAATATTTTATGATAATTTATTATTTAAATCAGAGATTTTTAAAGAAATTTTTACCAAATATAACTTAGTTCAATTATGAGTGTAAATTAATAATTTATATTAAATCGACCCAAATTTTCACGAGATAATTAGGATATTATTTTAAGATAATCAGTATTATTTTATTTTTAAATAATATTTATATGACAATTAATTATTAAAATTTGAGATTTTTTGAATCATTATGCTTTTTTTTTAATTTCTAGTGTAGTCGGATCAAATTCTATTAAACTAATTTAAACTTTTATAGAATCATTAGAATATGTAACTAAGATTATTAATATCATATATTTTATTTTATGATAATTTTATAATAATTAATTATCAAAATTAAGGATTTTGTAAATATATTATATGATCAAAAGTAACTAAGTTTAATTTCAAATATGATTCTATTGAATTAGTTTGTATGAATTTAGCTTAAAATAATTGATTCATATGATGGAATTCATTTAAACCAAAGTCTGAAGGGATTTTTCGTCCAAATAATAAAAAAAAAGGGGTCAAAATAATTAGAGCGCACCGTAGTGCGACTTTTTCCCGTTAAATCCCTCTATATAAATACACATGACGCGCATAAATACTCCTGCGACGTCTGGTTTGGCGTTAGGGGTTTGTGGATTCGAGCGCGAGGATTAACCCTAGAAGTCTTGCGGCCTCCGATGGGTTCGGAGTTCGACATCGAGCTCATCCTTTGGACGGAGCAGGAGATCGCGGGCCGCGTCGCCGAGCTAGCCGCCGAGATCTCCAGCGACCTCATCGGGGCGGCGGGGCCGCCCGTTGTCTTCGTCGGCGTTGCCACCGGTGCGTTCCTCTTTCTTGCGGACCTCGTCAGGCGGATCACCCTGCCGTTGGCCGTCGATTTCGTCCGGGTGGAGTCGTACGGGTCGGGTACGGAGTCCAACGGCGCCCCGAAGATCTCCAGCGACCTCAAGATCGATATTAGAGGAAAGCATGTCGTCTTGGTACCGATCGGTTTCATTCTTAATTTCGTTGCATGGTTGAGGATTTTATTCTTGTTTTTATGGTCCTTTTGTGGGTGTTTGTTTACTGAACTGAGTCTGGACGCAGATGTGCTACATTGAAGGTTCATGCTTCGTTTTGGTTGCAAACAAATATTCCTTTCGAGTTTAGTTCGTTATCTGGAATAGTTGAAATGGCTTCTTTTGGTTATTGAATTTTATCTTTGCACCCTTTTCCAGATAATTTAACTGCTATCCGAATTCAGTCCTTTTGGTTTATTATACTGTGATATCGAAGGCCGAGCAAACTATTATACTGTTATACCAATCGATGAGTGAAGCCTGAACGAAGTCAGAAGATGCGGCTGGGCTGTGTTTCCATTTTAGTTGATGGTAGAAAGGGCATAAGCTGGAGAAACATGTTGAAACTTTATATAACTCATATTAGACATTTAAATTAAAGCCCGATCTTTTTTTTTCCTTTTTATGATTTAACTACAGCCTTATGTTGCAGGAGCATGTTTACTTGGTTTTCATGAATAGCATATGATAGGTTGTGATGCAAGGACATAAAACTTGTGCTATACCAACATAATCCTGTTTTGAGGAAGCTAATATAAATGGGACTTCCTCATGTAAAGAAATTCAAGAGCCAAAATAATATACTTATTGACATACATAACATGTTTTTCGCAGGAATTTATGAAGCTTCTCCTCAATTTCGAGACTACATTTTGGCTGATGTTTGGCCTTTCAAGAGTTGTTCTAAATGCAAAGCTACTTTATTTTAATATTGTTTGCACCACTGCCCAGTTGAAATGAAAAGGTGAAGGCTTCTCGCACACTATCGCTTCATCTTAGGTTACTTACAAACTCCATTGTGAAATAGGAGGCTAAGACAAGGAATAGGTCATATTGGAATTCATTGTTAGGATGAGATTGGTTTAAAAAGTTCATTTCTTTGTTTTTCAGTACTGTAGTGCAGTTGTAGTAACAATCAAGGATTGAGGTTTCTCCCGGACAAGGACATTGTGACTTCTGAAATTCTTATGACATAAGCTAGACACTTTGTTTAATTTGCACAGTAAGGAGCTTTTGTTTCTTCCTAACAAAACCCAGCTTTTAGTGCAATCTTTTTTTACGTTTGAATTTGACCCACAACAGATTCTACAAATTTTTGCTATGGGCACAAATGCAACAGACAAGGTGTTATTCTTGGCATGTAGCGCATACTGCTGCGAGTTTGTTAGCTTATCTTGTTCACTGTCTACTTAATGAATTCTTTTCTTACTGAGCTGTCCTACATCTCATATAAGAAATATTAGGTGGTCTGCTCATCCATAAACTTAGCCATGAGAGGTATTGGATGCTTTTGTTCCTAAAATGTTCCAGTAGAGTTTCTTTCCAAAATTATCTGGTTGTACTCTTAAAATGTTCTTTTTTTTTTTTTGGTCAGGAAAAACCTTGCATGTTCTTTGGTGGTTTCCTTATCAGATGTAATATTTTGTAGGTTGAGGATATTGTAGACACCGGAAATACTGTTTCCTGTCTCATTCCACATTTGAGAACCAAAGGCGCTATCTCTGTGTCGGTTTGTACTTTTCTTGATAAACCTGCAAGAAGGAAAGTTCATTTCGAGCTTGTTGGAGGGGGAAAATTCTATAGGGGGTTTGAGGTGAGTGGCTTGCTTTATATAATATCAGTAATAAAATTTTGTTCATAAATATTTTTGTTGTATGACGACTTCTGTCTATGCATATAGGTAACATGTGATCCTCATGCAGTCATGTCACAGCATTAGCAGTTACTAGTTTACTTTGTAATGATCAGATGGCTATTGAGTTTGTTATCATGATTCATCTTTTAGCACTAATTTTTTTGTAAGTGCTGTCTTTCACTTAACTTTGATGCTACTAACATGCATATAGTGTAGTGCTATTTCTTTAGATAATTGCTTCCTGCAAATTGTATCACTTCATAGATTCAAGCTTCTTCAGAAGCATTCATGATGTCATCACACGAACTATGACATTACTTTTCAATTTCCTTGTTGCAGTGCCCAGATAGCTTTGTTGTGGGTTATGGCATGGATTATGATGAACTTTACAGGAACTTGCCTTATGTTGGTGTGCTCAAGCCTGAAATGTACAACAAATAAAGCAGCTTGACCACATCCCTAACTTTTATGCTAATACCAGCATTACATCTGAAAATTTAAAAATTGCAGAGATATATCTGGAAATTTGGTCTTTTCTTCAACACTAGTACAATTTTGTGTTAAAATGTATTTCCTTACTGGTAATTTCATTCAATTAGCAAATTTTATAAACATTTCTTTGAAGCATTTCGTCATCGCTAACTGCATGTGGCATGAGCTTGGGTGTAGGCTTAATAACTCACTGTATGGACCAGTTGCAGTTGGAAGTTTTATCAAGAATGGAGTATCAATCAAAAGGTCTGCTCTATGTTGAAATTCATCTGAAGATTTTCAGGAAGATTGGTTTAGATGGCTGTCTTATCGAACACAATATTTTGGTGTCTGGGTTGATTAGCGCTCCTCACACTTCCATCTATTTAGCACGAATGCTTTACTCTTGTTCTTGCCTCAGTGATGCTTCTTATTTTACCCTTGATTATGGTTGTGTTGTTATCTGATCAAATTCTAGATGGTTTTTACAGACCTTTTAGTCAGTTCTAACATAATTAGTCATAAATTCTGCATCTTTTTGACCTATTGGTTGGTTTATTTGATTCGAGAGCATTCATAACCTTTGTGGGAATACCTATATGGTCTGACTCTCTACTTGCCATTGATTTTGGATGCGAAACGTCTCTTCTGACTGAAACCTAATTCTTTGGCACCGAAGAATATGGTGTTCTTTCTTTTGGCAAACTGATACCTGTCCGCTAATGAGGAATATGAGAAAATTTTCTTCCAAACTTTAACTGAAAGCTATTGTCTTAACTGAATCGGGGTTTTAAGGCTTAATACCATGTGGTTGTGGTATCGATTTGATTAACCCAATTACTCTCTAAAATGTTTGGAATTGTCAGATTCAATATGTTTTGAGTTATTCGATCAGTTTTTTTTTTTAATTCAAAGAAATTTTCTTTACATGATGTGCGGACTCGAATTTAAGATAATAATTATATCGGTCTCTCAATTTAAAATTTAGTGTACAAATTTTCATATACACGGTATCAAACTCGGATCGATCATAGATTTCCTCGAACTTGGATCGCTAGTTGAATCGATTGGTGAAACCATATATTTAATTAAAAATATTTTAAAACATAATTATATAATATAATAATCGCGATTATGGAAAATTTAGGCAACCTTAATCACGATATAAAAGGACTTGGTAGATAGGAGGAGTAAAATATTAAAAATTATTATGGTTCACAATATAATAATCACGATATTGTGGACGGGCGCTTTTCGGTCTTGCCGGATGCCAACGAGGGTTTAAGCCGTGGTTTTTGAGCAGGAACTCTTCCATGGCGAGCCTCCATTCCGCCATACTCTCCGCCCTTCAATTCCACCAAAGACCCTCCAATTTAGGACTTCGGATCGACTCGACAAGAACCCTAACCTCCACCATAGCTCCTCCTCGCCTCCTTGAGCCCTTCCCTCTCTCCACCAAAACCCTAGCCTCAGATCGGCTCGTCCCACCTCTCCCCAAGATTTCGTGCTCCCGGACACCCCAAATCCCCCCACTCAGCCGTCAAAATGCGAACTTCTTGAGAAGGATCGCCGGCGGAGCCGCCGTCTTGCTTATCGGCTCGCTTGTCTTCCTCGGGAGACTGGGTACGCGGTCTGCTTTGGCGCTGGATGGTGCCCAAAGGAGCAATTTTTCGGCGCCGTTGGAGGAGAAGATCGATGCGTCGGGAGAGGATGAGGTAGAGATGTACGCCAGGGTGTTGCAGAAGAACCCGAAGGACGTGGAAGCGCTGAAGGTGGTTTTGTATGGTAAGTTGAAGAAGGGGAAGAGAGAGGAGGCGGTGAGACTCGTGGAGCGGCTGATCGAGTTGGAGCCGGATGAGGTGGAATGGAGGCTGTTGCAGGGTCTGTGCTATGAGTTGATGGGAAAGCTGGACAAGGCTAAGAGACTTTTCAAGGATATATTGAAGGAGAGGCCTCTCTTGATTAGAGCTTTGCATGTAAGCTATTTTTTTAACTCATTAAGTCTCATGAGTAGCCCGATCAACTTTTTCACTTCTTAGAGGTTGCCAATGCTATGAATAGGATGGAAACTCGTACTAAGTTGTGGCAGGGTTCAAATTAGGTTGAATTCAAGTTCATTTAGAAGTATCCTATGGTTAAGGTATTAATGGTTAATAACATTAAATTTCATTTCTCAGAGGCTGCCATTGCTATGAATAGGATGACAATTCGGGAAGTTTGTGTTGAATTTGAAGTAGGTTGATTTTGGGTTGATCTGCCAATGCTATGAATAGGATGGAAACTCGTACTAAGTTGTGGCAGGGTTCAAATTAGGTTGAATTCAAGTTCATTTAGAAGTATCCTATGGCTAAGGTATTAATGGTTAATAACATTAAATTTCATTTCTCAGAGGCTGCCAATGCTATGAATAGGATGACAATTCAGGAAGTTTGTGAAGAATTTGAAGTAGGTTGATTTTGGGTTGATCTAGTTGCTATCCAAACCTGACCCTTCGATAGTAGGTTTGAGGACATGTACAAGACAATAAAATTTTCATCCATCTGTTCATTCAAACGATTTTTATATTTGGTTATTGCATTTCCAAAGGGTGATGCTTCATAAGTTCCCTTCTTTTCTTCATAAAAGTAATACTTTGTGATTCTGTGTACTAGCAACCATTAACAGATTATAGGAGACCCCTCAGTAAAATATTAGGTTTAAGAGATCAAAGACATGCAATAATTTTATTTGTTATTTGCTTGCTGAGTATTAGTATTTGTATTATGGCTCAGGTTGTAAGCTTTTGAGTACAAGTACAAGACAATAAAATTATCATCCTTCTGTTTCTTTCAAACGATTTTTGTGTTTGGTTATTGTATTTCCAAAGGGTGATGCTTCATAAGTTCCCTTCGTTTCTTCATAAAAGTAATACTTTGTGATTGTGTGTACGAGCAACTATCAACAGATTATAAGAGACCCCTCAGTGAAATATTAGGTTTAAGAGATCAAAGACATGCAATAATTTTATTTGTTATTTGCTTGCTGAGTATTAGTATTTGTATGCAGGTTACAGATACTCATGTAAGATTCATGATGTAGGATAAGATGCTTGTTCATAGAGTGATTCTGAAACCACCCAATAGGCTTTTGTTCCATTTGGTAATCTGGTGGAAGGTGTTTTTGTAAGAACTCCTCATATCCAAACTCATGAGATGTTGGATACATATTTGCTAATCTGCAAATCGGGCATTTGTCCAACTATTGATTATACTATGCCAAACAACAATAGCAATTCATAGAGTAGATCTTTTTATGATTTTAAAGTTTTTATGAATTTAAATTTCCATATTTGAGTTCTCGTAAGGCTGCAACATAGGTATCATGTTGCTTTGTAATATTCTTTTGCCCAAATCCCCATTTTTTTGTCTTATCAAATTGGACAACTGGATGCACATCTATATCATGTTCTCATGCCCCTTCCTTGTGGCCCTGGTTTCAGTTTAAAAATTTTGTTCTTTTATGTGTTACTTCAATAAATATTTGCTTCCTCCTTGAACAAGAAATTTTGGTTGTTTGACCTGCAAGAATCAGCTATCGAATGCAAAGAGATTGGCAAATCGGGTCCAAGTAGGAGTTCAAGAATATCTTGTGCATTGAAATATAAAATTATCTTTGTTTGAAATTCAATCTGATTGTACATTGTGATTCTGTGTGGGGGTTCTACATGTAGACTTAGTCATATGACTGCCAGCAGCTTTCAAGGGATGGACACTAGTTCCTGAAGCGGGGATCTGGATCAGCCAAGGCTGGGGTATGGTTCAACATCTTATCCATGAATCATATCGAGAAACTACAGTGAAAAAGCAAATTAGATTGAAGATAAAGATACAAGATAAAGAGAATAAAACCTAAGCCTGCATGCACCGCATGGTCAATGTAACCAGTAAAAAAATTGACATGTGTACTGAAGTTAGGGTGTAAAAATTGTTTTGTTTTTTCTTCATTGTATGTGTTTGAACATTTAATCAATCAGCAAATTTAGCTTTTTCCTCAGCTTTCTTCCGTTTTTTTCTTTGTTCATCTTCTTTCATCTCCTGATTCCTAGATGTCATAGATCGGTCTGTCTGGGTTGATTCACTTGAGATAGGCTTATTTCAGCAGACTCTTACTGAGCCCATGAACCCTACACCAGAAGATCTATAAAAGATGAGGGTTCCAACAGTGGGTTCAATTGATCTTTGTCCACAATATGTATTCGATCAATCTAATTTGGATCAAATTATTTTTAGAACCTTCAATATAGATAACTTCGAGTGCATAGATTGTTGTCATGTAGGTTTCCAGTTGCCTAGGAGATCACTGTGTCCTTATATTTTCTTATAGAGTTGCAACCTATATAGCTCTATGGATCATGAGACTTAATGATTTAACATATTAGATCCCGTCTGCTTTCTTGAGCTTTCATGAAAATACATAGCTGAGATGTACCTTCAACTGGGAGGTAACCAACATTTTAGTAGTTTTGACTTTTGAATTCATATAAAATTATGAAATTTACTGATTATACTCTGTGTGCTAAAAGCCCTCTTTATACTAGTTTTGTGTTGTATTAAATTGCTTTGTCCTTCTAATAAAGTGCCGCTAAAAAAAGTCAACAGAAATATCACATTTAATCTTTTCTGGTTTCTTAAAGAAATGTTTCAGGATCTAAAACGTGCAGCTCTTCCATGTTAGGGTCTTGCCTTAGCCATGCACAAGAGTCGTGAAAGTGCAGCTGCTTTTGAGATGCTGCATAAAGCTTTAGATCTTGCACGTCGTGAGAACAGAGTCACTGACGAGCGGAATATAAAGATCCTGATTGCACAAATGCATGCCATAATGGTACTAACTTTTACCAATTCCCCCTGAAATTTATTTTGTGGTTGTCATCTTGCAAATATATGTATCAGCGACCAGTAGCTTATCCTTAGTGTCAAGGCTTATATTTTGTCATTCAGGGTGACCTAGAAGGTGCTTCTCAGCATTTTCAAGATCTTGTCAATGAGGATCCTCGTGACTTTCGACCGTACCTCTGTCAGGTATAGTTTCTCATTGGATATCTTTCTGTTGTAGTCTGTAACTATTAGTTGCATCCAATTGTGGCGACCATATCCGGAAGACTAATGTTTGATATTCGTGCTCAAATTTATGTGCACGCTTCATGGTTGCTGGTTTTGACTTTTCCATGAAATCTACATCTTTGTAGCCACAAGTGGCATCTTCAAGTTCTTCATGTCATGTGGTTGTGTAACTTACAGCCTTTCTGCATCTCACCATGGTATGCTTTAGGTTTATCAATGTGCTAGTATCACATATCCGAAACTTGTTTGGTTTTGCTCTTTTTATGATTTATCTCTTTAAGTTTTGCAGCTTGGGAGATCCGGACCCTAGCTCCATTTAACTTTTGCTATCATAAATAATGACAGTTCTACTTCTTAACCTCATTACAAGAAACTAGCTTCCCATCATCATGGCTGCAATGTCTCATGCTGGCCTATATTTGCATTATGCGTGCAGGGTGTCATCTACAGTTTATTAGACAAAAAGAAGGAAGCCGACGAACAGTTTGAAATATATCGAAGCCTTCTGCCTGATGAATTTCCTCAGAGAAGCTTCATTGATGATGTTATACTGTCAGCAAAAACAGAAGCTGAGCAGCTTGGGAAAGAACTCGAATCTGAATATTCACCCAAAAAATAACAAATATAAAGAAGATATATTAACTCACATTCATAGGTGATTGGTTGTTGGTAACATCTAGATTCATTGCTTTCTTCTGGAAAATGAAAGGAAAAAAGGAAAAGAGAAGAGAAAGACTCGTGTAATTGTGTTTTTGGACATTGTAGTTGATTATATTGACTGTTTAAGATTGTGTTGCTTGACACTTGAAGGATCAAGTCTGTCAACAACAGATTCATTGACTAAGAACGCCTGAGGAATTTTGTGTAGTGGCATTACTCCCAATGACATGCTGAATCTTCTGAGCTTCAACTTCCAGTGCTGTTGTGGATTTGATCAGGTTTCACATGAGACAGGTCGAATCATGTTACAATATTTTTTGAGAACTTGGATCGTGAAAATTATGGTACCATTCATTCTTGCCCATGTAAATAATTGTCTAATCTAGCAGATTATAATTAGTATTTGTCATAAATATTATATGTTTTTTCAAAAGCTAGTCATTGATTTTTGTGCGAATTAGATCGCGAGTGAAATAATTACCATTGTGCGAAAATATTTTACTTTCTTTTTTTAAGTGTCCCTTTTTGCTTTATTTTGCCTTCGCTCTGCCATCCCTTTTTCCTTACAATACCCTTTCTTTTTGAGTTAAGGGATAGAAGTGAATGGGAACGTGCTCCTTTAATGTGAGGAGATTGAGAGTGCCCTCCTTAACGATGGCGAGGGTGCAATCAGCGGACAAAGGGGGAAGGCGATGATTGATGGGACAAAGTTCAAACATAATTTTTTTTTTTTTAAATAAGGGTGCCCTCCTTTCTCATGTGTTTTTTTATGAGTTTAATTACGTAATATTATTCAATGTAATTAGACATTCTAAATCTTAAAAAATTATATTAGAATCTCTATAGTTATAAAAATAAAAATATCGATATCCATTTATCTTAATACCATTAATTTTATCGACGGAATTACGAAAATAAAAAATAAAAAAGATAATTTTAATATTTTAATTGATGGTAGCGCGTGACGTCGGTGATGACGAATGACGATGTCGTTGGGGGGTGTAGGTAGCTATAATGGATGAGAAGAGTGACGACGAGAGATGAGAGCTGTTCTGCATCTGCATCGATGTCAACGTAAATACAAAACGACCCTCACCTCTTGTTGTCGCTTTTCTCATCCACAATAAATGCAAAGCCTTTAATAGTGTCATCGTCTGTCACCATCGACACTACTCATTACTATCAACTGTGATGTTAAAATTATATTTGTATATTTATATTTTCATCGATAAAAATAGATAATATTATGATAAATAAATTTAGATATTTTTTTTTTATAATTATAAAATTTTTAATATAATTTTTTTTAATAGATAGATTAACTATGAAAAATGTGTAATAAGTCACTTTCGTGACACAAGTCGCAGTCTTCTAGTAATACGACTCACGTGGAAGTCGCTACGCCGAACACCACAGCATTTGGGAGGGAACGGAAAGGCGGCAATCTCAAATCTCTCTCTCTCTCTCTCTCTCACACACACACACACACACAGTTCAATCTATTCTTTCGGAAGGAGTTCGAGGTTCCGCCCCTCTTTTAGAGATTAGGGTTCTTCGTCGGCGAATAATTTACCACGCAGAGGATTGTGTACAGGTACGGATCGGGTGCCCTTTCCCGCGGATTATTAGTTTGTATTTCGGTTGCTGCTTTTTATCTTTTTCTTCTGATCTCCACTGTTTGATGCAACGCCTAACTCTTGTGTTTTTGTGGTTTTCTCTTTGTTGTTTCCCGTTCGTGATTCTTGTTGTTCGGTTTCCTTTTTTCCGTTCCAGTTCTTTTCTTGTAAATTGAAATTAATTCTTTTTTAATCTTTTCTGGCAGTTGTTGTTCTTTTACCGAGTACACGATACTTTTTAAGTACATCGTGATCATTCGAGCCAAAAGGTGATGATTTTGGTTACTGAGCCTTTGTTCGCGTTCAAGGCAGTTTAAGAAACCATTCGTTCACGCCCCAATTTGGTAGACTATGAAACAAAAAGCTTTCTTTTTTGACTTCAGTTTTAGCACCAACCAATTTCCATGTTTTTTTCCTCCATTTCTTACCTTGATATCGGAGTAATTTAGTCATCGTAAAACCTAACCGTGTTTTACTATTACGTTTACGGTTATACTTGTGAATCCTAACTAAAACGAGTCTTAAGGATTACGCCTATGGTTGAGTGACTATAGCCTGTTTTCACTTTTCGCCAAAATTCCATTATCCCTTGTTCATGAGATTCACTGAATTAGCTTAGCACCAATGTTATCACCATACCAGCAAATTTCCATGTTTCTTTTTTCTTTTTCGTGCTTGACACTTGTATTTGATTCAGCCTAAAACTAGCTTTTACCATCTTTTTCATCATCCATATTGCCATCGAGAAGGTTCATTGATTCACATGTTTGTCAACTATAACAGTCCATCTAGCTGAAAGCTTACATTTCGGTGTAATCATTGGAAAATGATTCTGAGATCTGTTTGACTTGTATCTGACTTTGTGGCTAGTTAGACTTGTCAATTCATCAGTCCAATAAGCACAGTCTCAGTCTCTTGGTTCATGAACCAGATGATGTATTCTCTTCGATATTAAGAATGCAAAAGCAAGATGTTGATAGAAGCTAGCGACCTAAACATTTGGTGGCTTTTGATGGTTCGGTGTTGTATGATCATTCAAGCAGGGTGTTGTTGGATGCTGGGTCAGTTAAAACACATGTACCTGATTCCTACCTATTTCATTCTTCATGCTTATGTGCCTCCTAACAAAATTTTACTGGACATTGATTCAGATGAGGTGGAGGCCAATGTCAAACGACGAGGTTTTTTTTTTTTTTTTTTCGATTCCTTCACTTCTTGCGGCTACAAAAAATTACCTGCTGGTGGAGATGCATAAAGGTGTTGGGGACATCAGGAATTCTTTGAAATAAATCTGCAGTTGATGCGGACCAATGTCCATGGAGTTGGTTCACCAGCCTATTTTATTGCCACAAGTTTGAGGTAAGAAATTGTGTTTGTTGTGATTGTAGGTAGCAGGCATTAAGCTTGGCTCATCATTGCCATGATCTTTGAAAAGTAATCTGGAGGAGAAATGGTTGTTGCTTGCTCCCATTGATCAAGTTCTACAGAAATCGTCATCTAAATCAAATCATACAAGAAGAGAAAGAGTGGGTATTTTCTATAGGAGGCTATCGACTGGTTCATGCGTATTTTGATGTAGCTGCTGGTGTTTGCTGTCAAGGCGAAAATGTTGATCAGGTGAGCTCTCCCCTATTGAATTTTGCTATCTTTTTTGTCAAACTTGGGAACAAGTTGAAGTGACAATTAGTCCATTCAAAATCTTTATCATCTTATCAGATTATATATTTGAATTCTGTATTTATCTTTATTTTGTGCAATTCTCTTTTTTCTTGGCTTGCACCATCTTCTTGGATTCAGTTTCATATGAAACCTAAGTCGGGTACACATGAGAAAAATATTATATTGAGTCTTTTCATAAGCTTAGGCTTTTGTAGTTATTGGTCATCCAGTTCAAAATTTCTATCATGGAGACGTAAAATCTTAATTGGTGCAATAACCCAATCATATGTTGACAAATAACTACGTTATAACTAAGTTTGTAGAATTATGAGGAGACCCAATATATATAATCCAACTTTAATTTCTAACCATCTTTGTCACCAGTATACACTAAAAAGATTAAGATATATATATTTCATATTTGAACTATTTCTTTTTCTAGTAGTCACATTGCAAAACTTAAGCTGTAAACAAAGGTTAGCATCATGGAGATCTGTATATTGTGCAACCCAAGAATTAGAATTTTGATCCAACTAGCCTGGATTAGCAGCACATATCAGTATCATAAAATTCTGTGGGTTGGTAGAACAAACATTACGGATGATTTCAAAGTGAAACTTGAACTGATGTATCGCGCAAGAAGAAAATACTTCCGCCATGTAAGCACTGATCACTTGTTCCATTTAACCGATTCCATCAAGAAGGAAAAAAAAAGGGGGGAAAAGGAAAATATGGAAGATTATGCATTTGTTGACTTGGATTAATCAAGCAAAACTATGATTACTCTTAAAACAAAATGGTAAAAGCTTTTAGCCTTAATGACTTTTCCCAAATAATATAGAAAAAAGAAAATGAAAGTATAAATTCCGCAGAAAGCTAGAAAACAAGGAAACTTACAGTGGGAAGTGGTCAAACGACACTGATCACTTTCCTTGTTCCATTTAACTAATTCCATCAAGAAGAAAAAAAAAAAGGAAAAGGAAAATATGGAAGATTATGCATTTGTTGACTTGGATTAATCAAGCAAAACTATGATTACTCTTAAAACAAAATGGTAAAAGCTTTTAGCCTTAATGACTTTTCCCAAATAATATAGAAAAAAGAAAATGAAAGTATAAATTCCGCAGAAAGCTAGAAAACAAGGAAACTTACAGTGGAAGTGGTCAAACGATAGACGAGGCAAGAACATCATGAACCCAACAGTCAAAAGAAAACTAGCCAACAACTGGTAAAAGACATCGAATAAAGACAGTAAACATGTATTAACCATCTTGCAGCAATAAACCATAATTAGACATATCAGAATGCTTGGATTCATTTTCTTGATGCACCTTCCCCAAAATCAGAAACCAATCACACTTTCCCCCTTTATTCTAGTTTTGCAGAAAACAAATATATGCATGTATGTATTTATGTTTGTATTTGGGGTCTTACCATGGAAGCCACAGACTGCAATACTTCTTCACATGGTTGCTAGTTTCATAACAAAGCTGGAGCGAGATTTCAGTAATGTTTTAGTTTTAGTAGCAAACAAAGGGCATGATTTTGTCAACCGGCCATATCTACCGTTATCATGTTCATCCAAATGGATTTCCCCCAACAGGATTGACAGAATTCGGAGTACTTGCTTGGGCGTAGCTGATAGCTGGATGTTGATCGATACCTGAAGTACCACAATCAGTTCCTCTGTTGTCAGGACCTAATCTGCCTTGATTACTGCAATGAGATGCATAAAGCGTCCATTAATATCTATAAAAGTCGGTCCTTTTCTGTAAATAATATATGCAATATTACACAGAAAAACAAGTTAATTGAGTAAGAGTTGGTCCTTTTCATGGAAGTTGTGTATTCTATGGTGAAAGTTTGTCAATGTAGCAGGTGACAAAAGCTATTCTTTTTCCGATGGTATTTCATCTAAAGGGACTTTATTAAGCTTTCAAACATGATAACTAGTTTTAATATGTTCGGTCTTATTGGCTTAAGAATATTAAATTTTGATGATGATATTAAGTTCCTTTCTTAGAAATTTTTTTTGCAGGTCATTAAATATGAACCATGTATCTGAGATCACTATCAGATATTACTTTTAATCAAAACCATTGTTTCTAGCAGCAATGAGATTCATCCAACAGAAGATTTCTCTCTCTTGCCCTTCTCTATCTTCAAAGAAAAAAGGGAAGATCTGATGACACAAGAGCAGTTTCTTGCTAAATACTATATATATTTTTTATTTTAGACTTGATGCCCAATGGCAGTAAGAAATAACGGGAGAAAAAGTGTAAAAGTTATATTAAGAAATATATTAACCCACTCAGAGGACAAATATCTGAATTTTTATATAATTATCAGGGAAACAAAGCAATTGATTTCCGTCTTAATAACAATAATGTTATCACTAATAATAATCAAAGGCTCCTATATATTGCTTCCAAAAAATATAAAATCGGCAAAGTAGCCATTATATCTCGTTAGAAGACTTACCCCACTGACATCATGGCTAGTTCACGAGGCATGTTGTTTGGAACCTGATGCATCATGAAGGTACCTGAAGTTTGAATTTTTAATTAGTGACACCATAACATAACTGTTTGCAAGTATTTCGATGGATAGAAAACCTAAGGGGCATCACATATTTTTAACCTGGAGAGACACTTGTTGCATAGGGCAAGTGTTCTGAGGGATTCCATCGTGGGGAAGGGGCTCCAAAACTGGAAGTTCGAATTAAAGCGAGTGGGGAAGTCATGTTTGGTAATGGCACTTGCTGAGGTGTCACTGATGGGAACTATATCATGAAAGAAGAAAACCACTGAAAAATCATAATCATATGACAGTTACTGTATAGGAAGCATTTAAAATAAATGCAACATAACTAAGATAATCAACATCATATTGTCCAATCTATGTAGCAAAATATGCAACCATCTACGACAATATTCAAATATGGATCCAACAAGCAAATGTGTACCAAATTTTGTTGATAATTTAAGATTCTTCTAGCTCAGTTCTGAATATCTGATAATTAATGTGATTAAACTACTAAATGTTGTAATGTATCAAATAAAAAAGTACTAATAAAGAGAGTAAAATAGAAAAAAATCTGTGAAAATCTGCTTCTGTTGGGTTGCCAAATCTATCAAAATTAGCTTAGGACTATTTACATCATAAGATCATGAAGGCATAATTAGAGAAGGATCCAGAAAGCCCCAGGAAATCTGTACAAAAACACTTGTAAGTTATATAGATATTATACAACATCCAAAAAAGAAAAATTCCTAAAAAAAAAGGATGCACAGAGAGAAGAGAAGAGAGAGAGAGAGGAGAGGCAACATTATGAAGTTTAAAGTAGAGAAAATGTGGAGCAGAGACACAATCTTCATCACAACTGATTTGCCCAATATATCAACCACTAAAAATTTCTTATGAAATGGTTCTTTTAAGAGAGACTGATATTAAATAGACATCACGTTTACTTGAGCAAACTTTCTGCTGCTATTAGTAACACAACGAACTAGTGTTTTTCAACTGCAGGTTTTGGATGCGTCAATCATTACAATTGACTGCTGAAATATGATCTTCCAAAAAATAGATCTTCTAGAATTTTTTACACTAACATCACTGTATAAATATTTTCCTTCACAAGAAAAAAAACGTACAACTAGTTCTTATGAACTCTATAGGGTATATCTATAAAGGGAAAAACCTGATATGAAACAAAAAGTGAGAAGTGTTCATGTTCCAAGAAAACAAACATAAGGGAACTTCAAAATTCAAATGATTCCGCTTATAGACAAACATCAAGCTAGTGAGGTATTGCTTCTCATGCCAGATAAAAATTAATTTTTTTAACTAGATACTGAATATGTAGGTCACATATAATTGTTCAACAGCAAGAGAGAACTATCATACCGTTGGAGCTGGATCACTAGTAAGATCAAATGGGTTCACAGACTTTGAAGTCTGTGTGTATGTAGCCGCAGTCTAAAGGAAAAAATTATTTCAAAGTTAGCCTCATATGAATCAGATGAATATGATAATATGTGTGTTAAAGTAAAAGTATATACCACTCTAGTAGGAAATTGCATGTTATACCCTATGCCAGGATATGGCCCTCTTTGCCAACCTGGAGCTGATAGAGGTGTAGTTGGATAAAGAGAAGTGAAAAGATCCTGCAAACATTAATATTCATGAGGAAATATGGCAACACTGAAAAAAAATCAGCAATAAAATATACTAATAAGATACCACTGGTAGTTCTTTCCTTCCACCATGTGTACTCCCTGCAGAAGTTGGTTGTGAAGAAATTCCAGCATTTGTTTCTTGAGATGACTCAATGGTTATCTGAGGTAGATGGCTAGATGGGTTGATAGATGCGGCAGTGAAAGATCCTTGCTCGTGTGGTGCCACTGATGACATCGAAGTCTGAAACGAAGTATGCACAAGATGAAACATCATAAAAACCTATGAGATGAACATGAAAATCAAAGTCCTTTACCTGGTCATTTGAAGTTCCAACAGCAGGTACATTGGATGGCTGATTACTGGGACTACCAGTGGATTGAAGTAATGACAGTTGTTCCTGCTGAATTGTGGGCAGGTTTTCTCCACCACTGGCTTTGGGAGAGGAATCAATACCAGAAACAGATACCGTTGATATATTTTCTTTAGCTGCAGGTTCTGAAACTGATAACTGACCAAGAACAGATACCAATGGGTTTGCATCTGGAGCTACTTGACTTACTTTTTGCTGACCTGAAATATCAGAAGCTGATGAATTTCCACCATCATCAGTATCAGAGGTAGTTTGTTGAGGAACTGCTTGTTCTTCTGTTGTAGCAACAGGAAGATTCGGATCCACAATTAAATCCATCAGACTTTCAAAGTACAATCCTTTTGACTGTACTGAATTTGCTTCAGCGGAGCATATGCTGCTTGAAGATAAATTACTCTGCAAACAATGACGATGAATGACTCATATATAGGTTTCCAGATAAAACAAACTCATAATCTATTTATGGCTATAATAAATAAACAAATAGATTTCTTAATGACTAGCATCTTAAGACAAAAATATATAGTTGATATATACCAAACAAAATTTTACACGTGGCAACACACCCTCATTTTAAGGCTCTTAGGAGCTCATTTATGTATGTGCTTAGATGATAAATTAGCAATTAAATAGCCATAGAGTTTAGTGATGTTCCCTAGGCCTTATTTGAGGCAACAAAGAAAAAGCTATGCATAATAGGTCCTCACATGAACTACATTTCATAACATGTACCAAAAGAATTCCATCAGCCTACCTTTGGATTTGTAGTACTTTTCCATATATGTGTAGCTGCATGAACTGCACAGGAGTATCATCAATTCAACACAACTCTATGAACCTATCTATGCAATTTTTGGTATTTTCCCTTAATTACATCATATAATTAACTTATGACTTATTGCTTAATTTGTATGGTATATGTATATCAAGTTATGATGCTTTTTTTAAAAAATATTGTTAAGTTTGAATTCCAACAATGTCCGTATAACAACCTCAATCATCAACACAAGGAGTACTTTCTCTAAATTAAAATTACAAAAAATGGTCATGTTTCTTTTCGACAGTTCAGAGGGTGAGGCTTGATGTCATGTTTTGGTTGCTCCTTTATACTGATTCACCAGGATTTAAGACACCACAATAACCTCTCTATTAGACCAGCATGTACTAATCGATATTTACTTATCTGAATATGCATCAGCATCAAAACATATAGCTCAATACCATACAATTAATTTTTATTTTTTGTAATGTTTTACAATGACACCAGTAGGTACAGGTCAGTATACCACTGGTTTGATAGATTACTAAAACCAGTATTATACTGGTATTTAAAATCTTACATTTATCCTTGCAGACCCAGCACCGGTAGAAGCCCTGTTGGGCTGCCCTTCCAACAATGTTGTCTGCTTTGACAGACAAATTGGAACTATTCAGCATCAGAATGACAGTTTTGCAAGTTAAAAGAAAAAAGGATAACCTCTGGTTTTTTGTTACTTATCAAATAGAAAAGGTCCTGCAACACGTATATCATAGGTACTAAGCATGAATTGCATGAAACAAAATCCATTTGGCAGTAACCATAGACACAAGTAGCAATCAACAAAATAAAACAGTATAAAAACCCACCTCCATTTGTGTAGAATCATCAGGGACCATGGTTTCTTTTGAAATAGCTGATTCACCAATCTTAAGTGGTGGTATATCATCAACCGAGGTATCCTTCGCTTGGTTCACCACTGGGTCACTCGACTTATCAACATTTTTCTGATGATCAGGTGATTTCCCCTCTGGCTTTGGTGCATCCAGAAACCTAGGGGCTTCAAGTCTTCTGTTTTGTCTTACATTTCCAACTTTATTATCTCTACGCCTGTCATCTACCACCTCAAAATAAGCTGGACTTCTCTTGTATTTACCTTGATCATATCCAGGACTTCTTTCTCCATAGTTATATCTGAAAATACGATCACTATTTCTACCACCATAACTAGGACTATATCGATCTTCATATGGTGGGCTTCTCAATCCACTTTTATATGATTCTGCTTTCTGGTTTTCATTATAGTTATCCATTTTATCCTGCAAGAGAACAAACACAAAACAATTATACTAAACACAGAACTGAGAAAGGACTTCCAGCAAATTTCATATCATCCAAATAAACAATTCCTTGGTTATCACACCTTCATTTTCTGAGGTCTGTCTCCAACACTTTCCCCAGTATACCTCCGATACACGTAAACATTCTTAATGAAATCCCTGAGTCTATCGATATTACTGGAACTCAAAATAACAGCAAGGGAATCAACTTTACCTTCTGATAAAATACTAAAGAACCAAAACACAGAACCAGCAGTAACCTGCTATGAGGAAATGAATGATGTTGTGGGTCCCAGTCCTTAAAGTAAATTTTTCTGGCACTCTGTTCAGAAATCACACACAAGTAGCCTTGAAAATAGTAGCCCTAAATTAATACATATTCCAAAAGTGAAACAGACGTAGATGGTAGTACCTCGTTTCCCCCTTCTTGAAGGGCTGCCACTTCTTGAGAAGAAAATTTAGCCATAGATATGGACTTAATTCGGTGGGTAAATTCCCGACTGGTAAACAAAAAACATTCATGATAAAGCTAATATTAGGAACAGCTAACATGCAGATGAAGGAACAACACCATGATGATGTAGCATAATACTTACTGTATTCCGCTACAGTTTGTACAGACAAAGGTCCAGAAATTTGTGCACACATATTGTGGCCCCTGTCAAGATTTCTATGTTAGCTTCACAAATGTTAATAACAAGCAACTTAACAAGAACAGTATCAAGAAACCAATTTCTAGAACACCTTAAGTTCATACTAAGATGAAATAAGCAACTAAGTTGCAGCATGTTCTTTGATATACACTGATGCTCCCTGCATATATAGCAAACTCAAGGGCGCAATGCAGTAAAATAGTGAAAGACACAGTGCACACATGTTTCAGTCCACCCTTGCTCAATTTAAAAGAAGGTTTGTAACAAAAATGTGGCAGCTAATTCTGGGTAATAAAATCCAAGGAATGACTGCGTGACCACTCGAAGATAATTAGATCCATGAGTTTTCCGTGTATACCAGACTGCAGTAGCTGCCTGACATATAGCATTCTAGACAAATAATAGAGCAGTATGAGTGTAACAGCTAATGTTTACTCGTCTTGGGTATGCTGGTCGCACTAATTATGATGTGAGCACATACAAAATGTAGAATGGTCACACTAAAAGTTAAGGTTTCATAAGATCTATCAACAACATTTCTCTGCATATGACATCAACACGAAAAATCAAATCTGTGTTGTCCAATATCTTGAATGACATTGTCTGTAGAAATATTTTTACGTTTTCACATTTTAGTATCTTACCCATCCAAACTGCCTGCAGTTACAGTCAGGTTTTTATTTTTTTCACATAGTCCATAAAAATAGTTTTATCTGTCTATCTGAATATCTCCTATTTGAGTATAGGGCATATTGCAGACAACCAGGCATCACCTTATGAAACAATTATTGGGAAACGATAGTAACAGTGATCGCAACATGATGATGACAACTAGAAGAAGAGACATTGCACCTGCCTAACTATTTAGGTTCAGCTGAATGGACCATTTCATGCTATTATTAATTGATATAAAACCAGATAATCGAAGTGTTATCTTTTGTTGTTGCCACGCATCTTCGGTCTTCCTACTTCTGTTCAACCTCAAATTTGGATTTACTTGCCTCATCTTTTTGATGCATTTGCAGATCTTCTTTGAACATTTCCAGACATCATAGGCAATTTTTCTTAAATTTATTCTCAATATATTTGCTACAATCATCATCTATTCTATCTTTCATGGTACAATCAGATATCTAAATAGATATCATTACCTTTCCTACAATTAATTATAGAGTGTGTCTGAATCAGCACCCATGTTATTTTGGAAAATGTTTCTTTTAATTGAAAAATAGCCAATGTCCACCCAATTTTCCACATGTTCTGTTTTAGTTCGACATCTCACACTGTCTCCTTAAAACTCCTTCCTTGATCATTATGCAAACTTCTGAATTGTGTTTTACTTCTTCTATTTCTTGAAATTTCTTGATCATCAATTTCAGGTACACATTCATTTCATGTATAATCTCCTAATCATATTCTTCTCTTGTCAATCTAGATCCTACATAAAATACAATCCTTGAATTTAAGAAAAAAGAAGAAACGGTAGTTTTGTTTTAATGATTGTCTGTCCAACCTCATAATGGTAAGAAAGGTCGATGTGGTGATTTAGATAACTTTTTTTTAATGCATCTATTCTACATCCTAATCTATATTTACATGATATTATTATAATTTTCTTCCAAGTCT
This sequence comes from Musa itinerans, assembly GCA_001649415.1. Taxonomy (NCBI): domain Eukaryota; kingdom Viridiplantae; phylum Streptophyta; class Magnoliopsida; order Zingiberales; family Musaceae; genus Musa; species Musa itinerans. Next base: position 543,258 of record LVTN01000032.1, read on the forward strand.
TGGACACCTTTGATTTACTTTCATCTTGAGAAACAATTGTTTCACATAATACATTTTATCGACTAGTTATATTTTGAGACTATGCTTAATTCTTTGCATTTCCTTATGCATAAAGCCAGCACTAATATTCTAAGGTTTGAATTCAAATTATATGCAGGTATAACTTGTAATCTTTTCTTGACTTTTCATTTATTCTCCTAGCAGTAAGATAAAAAGTCAGTTGACTATGATTCATCCAGTCTAAAGAAAAGTAGAGTTTGTAGAAACTAATGGGATATGGATTGCGGGGAACTCTTTAAAAAAAAAAACTTCCCGTAACACGTACAATAGCAGATAAATAATCAACAACAGCTACACCCATTGTGATTTAGAACTGAACAATTTCATCTGGCTCAGAAAAATATGCCAACAAATGTAACCATTTCATCCCATCGGGCTCATACCATATCACATCTGACAAATCACTCTAAATTGGCAAACCATATTGTAGATCTAGGTCAGCAACAAATCATTTTGATCCTGAAATCCAAGAATTGACTACACGACATGTTTTATGTGTGTCCAGATCAGGAAAAGTAAACAACCTTACCAGACTATTGCAATTGATACACCTCCGGTTGGCAGGAAGCTTCAGAAGCCCTCGAATTATCTTCTCATTCTTCTTCTCCTCTTTCACCAGATTCGCCATCCCCGAATTCCCCTCTACCTTCTCCTACCGTCAGCAATTCCGCTCAAGGTTCACGTCTAGAATAAAAGGAGAAACCAAAAGACATGCTTAAATTTGCAGGCCATAACCGAGCACGCCTACATCAAGAAGAAGAAAAAGGATTAACCCACTAAGAAACGAGGCGAACAACCCAATGTGACAGCCACAGCCATATAAGAATCTGAGCAACGACGATAACCGGTAAAGGTCGTCGCGGATTAGGCTTCCTATTGGGAAAACGAGCCGACAATGAAGAAGCTCGGATACGGCGATTGGCCCAAAAACAAATGGAATTACTCAAAAACCTGGGATTTGCCTGCTATGGAGAGAGAGAGAGAGAGAGAGAGAGAGAGAGAGAGAGAGAGATTGCTATGTGCTTCTTCTCCAGGCAGAGTCAATTTATATTGACAGGAAACATTCGCCGGCTTCTCCGGTGGACGACGAGTCGCGGCCGGTAGGCTCCGCTGTCGCATTGCGAGCGGGGGGCCCATCAACGCCCGAAGAAGCGGGAGAGTTCAGTCACGGAAAAACGACCCCAAATAAATCCGAAGCAATATTACGATAATATTATTGAGGGCGAATTCTTTACTGGCTAATTAAAAAAAAAAATCTAGAACGCCCAACTTTAAAAAATTGTCACACAATTTTTTTTATAAATAATAATTTTACCTCTAGCCTCGCTGAACCTCACTGACCTCCGTTGAAATCGTCATTGCCTTCGCCCCTGCGTCACTCTCATGGTGCTCACCTGTGTGTCTTGTGCGAGAAAAGAGAGGGTGTGAGGGCCACTGTCACCTCTACGAACCTTATTGACTCTCGTTGGACCCACCCCTGCATGCGTAGAGGTGACAACAGGTTCAATAGGGGCCAACGAGGTCATTGAAGGTGACTCTCATGCCTCTCCTTTGTCGCATGAGGGCTATGGGGGAGCACGATGAGAATCGATGGGTAGGGTGGTGGGGGACGACTCTCCACACGATAACAGTATCAAAAAGAGATTGGTACACTCAAAAAAATATTTAGTAATTCCTTCCTAACTTTTCAACCCTATTTAAAAACGGAAAGAATGTAAATAATTTTAAGCTTCATCCAAATCCTAAACTACTAAAATGACCCCAACTAGAATGATAGAGTTATACCTGTTTGATAAGATATATCTTGTTAATGGACTAATTATACTTAGATCATATTAGTATCGTGATCCTTATACTTAGATCCTATTAGTATCACGATCCCTATACTTAAATCCTATTAGTATCACGATCCTTATACTTAAAAAAATTATATTAAAATCTCTATACTTTTAAGAGTGAAATAAATAATCTCATTTATCTTAATATCGTCAGTTGCACTAACAAAAAATATAACACGTGACACAATTGATACGAAAGTGATAAGTAAAAAAAAAATATTAACATTCTTACTGTTTTTAACACGAACGTTGAAATTATCTTTTTATCAATAAAATCATTAGAAACATAAGAGATATTAAAATTATTTTTTTTCATCACTCTTGTGTCGATCCAACACATGATATTGTATCGATCCAATACATGATATTATATCCTTCGTTAATATAATTGACGGTGTAGGTATTAATAGGATTATTTATTTTATTTTTAAAATTATAAAAATTTTAATGTAAATTTTTTAAATAAAAGAATCGTGATATTAACCTAATATGGTTAAGTATGAGGGATAACGTGTAATTTGCCCCGTCGGCCGCTTTCCAGAAGGAAGCAAGTGCGAGCCACTCGCTTCCACTTTCGTCGGCAGGACTCCATCTCTCCCCGTCACCTGCTCCGTCCTGAAGTCCCTTGCCCCAAGCCCTGATCCCTTCCTCTCCGATCGCTTCAACCCTTCGGTTTCTCGCTGCCATGGCCGGCACCGCGGAGGATTTCGTGAAGGGCCGGGTGTTCCCTAACGGTGTCGCCGTCATCACCCTCGACCGCCCTAAAGCCCTCAACGCCATGAATCTAGGTTCGTACACCCTTCTTTTTCTTCTGGGTTCAGCACTCGAGTTGATGACGATCGCAGTTTCATTACATGTCGAATTTCCTTAAAACAAAAAAAGAACTATTAGATCGATTAGTAGGTAACACCATCTACTTTAACTTCAGAAGAAAAGTCAACAGTTGGATGCCTGCTAGATAGGGTAATTTTTGCAAGCCGTTGCGGATTATAGCTGCTGAAATTTTATCGATGGTAGTCAAAAACCACCACGTTTTCCGAATTCTTAGCTTCTTAATGTTCATGATGAGCGTATGCATCATTATATTGATTCTATGTACATAAATTCTTGAGTTGATAGGGAGGAAAATTTCACTAACCGATGGAACTTCCTAAACATTATTTACATGATTCAAAAATGGGCAATGATCTTTTTCGTAGCTGGTGGAGCTGTTAAACAAGTGAACTCACAGCTGAATTGCTGCAAGATATCTGTGTTGCGGTTGCTAGCACTCTTTGTAAGAGGACATGTCATAGGACAGTGATTGCTATGATCTGAATCTTAGCTCCTTATTGCTTATGATGCGTGTATGGAATATTCCAGCAGACATTTGTATGAGTTAGGTTATTCCACTTGCTAATCTTTACGTTTTGCAAGGTTTTGGTGATTGACTAATATAAAACGATGCAGAGATGGACTTGAGATTCAAGGGTTTTCTAGATGAGTGGGAATCAGATCCCAGTGTAAAATGCATCTTAGTAGAAAGCAGCTCACCTCGTGCCTTTTCAGCGGGTAATTTATCTGTACCAGCTTATTTTTAAATGTAAATTATGAACCTCAACTTCTCCAAACCTTCATTTTTCAGTCCCTTATTTTTTTTATTTTTACACTCGAGAGAATTGGATTTGACTTAGACATTGACTTCGTGACCACTGCAGGAATGGATATCAAGGGTCTTGTAGCAGAAATTCAGAAGGACAAAACGACATCACTTGTAACAAAGGTCTCTCAAAGAGAAATAGATTGCATGTTTTGCATTTGTTTTTGGTGCATGATATTTTGTTGTTTATCACTGCTTTTGTTTGCAATTATTATTTGCATCAGGAAAGTAGACTTAAATGCATCTTCCAGATTGTTAAGCAAATTTATCTCATTTGAAGGAGATGACAAATTTGTGTAGATGTCTCAAGACTTTTGGTTAATATAACAACAGATTGAGCAATCGGGAGCACAAGGCATGCTATTCTATTGGTGTTCTGGTGCTACGAAGTTGCATTTTGAAAATTAAATTACATTACATTTTGAAATTACAGATACATGGATCTTTCTTCATAATGACGTTATTTGTACGAGTTAACAACTTCTACGCAATTGTTCTTTTACCAGAGTAAATGGTGACATGGCCAAAACATGTTAATTTCCACCGAGGTATAGAATTTTGTATTAGAGGTAGCAAGAAGCATAAGGTTTATCACTTCAACAAATAGTTAAGATCCTCCGCTTGTCCAAACGTTCTGTTTCACTTTCTATTGTGTTTCCTATTTTAGCAGAAATACATCACTTGAGCTAAAAGTCTCTCAGATAGACATAGATTGCACATTTTTCATGGTTTTTGGTGCATGATATTGTGAATTGTTTTTCATTTCTTTTGTTTGCATTTATAAGTGGCAGAAGGAAGGTAGTAATAAATGCATCTTCTAGGTTGAAAAAGGAACCTTTTTCATGTCCTGCAGCAAGTGTAAAGTTGGAGAGAGGATACCTATATTAGGCAGCTGAAAGCTAGTGTAAATATTACAACCTGATATTTCCACATCAGCATATAGGGAAATGGAAAATTTATGATTGATAGCTTCAATATAAGCATTTTGGGCCTGGGGGGTATGCCACTTTATTTGTGTTGTTCGGCAAGTATAGTTGAATTGGGGTACTTTACAACTACATCATGTTACAGTACATTTTTGGAATGACACATACATGAATATCTCCTTTTGTTAGGGATATCTGCACAATTTAGCACTCTCTATGCATATAATTTTGTAGAAGAATCCATGCTGACATGGCAAAAAATTATGTCCTGTTTATTTTTAGGTGTATGAGAATTGTTTACTAGTGGTAGCAAGAAGCAGAATAACTCTATCACTTTAACGAATACTGACAAAATTTTCTAAATGCTTCTTTTTTACTTATGAGTTAATTCTTTGATCTTAATATTCTAACACATTTGAAGTTCTTTCTCTTGCACTCTCCTTTTTCTTATTCAGTCAAATAGGTTGCTTCTTTGAGGTCATAGGTCCTATTTATTGTACATCCTGTTTTCTACTGGATAATCTACATGTGTTATACTATCTTCATGATCTTTTAAAGGCTGTTGTTTTGCTTACATTTCATTATTCGTTATAATTCATATACTCGATAATCTTACCAGAGACACTTTTTGTCATGTAGAGTCTTAAATTTGATTTCGTTTGGCTTGATCGGTCAAAAGATTTATTTGCCTTGCAGGTCTTTGCTGCAGAATATTCTCTTATATGTAAAATTTCTGACTATAGAAAGCCTTATATATCCTTAATGGATGGTGTGACTATGGGGTTTGGTATTGGGTTATCTGGCCACGGTCGATATCGCATAATCACTGAGGTACTAAAATTTTCCAATGCTAAATTTTATCACACTATGCTAGTGCTTTCTGGCATTGTCTATGGCAAGTTATTTATTATTTTTTCTGTCTCTTGATTTGTGAGCATGCCAGAAAACTCTCCTTGCCATGCCAGAAAATGGAATTGGTTTGTTTCCAGATGTTGGATTTGCTTATATTGCTGCCAGAACCCCAGGAGGAGGTGCAGTTGGTACGTTGTTTACATTAATGTTTGCAATTAACTTCTAATTTTTTGCTTTAACATGGCAGCTTTCCAAGAGGTTCAGGCCCCTATATATATAACTGAACTTCCAAAGGCATCATTTTTTCTTTGTGCTTAAATCAAGATTTGAATATTTCCATGTTAATTTGTTTCCAGTGCATGCAAGATTTCTCAAATTTGGACTTTATTTTGTTTTAAAATCTTGTGATAGTTTACATTTACACTAACCCAGACCATTAGTCCATCAAAGCAAGGGTGGATTTGTTGGTGGCATACCTGCAGAGAGAGCCTATCTTAAACTCTGAGTGTAGTGGTCGTTGTCACCATTAATCTAGAAGTGGAAGACACAATAGAAGTTGAAGGGACTAGTGTTTCAAAAAGGCGCCCGAGCGCTTGCATAGGCGCTTAGGCGTGGTGAGCCCCGAGCTCCTCGTAGAGCCCGATTAAAGGCGAGGAATCGAACCAGATGGTCAACTTTGGTTCAATTGAATAGTAAATAGTAATAGTAAACACCCCAACCCCACATGCGACCCTCGACCCATAAACACTAGGTAGTTCATCGCTCTAGTCCTGCTGTTGTCTTCGCCGTTGTTGCTTCCGTGTGCAGCTCCTACCGCCAAGGGACAGGACTACAACTTCCTCCTATTGATGGACACATATGAAGCTTCCTCCACCCCTAAAGTTGCCATCCGCAGCTTCTCCATCACCACTTCCGTCGTCCGTAGTTTTCTTCGTCGTTGCTGTTGTCGTCCGTAGCTTCCTTTGCCGCTGCTGTTGCCATCCAAAGGTTCTTCCATCACCACAGCCCTCTCCTTCCAAATGTTCAATTGTCAGTGACTCATTTTTTCCCCCTCTATTGTTATAACTACTGTTAACAGTAAATTAAATATTATTAACAATGGATTGTTAATCCTTTAAGATTTTAAAACTACTGTTATCATATAATAAACTAAAACTGATATTAATCCTCAAAATCGTTGACCTATTTAGAACTAAATCCTATTTAGAATTACTAATCATTATTTAGCACTGTTAATTGCTATTTAGAATTGTTATTAATCTCTATTTATCTAGAACTGTTATTAGGATTTCAGGATTAATGGTAAGTGTATAAAGCAATACAGAAGATTCATCAAAAAAATTAATTTAATATTTTATTTTTATTTATATAATCATATTTATCAATTGCATTATATATTTTTTATTTTTTAATATTCTAGAGCTCCTCGCTTCGATCAGGCGGGCATATAGGTGAGTGCCTAGCGCTTCAGGCATTTTGGGACTTTGATGCCTAACGCTTTTAAAAACATTAGAAGGGACAAGGTATTCGTTTTGGATTTCATCATTGGCATCGCTTCCATCTCCTTTTGTGTTATCATTTTGTGATGCTACCCTCATCGTCGGAATCCCTTCCATCTCCTTTTTGTGCTATCATTTTGTGATGCTGCCCTCTCTTGAGTCATAGCTTGCCATCATTTCATGACAGTATAAAGTTTACGAACGAAGATCCTTTATGGTTATATTTTGGATCATCATGTGTTCTTAAGAATGACCACATACTAAAGTTTTCTTACTAAGCCTGAACTATATAATCATGGGAGACTATGGCATTTCGTTGCATTACACAGGTCAATACACAGTATTTGGACCACAAATTGTATCTACATTTCCCACAATCAATTTCCTTAGACGAAGGATCCTTAGAAGCAATTGTCCCATGTGTTCTTCTACTCTTAGGATGTTTCTGGTGTGGATTTCTTTTGTTAAATTAGATGCATTACCTTGGTTACAGGTGCTTATCTTGGACTGACTGGGAAAAGAATATCGTCTCCTGCTGATGCGCTGTATATTGGTCTTGGAACACATCATGTCCCATCTGGAAGCTTGGCTGCACTCAAGGAAGCTCTGCTAAATGCCAACTTGTATGTGATGATTGTTCAAATTGATTATATTCATTTTATTTTATTGATTTTTTGCTTTTTGGGTGTCGACCAATGGCACACTGCCATAACCATTGAATAACTTGAATGAGTTTAGGCTCTTTGTTTAATTTGTTAATCATTTCATGGAAGTTGCGGAAACTAAGAATGTAGAGAATTAACTCCATTGCTTGATATTTTCAAATTTTCTTTTACTTGATCAGGGATTTTTCACTATGGACTAGCTCAGAAAATAGTATTAGATTAGCTCAAACACCTACCTGTAGATGATTTTTGGTCTAAAGCAAATATTTGTTGTCTGCTTGGCTCCTGTTATCTGTTACAAGCATGAGTCATGCTTCACTGAAATTGTTTTTTGGAGCAAAAGAAATCTAGACAGCTGTTTCTTTTATTTAGTCCAAAATAATTTTCATCTAAAAGCAGTTAGAAATCATTGTGATTGGAATTATTTGGATATACTCTCTTTATAGGATGTTTCTTTAAAATTCTTCAACCTGAGTTTTTGTGTTTCTAATCCAGTTCCATTAGACTAAAACTTTTTTAAAAGGCCATTTTGTTTCTTAACATCATATTTTATGCCTTCTCCATAGAAACAACTAAGAATTTTGTTTCTAGTCACTAGGCCCTCTGCTTGAGAATTTTGATCATCTGGTCTGTTAGTTTTATGATTTTGGTAAAAAATGTGAACTCACATTTATTCACATTGATAAGATGGGATAAAAATAGTAGTGTGCCAATGAATGTATGGGTTGTTCGAATTGGGAAATTTGAACTCATTAGACCTAATCTTTATGCATCTTTAACTAGAAGAGAGGAATGCAGTACACTATCTACATGGGAGAAATACTCCAAACTGGACAACTGTGGAGTTCCTTAAATTCACAAGAATGAAACATGAGACTACAAAAACATGATTCTTGCATATTCCCAACCTTCTAACATGTAAACAGTGCGTCCATTAAGTTTATAATTTCTGGACTTGGCTTGTTATAGAAGTATCTTGTGGATTCTGAGAACATTATCCATTTAAACAAAACTGTGTGTAACGACAGCACTTCATTGTTTCTTTATGATTGCTTTTCTATTTTTCTAATTATGGTGTTTTATCTAGGAGTAAGAATAGGTAGGATATATGGAAATTTCACCATATCCGAACCTGGACCCTACTATTTAGGTACCAAACCCAACTCAGATGCCTACTTTGCTACGATTAAAGGGTACTTGGATCCAGTTTAAGCAATTTAGATTGACAAGGGTATCCAGAAAAACCCAATCCTCTGCCATTGTCATGAAACAATGAGTAAGATACCAGTGAATTTCATCCTACCTGAACCCTTCCGGTACCTAGTAACTAAATATGGCCAAGGACCCAACTCAGGTATCTATTTTTCTACATGCATCTCCTTTTGTCAATATCTTAACTGGGGATGCATTTCATTTTGTCCATCCTAGAAAATTGTGCTTGTAGCCGTTGGTTTGCTATTGTGTTTTCTAAAATTGGTGTTCTACCTTATTCTCTTTCATCAATAAATCGGTTGTGCATTATGTTCTCTGTGCTGTAAAGCTATCCTCACAGACATCATGTTGCTTTTGTATTTTCTGATATTGTGTATTAAATGCATGTTCTGTTGTCAATTTTTTTTTGGGGGACGCATTTCATAGGTTCCTTCCTGTAAAACTATGGACATGTCAAATTTTGGTGTTACATGTTCTCGGTAAAACCAATGGACTCTTTTGACCTGCAATATTTTCTATTCGCAGCTCCAGTGAGCCTGACAAAGACATCCAGGCACTGTTAGCTGAATACGCGAAACCTGTTTTAGAGGCTCAAATGAAAACATTCTTGTCTCAGATTGTTTCATCTTTTGGTGCACATAGATCAGTCGCTGAGACAATAGAAGAGCTGAAAAGGCATCAAATGAGTACTGACTCTACAGGTATGTTCTCATTAAACGAGGATGAAGATAATAATTAAAGCTAGTGTTAACTCGATTTCCATGACTTTTGGGTCAAATGTCATTTTTTGGACTTCTTTTATGTGCATTCTAATTTGTCACTTTGTCTATTACCATGACAGAATGTTGTTCAAAGCTCAAATTTATCTGCCAGATTTGCTTTCATTACCTAGTTTCATGTTCAAGTTTTTCTGACTGTTTGAGCATGGTAGATTGCATTTAGGGGGTCACTGATGCTTTTAAGTGAATCATAAAATTTTATATAATGCATAAAAAAAGGCTGCCTCTTAAAGGAGATATCAAGTTCTAAATGTCTGGTGAGATGAAGATTTGTGTCATTGCAACCCATGCTGAACTTGCCTCATATATCAAGCTCACTGGTTACTGACGTTTTGAGCATCATTGCTAAAACCATTTGTCTTATGCTTTCTCCGAATTTTTTGATAATAGGTACATCCTATTTGCTGCTAGGTTTTTGTTCCGAGTATACAGACTGTTGAATTATCATGTAACTGGAATGAACTTTAACTACTTTGTTGATAAACTCATCTAAATGATCAATTTGTCTGCAGTGGCAGAATGGGCTAGTGATGCTCTTTCCGGACTTGGTAAAGGTGCTCCTTTTTCTCTTTGCATTACCCAGAAGCATTTCTCCAAAGTTGCATTGGCACATGAAAACAATGAACATCATTTATCAAAAGTAAGTCCTTCAAGCATGCTCTATTAGATGGTTTATCGACATATGATTAAGTCATACAGTCATTACTGATATTGCAACTTCAGCTAAGTGGAGTTATGAAGGCTGAATTTCGGATTGCTTTGAGATCCTCAGTTCGAGATGATTTTGCTGAAGGTGTCCGAGCAGTGTTAGTGGACAAGGACCAGGTAATTTAGATATCTGAGAAATATTTTTCCGCTTGTTTAAGAGAATACTAGGAGCATGATTCTGTGACTAGGAAAGTAATTTTGGCATTTAGGAAGTCGTAAGCTCTTTCTGGCTGAAAAATGTGGATTTTGTAACCTAATGGTTCTAAGCTTGACGTCATAGGAAAAACTTGTCTAGTCTGAATCATGCTTCCATAACAAAATTGTTTCCAGAACTAGTGCAAACTTTCAAGATATATTGACAGCTCAGTAATCTAAAATATAACACACATTGAAGGAACTAGGTTGCTGTTATCAATCTATGAAAACTAGAAAAATAATGATCTCTCATAGTGGGTTTCTAAAAGTTGAATGAGTATTATGATACTATATTGGTGATATGGCTTTCTATGTCATATATAAGCTTTGCATCTCTTCAGAAATAGGATTTATTGACTTAAATAAATTATCATAGGGATGGAGAAATATACTGATACGTAGACGCTAAGATGATATACATGTGTAAAATCCTTCTTTCCAATGTCTCATGCACGCTTTTCTTTGGGGGATAAGCAAGAGACTTAAACTTTAAAAGCGGATCGGATACGACTCACTGATCTCATATGAGTGAACAAAAAAATAAAAAATCAGAGGGCTATTATCCCCCTCCAAATACAGCTTGATTTGTTTATCCTGGCATCTCATGTTTGTTACTGAAGTGCTTACTGCTAATTTTCTTACTGTGGGGTTATTGACCTTATCGTCTCTTTAATGTTCTATGATTTTTGTCTGCAGAATCCAAAGTGGAACCCATCGAGATTGGAGGATGTCGACGTGGCTGAAGTGGAGTCAGTTTTCGATCCTTTACCTGCTGAAAATGAATTAGATGTATAGTGACCAACAAGATATGAAGTCATCGTAAGGCAATCATCCAAGAAAACATCATTAATAAAGAACACATGAGCTGAATACTGCCTAGGTATATGCCTCTTTTGTCATCTTATTCATCGCTATGATTGCAGCAGGCTACTAAGAACTGTATTGCAGACATTTAAGGTGGTCTGTTATCGTGTACAAATGTTGAATTTGGAAGCTTTTGCCTATGAGAAAGATGGCCGACCATAAACCAACCATCCTGTCCTCCCATTGTGTAGTTCTGTTCATTAATCAAGCAACTTCTAAATATTTCTTGACTTTTTAGCTTACTGTATAATCTAAATGATGATGTAGGTTATCCAAAGCTTTTCTGATTATAAAAGAATTAAGGTGATGAATCAAGTTAGAATAAAAACGTAAATTGAGTCTCTTCAAAAATTATTATTTTTATTTCAGATATTTGGAACATCAGTACTATTTTTTTTCGTAGTTGTACTATTAACTTGCAAGATAAAATAGGATTTGCCTATTGACTCTTTTTGTCCTATCCAAACATCTGTTGTCACCTCTTCTACCTGCAGAACGTACTTGCAATGAAGGTTCTTTTGTATCACAATATACCGTTTGATATAGGTGATATCTATTGATCGGATCGATACAAACAGTATATCGATATACCCTTTTTTATATATCATGTGTTAGTATGTTTTGTATAATTCGGTAATATGAACCATGCTTGCAACCCATGTACAACTCCAAAACTCCAACATGCTCAATTGACATGTCACACTTGCAACGGGTTAATTACATATTACTCCTCTTTAGCATTATACTCCTCTTTAGCATTATGACCTGTAGACTCAAAAAATTTATATTGAAATCCTTATAGTTATGAAAATGAAATATCAAATTTCATTTACTCTAACACTATTGGTTTTTACTGACGGAAGCATGAAAACGATGGACAAAAAGATAATGTCAACATCCCAGTTATATTTTCGATAGTGACGAATGGCGGTGCTACCAAGGGCTATGAGTGGCTGTTGTAGATGATGGAGAGCGACGACGAGAGTTGAGGCGAAGTGAGAAGACAAAGAGGGTGACTCAAATGCTGATGCTCTACATCTATGTCGGCATTGCTCAGTAACTATGTTGGCAACTCAGGCTTCGCGCTTGGTGACTCAAGCGATCCGTGACACATCGATGGCGATTAGCTTTGCAAGCACTCCGGAGCACACCTCTAATCGTCAAAGCGCTACCCAACTGCCCCTTTCTGCTACCATAACTTGCTCCTGTAGCTTGATGGTGAACCATAACACGGCTGCGAGGGCTACACGTAGTGGTAGGGTCACTCTGCGTCTACTCCACAACCCCATCCTTTGGCTCTAGCCTAGTAGGATAGCCTCCACCCTCTCCTCAACCACCCCACGTAATCGCCTTGTTTGTCGAGGATCTGTAGGTTTCTACGCCCGAGGTGTCATCGTGGACTCAAAGGTGGAGAGGCAAGAGCTAGAGGTCAAGGAGGCCACGAAGTACGAAGGGGAGGCAATAGGATTAGGATCGCAGAAAGCGTAGAGGGGGCAAACCCACTGTGGACCTGCACTGGAGACGTAACAACTAACGTCGAGAGAGTGGCAAGTGACACAAGTGACCTAGTAGACGTGATAAGCCACAAGGAAGTTGGCATTGTGGATGGACATGTTGTAGGCCCAACAAAGGAAGGTCATGTCTGACTCGTAGTAGACCATCGCCCTTTCATCGCTCTATATCTGTGTCGACCCCGCTCGACAACTATGTCGACATCGACACAAATGTAAAGCAGCAAAAGGGCCACTCGACATCTGCATCGATGCCAACGCAGATGTAGAGCAACACCGCTTTATATCATCATATTCCTCTTCTCCCTTTGTATGCCGACACAAATGTAAAGCAGCAAAAGGGCCACTCGATATCTGCATCGATGCCAACGCAGATGTAGAGCAACGTCGCTCTATATCATCATCTTCTTCTTCTTCCTTTGTCTCATCTCTCGCTATCGCTCTCTCCTTATTCATAATAACTACTTGTGACCCCTAGTAGTGCCATTATCTATCATCATCGAAAACATAATTGAAACATTAAAATTATCTTTTTGCCCATCATTTTCGTTCTTCCGTCAATAAAATCAATGGCTTTAAAATAAATGGAGTTAGATATTTTATTTTCATAATTATAAGGACTTCAATGTAAATTTTTGAAGTGTAAAGATCGCGATACTAAAAATGTCTAGCTACAAGAGATAATAGATAATATGTAATTAATCCACTTGTACGTTAGGTTAATAGATAATACGTAATTAACGCACTTGTATGTTAGGTTGCAAGTGAATTGGATTTGACGTTTCCAATTGAAGGCAACCAAATACTCCCAACGTATAAATTGCTTATAAAGTATGAAGCAGCAACAGATTGGTGAAGACTGGCTTAAAAATTATTCTCCACGATTCAAACAAATACCATCTACACTACCACACTACATAATCGTGCTTGACAATTATAACTTTTCCAATTTGTCCAAGAAGGAATATATTTATTGTCAGGTACACTAGAATTGTCCTCAACATTCATATACATTTAGACCAACTGAATAGAGAATGTCAATGAATAAAAAGCTAGGCTTAGATACGCCAAACACAAGAATTCATTGTCAAAATAGAATGCTTATGATCAAACATGTTTGTCCACGGTGGATACATCCATCAACAGGTGGAACAGCACATTCCTCCTACACCTACAAAGCAGATAATAAAATTGCAGTGCTCTTTAACCTATCCATACATGACGTAGTGAACAATATATCTCTGAGATCTTCCCGTTCTCCATCTTGGTGATGCATAGCTTTATATCAATAGAACATGGTTTCATCCACAATTAATCCAGCATTGAGAATATTCAACTATAATTCGCCGGATGTGATGTTGAAGCATAATTTATCTGGTAGTATAGGCAAACAGAATATAGACATTTATCTGGAAGCTGCGAGAACCGCCCAAAGCACCCAATAAAAAACGACTCTAGTGTAATCAGGATCGATCAGCTACAGGCTACAGACTCTTCAATACGTACATTTACAAATGCAGGCTTTCTCAGGGGAGTTTCCAGGTCCAGATTGTCGATCCAGATTGTCGATGGGTAATCTCTGCCAATAAGTATGGCATTACTGCATTTTTTACCATGTTTCTATACCACTTCTCACCCTTATTGTCCTCTAACATGATGTTCACTCTTTGACCCTCAAGATGTGGTGGTGCTCCCGGCCTCCGATTTGCAGAGAGGGCAGAGAGCGTTTATCTTCAGCCATTTATCCACACAATCCTTGTGGAAGAAGTGGGCGCATGGAAGTTCACGAAGTTCATCATTGTCAACATATTTAGCCAGACATATGCAGCAAACCTACAAAAAAGGCAGAGCAGACTGAATAAACCAGACAATTAACATTGATGCTAAATTGTTTCGGCAACAATATGGGCATCTATGATCATCATCATTGCTACCACAAATTTAGGCGAATGATCATGCTCACAACAGATCCATAATTTTTTGCAGATGCAACTGAATGATGAATATGGACACATGTCAAGAAACACTTACAGCGTCTTCGTTAGAAACAAATCGCTCTCTGTCAGTGCCAGGAGCCAATATCCCGCCATCACCCTGACCTTCTGAGTTACTTCCGGACTCATCCCTAGCCCGCCGCCGCTTAGATTTGAACTTGTAGGTTGGCAATGCATTTATTGACTCAGACGTAGCACCTCTGTCATGGCCCATATCCTCTCTAAAGCCCATGACAGAAATTATGCATGGCAAGCAGCAGCAGATAATTGCACACAGAATGAAAGGCATGGCATATCCAATACAGCTGAAAGTAAGGAACACTATACATAACCTGTAATTGAGAAAATATACATAATCAAATATTGATAACTGTATATGATTGAGATGTGAGTATTAACATATGCAAACCTGTACATATTAGGTGCATCCTCGGAAGAGGCATGCCCACCAAACATCCACACATTTCCAACAACAAACCACACAGCAAAGAAGCAATCCAAAGCCATCTTGAAATGATCCACAAGTGCATTAATCCTGCAAAAACAGCAAATGAAATACCAGAATTAAAAAGAGTAAATTCTGAAGAGTAACTCAACAAAATGAAAAAAGAAATGAAGCTGCAGTTGATTACAATATAGAAAGTAAGCCCACAATATATACTCACAAAACATGACATCACTAATAGCTTGAATATGCATCTGTCTCAATTAATTAGGTCACCATGGAATCAGTACTTAATACAAGTGAAACTGCATAGTACGGACAGTTCATGTGCTTTAAGGATCTCATTTTGCAATTGGTTATTTCAATGTCTGTAGCCCATAAAACAGTTACTAATCTGATTCACTGCTTCCATCTAAGTTTGTTGATCTCCGTCCCAAGTTCCTTCTGCCTGTTTCTTCACCTGAATCTTCCAGTTCAAAATTTCTTATTATATGTTTCTCGGTAAGGTTTTAAACCTACAAAGATCATATCTTGTAATGCCCAAGTCTCACACACATTGAATTCCAACTAGCATGTCAGTAGAAGTACAAATAATATATATATATATATATATATATATGTTACCCTCACTAAGTGATATGATTTGTGATGTCTATACTTCATAAATATGATAAAAGATATGCTCATGTTTTCGACCTTTAAAGTTGAAGTACATGCTTTACAAAAATGTTATTTATAATGTTCTACGAAATATTAGTTGAGCATGCATAAGCATCAATATATATCTAAAGCATATTTTGTAGGCAAAAGACATGATCCTTCAGGGCAACAAGCTAAAGTGTGCTAGCGAACTTAAGTATAAGGTTAAATTATGGTAATAAGCATGCATATAGCGACAAAAAATGATAGTTCAATTTTAATTGACCTTAAGTGAATCTCAAAGCTTAAGTGAGTCTGACCATGATTAAAGTAAAGAAGTTTGAGTTTCAAACATCATGTATATGTAGGATAATATGCTACCTAGGCATGGATAGAGTAATGAAAAAATAAATGGAGATGTAAATAAAAAAGGAGTGTTATAATAAAAATGTTAAGATACATAAGTGAGATTGAAAGATGAGTTTAGACAAAAATGTCTTTATCAAACCAAATTAGACATTGTTAAAACATTAAAATTATATTAGTAAAAAAAAACTTAAAATAAGGTCTAAGAGGATTGAACCATAGACCTCAAGGTAACCTCTTAAGCACCTCTACCATATCTTGGCCTTATCCTCCTTACCCACCTGATAACCCACGATCCTCTCTTATTCTTTAGTCATCCTCTCAACTTTTCACTGTCTTCATGGGGACCAAGAAACCCAAGCTCTAAGGAAGATTGAGGTAAGAAAAACTCAATTCTTCCCTTGCTATACATAGGATTCAAAATTAATCTTTAATTTTTGGATATATTTTGTACGAATCTCTTATGTTTCTAAGGCATGTGGTATGATTTTAATCTAAGATTGATACATAGAGTTATGAGTGTCCTAATCTGAAATACTCAAAATCCTTTGTTTCTAAGAAACGATTCTATTCGAGTTGAATTAACCCCCTTAGGGATATGATTAGGCTATATTCTTTTGATATGTTTTAAAAAGTTCCCCTAAGGTTATGTGAGATTTGAAATTGAGTGAATACCACCTCTATGCACCAAGATATAAGATTTATAAGTTCGGATAGTCCCAACCCAGTTTCAATATAACAGAATAGGTGTTGGCAGTTGATTTGGAAGAATAGTTTAACCACTAAATGATTTTGTTCTAAGCTAAAATTTGGTGTGTATTTAGTTTTATATATCTTCTAGTTATCTATAAAATTTCATGATAATTCAAGATCGTTTGATCTGCTAGAATAATGAAGTAAAATTTCTTCGCAAAATTACGCGATGGTTTGATTGATACTAACTAATTATTTGATTATAGAGTGAATTGTTGGAAAATTGATAATAGAATTTAAATGAATTTTTTGGTGGAGTATAGTTTATTTAAAAAGGGATTTTATCAAAATTTTCTATGAATTATTATTATTAATTATTATAAATTAATAATTCAAAAGATAAGGTTCTTAATCAAGATATCTCATGACCCTATGCTCCCAATTTGATAAGTGTACTACTACCTAACACACTTAATTATTAAGGAACGTGGTCTTTCACTGACATCTTTATTTTTAAGTTAAATCAGATAAGTATAAGTTTAATTCACTGCAAAATACTAGTCATATAAATTATTGTATTTATAATGTATTTTGAAAAATATATCTCGAATGATATAATTATCATAAGTTAGAGATGAGCTCAATATTAATGTACATATTACGTAAGCATAAAAATATATGAATTGCGATGAAAATGTATTGTGTGCATACATATATAATGACGTACAGTATGAGAGTGCACGTGTTTTCTATGACACGTGCGAGCCCATGCCAGTGCAAATATAGACGATGATTTGTGGACATTTTTATGTGTATAAATTTTGGACATGTTATGTGTGTGTTTTTCATTTAGTTAGAGATTATAATTATGTACAGGTGTCAAAATCATTGTATATAAGGGAAACCGTGTCACTTGATTTAGTAAATTAGTATGTTTTACTTTTAAGATTACCTACTTTTCCACTACATTCCTATTAATAGCAGTAAACGATCAGAAAAATAACTTCCTATTTTAATCATGCATGTAGGGGTGAGACTAAGACTAGGGTGTTACACTTAGCAACTTAATTTCTTATCAATGTTCTTGATTTAACTAGAGATATTACCTTGTATGAGCTCAATAGTAGGAAAAGCTCCATGTAGCCAACCCCTAATAACTCGGACATTACGGCTTATTGTTGTTGCTGCAGCAGTAGATATAGCCACTTAATTTCTTATAGAAGCTTGTTCATTTCATTTACTTCAATAATGTTGACTTTTGTAGATAGAAAAAAAAAAGAAGAATACAAATTATACTATCTTGTCTTTAGACTACCTAGGGAATCTGCATTGGCATTCTTGGCACTTTTGTGTTGCTAGTTACTGCAAATGCTCCTGTTTGCGCTCTAATTTAGGAGGCTGAGAATAATATTAAACTACAACTGTCCATACCATCATCAGCACCATGAAAACTGAACAGGTCTAAGTGAACATGCACGAGAACTTGAACATTGAACCTATATCCATTCGATACAATCTGCACCAGTACCATGCTTATAACACATTGCTATCTCTAAAATTTCTGGTTTGATCATAATCATACACATTCATCATCATCTACAGTCTAGGTTGGCGATTGGCAAGATAACTAAATCCAGCTAATGTAAGTCCAAACAATTATTCAACAAGCCAGGCCCATGTCAAGCAACCCACTGATGAATTAGGCCTAAACCCTTCCTATCTCACTATTGCTAAAAGTGCAGTTCAGTTTGTAAACTAGTGACTCAGAAGATTCAAATGGAGGAGTCCTAAATGCTAATGTAGAAGTCCACTTTACCCTCGAAATTAGAAAAGTGAGTTGGAAAAGGAATGAATGATAGATACACCCAATACTAAATCCTACTAAAGACTAATTTCCTGGTAAAGATCTTCAAAAATCATTATAGGGTACCACAAAATTAAAGAAAGCATATATCTAAGAATTTCCTCCATCTTTACAACGTAAGATTATTTCTCAATGCTTACCACTCCCCAACCACCCTCCCCCCTCCCCTACTTTTTTGTTTGTATCCCATCCATCATCATAAAGATAAAACCAGCAAAGCATAGATATAAATCAATAAAAAGAGGTGGAACTGTGAGAAGACAAATAAAGTGGTCTGCAAGGATTGGATAGTAAGATATGTAACATGGAATTCACATGAATTAATATTTCATTTTTTCTGGGAAATCACGTTCAACAATTCTCAATTTTTTTCTGGAGAAACAAATGATCTTCAATGTATTCTATTCCCATTTCTGGTCAATGTCATTTGCAAAGCATGATAACTTTGACTTGCACATAACTCTTTTTTTATTATAGCTTCTACCTTATAAGTTTTAGCTGATAATTATGAAGTCTGTAAAAAATTCTCTTTCTTTAAGCTAAATATATGTCACCATTCCATTTGCACTTTCCATGATTAGACCTGTCAACCTCTCTCACTAATCAACTCCATCTAAAAATAAATCATCCAGGAAAGAAATCACTAACAATGGTACAAACAGATTAGTTCAATCGTCTATCAAGTTACAATCTGTGGTACAAAGTACAAACAATGAGCAAACCCAACAATTATCTTTTGTGAAAATTCTGATGCACATATCCAATACAAAGAGAAGCAATCAAATTTCCAGGCATTGAGATCTAAACAATAGCAGCAAAACTTGAAAAAATAAAGATCTCAAGAGCTAATATTAAATTTCACCAAAATTTTAACACCACATAATACAAATTGAGGCAGCAATATGCATGTATGACAATACTCAAACTTATCTTTGATATGAAGCAACTATAGCACATTATTTTGTCAAACAAGTAAGCTTGGAGCACAAAAAACAAAGAATTTGAAAGAAGTAAACAAGCATTTACAATGCCCATATAGGTATTTCATGCAACAGTACCTTGTATTAGCAATTACCATGTCTTGTCCGACTTGAGCTACGGGAGCAACGACATTGTCACTTTCTCGCCCTGAGGCTTGAGTAACAAAACTAGTTGTATAAGCACTGGATTCAGGAGGATTGTTGTGAGTGGTTCTCTGATTTGAGCGATCGGACTCTTGCGTAGATCCCTGGCCATTGCGATGAGTGTAGCGCCAATATAGATGGGGAAGATTAGCAAAACAGCCTATTGTATAACCTATGATCCATTCAAATAATGGAGCTTGTGGATGTTCATCTCTCGACAAGGAGAGCACGATGATAGCGGCTATAATTTGGCTCACATTAACAACAAGTTCAACTGAGATCCACAAACCAGAATTTAATGGGCTTCTACCACGTCGACCATAATTATCACCTCTCCTAATTAGGGAAGTATTTCTGGAATTAGCAGCATCTGGTGATACTGGCGATGCTTGCAAGACATGAGGAGTTGTGTTGGTCGAATTTCCATCCAGATTATGTGATTCAGAAAACAAATTATCCACATCTCCATTAATGCCTCGTGGTACATCAATTATGTGTTCATGTCCATTAGAAGTAGCTGCCCGATCCATCAGCAAAGGATGCCTGTCAGTCTCACCCTCACTATGTAGTTCCAGAGAGGGAACAGCCATCAACATTCACCACAGCGAGTGAAAAAGAAACTAGCATAGGAAAGTAGCAATAAAAAACATTTAGCCACTTTCCTATGCGTCTTCTTGAAAGACAGGTGGAGTATATTTCACAGAGTCCTAGGCACAGATCTGTGGCAGCAACAGATAATTCCCAGCTTTGACTTCAGATCAGTGAGAATCTGATACTTTGATGAATCATATTTCTTTATCTTGGAACTATTTGCTTTTCAACTATCGTAAATAGCCTTTGAAGTTTGAAATGAGAACTGCAAAATGGGACACATGTTGTTCATACAAATAAAGTAGTTCATAGATCATGGAAATGTAGTTGAATCAACCTCAAAAGACAGTGAAATCTAAGGCTTAAAATAATTAATTCCTATGCATGGAGAAAATATTTTCTTTAGAACTCTGAAATTTGGGATCATAAGAGCAAGGCCAATATATAAAACAGTCAGATAATACACATCACGTCCTTATTCTGGAACACAGGTAACCCAATTGTAATCCACGAAGGCTCATCAATCTTTGAAATACCTAATACTGGAAACTATGGCATGCACTTCGAGGATTAATACCAACTTGATCATACTAAGGTAGGCGGATCGGGCCTTCCTCAATATCACTCCCTTTATGTCATTTCCAACCAAAATATCTCGATTGAACCGTTTCATTGTGCTATATGACACCAAAATCCGTAGTCTTTCCCACAATTTTAAGAACGTCGACTCCATCAAGGCACCAAAATGACACAATAAAAAGATAAAACAAAGGAAAATTAAGAAGAAGAACAAGAAATAACCTGCAGCTACAGTACATCGTCAGAAACACAGGTCTAATCAACGGGAAATTTCCAGGTCATCGACTTTTTCCAACATCCAGACAAAAACCCTAACCGAAGCATCCAACAGCAACAAGGAAGGAATCATCAACAAAACCATGAGAAAGCGAGCTCAACGACAATCCACCAAGATTCGACCACACACCTCGAAATCAAGGGGCGCCTCTACAATTAAAGACAACAGAACCAGAGAGAGGGAGGGAGGGATCGGAGACCGAACTCACCCGGCAAATCGCTATTCCTTCGCCATCAATTGACTGCGGCCCGTAACTCGATCACGGCCTACAGCTGCCGGCCCTTTTTTATATATTTTCGATCGAATAATGGAAAATATCAAAGACGGTGCCTTTGAGGTCGGAACTCAGAAGCCGTTCCGTTCTCACCCGTCGAAGCTCATCCACCGTCGGCAGCTAAGGAGGAACAGCGGGAGGTCGACGTGAGGAGGAGGAGGAGGAGGAGGAGGAGGAGAAGGGGGAGGAGCGGATCGGAGGAAGGGCAATGGGGGCGTCAGCGACCGCCCTCACGCGGGTGGGTCCATCGGACGATGGAAGGGGCTAAAGGACACGGAGGCGCGCCGCGCGCCGGCCCGTGCTGAGCTTGGCCAACGCACGTGACTACCCAAACTGGGCCCTGCTATGGGCCGGTGTACCGACATTTACTAAACCGAACCGACCCACTTAAACCGGTTTGGGATCAACCCGGTTAGAAAGGTCGGTAACGGAGTCGGTTCACCATCATATAAGATCATGTTATTATTCTATTATTAATTGGTAATGACTAGGAAACAATTTATTTTCGAGTTATCGTATCTATTCGATCGATTTAAATTGTGTTATAGTACCCTTTTGATTGGATTTAGGACTGACGATTTGAAGTGGAAAATTGGGTATATCACTCTAATTTTTATTATGTTTGAAGCTATCTGAGCCCTCTTATTATTATTATTATTATTATTCTATGATAATTAAGAAAGGTTTAGCTTCCAAGTTTGGTTTAATCCATGTTGGTTATATGTCTTGTTTAAAAATCCTTTTTTTAATCTTCATAGAGCACTTTTTACAGCTTGATCTTTTAATTTTTATTAGATCCAAGAAAACATTTTATCATAGCTTTATACATCAAATTTTCATAATAAAATATTTTAGAAATAAAATATACAACTCATATGCTTAATCTATAATTCTGAAAGAAAACTAAAAGAAATGCTCTTCTAATATGTTGAATATCTATGCCAATCATTGCTATTGTTATGATGTTGTTGTTGATTTCATTTAAACTCAAACACTAGAAGGAGTCATCACAATCCGAAACAAAGTCAAATTCAAACCTATTGTCAGTCTGAGAATGCAGCAAACTTCGTCCTCATTCAACACCCACAACATCCAGCGAAGCTTCTCCCTTTTCCACAGACATCATCATGATGTAGTTAGATGTCATTCTCGTAGCCTATGGAAGAGGAGAGGGAGACATTATGGGGTAGATAGATCTCGCTTTTAGCTTATGGAGGACATGATTTGCATCGATTGAGGTTTCATATGAAGTGAAGATTATGGTTGGCAGTTCAGAATGCCTTCAATTCAATCACGAGGAGAAAAATGGTCATACAAGTTATATATGTCATTATAAGAATATTTTTTTATGACTAAATCTCAAAAAGAACAACCTTATTTTACATATATATGTATATAAGGGGAAGGTTTATCTAAATTTTCATAAATAAAAGTAAATTATTTCTAAGATCAAATTTGTTAAACATTTAGCGAAATGCTCAACTAAAAAAATGATATTATTACTTTTTATCCAATAGCTGATGGAATGGTGTTGAGGAGATAATTTAACAACACAAGGAAAGATGAAACCCCTGCAATAGCTACAATTTTTGTTATTCCATCTAAAACTTTATGTTGATTCATATTCTTAATAAACTATGAATTATATGAGAGAATCTTTGATAAATCATGAGCTGGATTCTCACCGAATCTTTCAAGGATCTAGAAGACCACTGTATACTTCATTACCATGTAAAGTATAGAGACAGAAAACCTGCCCCAAATCTTCTTTGAGACAGTCATCCCCCAGCTGAAGTTTGTGTCCCTCCAAGTTCATGAAACAGCAAAACTTTCTTGAGGATTGAATGCTCTCGTTGCCCCTCATCATTATCCTAAAGAACAAACACAGAATACTCGGGAGGATAATTCACACCTTGTCCAATTGCTAGTGTCTTCAATCTCAACTATGTCTTGTGAGAGATCTGTGTGCGGTTTGATAGATTTCTACTGTTGGCTAAAAGCAGAGAAGATGGCTGGCGACGACGCAAATGAGGGGCGTGGATCGTTTGAAGGATAACATCGACTGCGGACATGAAGTCGCATAGAAGAATTTAGCGTCGCGAAAACTCTGTACACGAAATTATGCGGGTGGGGATGACCGCGTACGTGTATAAATACGGTGGTGGGTTTGGCTCCCTCCACAGAACCTCTGGCTTTGGACTTTGGGAGGACGACAAGAAAGGAAAGGCTTGTCCTTTTTGTTTCCGTCCATCTCGATTCTTCTGTCAGGGAAGGTGGACGCAGTTCAGACTGTGGAAGAGGAGGAGGAGGAGGAGGAGGAGAAGGGAATCTAGGAGAATCTTGCGTGGTGATTCGTTGCCTGGTGCAGGAACCCGGTGGAGTCTATTTGCCGCTTGGGTCCTCTGCCTAGCGAACAATCTGAGGTCATTGCTACCGGATCTCTGTCTTTCCAATTCTGTTGCTTTCTTCCTGCATATGTGCTTTCTTGAGGAATGGTTCTGGAGTATGTTCGATTGTACTCGGATTTTGCAGCGGTGTCTTGGGGTTTTCGGCTTCGACTTCATCATTACTTTATGAAGTTTCTTTTCTTTTCCTCTGCCTCGCGAACTACGATTTAGGTATGATGCGATGTGAGCTAATGTTCTTGCCGAGTGACTAACAGATGGATTTTTGACAGCCGGATTGCGTTTGGTTGTTTTTTTTATTGAAATGTTTGGATCGATTAGTGGAAATATTTAGTCTTTTCTGAATTCCTTTCGGTAAAAATTGTCGGAATTATTCAGTTCGTCCGTGGTTTGATTTTTCTGGACATTAATGGTTTAGTTTGAAAGCTGGTCAAATGTTTTTGACATTCGGTACTGTTAGATTGTCCAGTTTCCTCTCTTTTTTTTTCTCTTGATTTCTACGGGAACATTTGTCGCCTTTGGTGAAGTGGTGGTAAGATGTTGTTCATGAGTTGATGCATGAGATCTGTAAACTTTGTTGGGTGGTCCCGCCCATGACTTTGGTGGGACACATGAGAGTTAATTAAAAACCCTAAACCTAATCAGTTAGATGAGAAAAATCTAAGCAGGAAGAAAAGAGGCTTTCATCTGGGAAGAAGAAAGATTCAGTTATTGGTGAGTGAAATTGATTTTGATTGGTATGATTTTTGGTATATTGATCTAGACATCATGCTCTCTGAATTGATCGATGTAGATCTTAAAGATTTCTTCTGCTATGCAGTTTTTCTCTCTAATTTTTTGAAATTCATCTGAGTGCCTGGATTTCATATAATATTTGATATTCTCTAATTAGACCAGGGAGCGTGAACTTTATAATCCCATTATTTTATAGTGAAAGTTTTATCTGGTTTGTTGGTGGTTTTTTCCCTTCATATTGAAGGATTTTTTCACATAAATCTTGTCTCGTTATTTGCTTAGTATTTTATCTTTAATCTGATTAGCTTGTACTGTTGGATTATTTATAATATATTTGGTGTTACATTATATCTTGTTTGATTCACATAAAGAGAAAAAAAAAAAAAAGATTTTGGTGTTTGTCACTTCTGCAGATTCAGTACTTCATATCTAATCTTTTCCCAACAAACTTTGATCTTCCTGTGCTCACAAAATTGCCTTTTTTGACTTCTTGTGATCCTCAATTCAGACAAAAGTATCGGAATCTTTTGTTATCCGTCATGCTTGCTTCCACGACAGTTTCGGCCTTCTTCCCTGTCCCATCTTCCTCCTCTGTGGTCTCAGCAAAAGCATCATTGAAGGCCGTCACCGACAGCCCTGAAAACTTGGACGTCCGTGGCAATGTAGCCAAGCCTATTTCGTCATCAGGCACCATGGAGGTCAAGGCACAGGCCCAAGCTCTTCCAAAGGTTAACGGGGCTAAGATCGGCCTGAAAATCGATGCCCAAAAGATTGAGGAAGATGCTTCCTCAGCATCGAGGACATTCTACAATCAATTGCCGGACTGGAGCTTTCTTTTTGCTGCCATAACAACCATTTTCTTGGCCGCAGAGAAACAGTTTACCCTTATCGACTGGAAGCCCAGGAGGCCCGACATGCTTGGTGACGCATTCGACCTTGGGAAAATAATGCAGGATGGATTAGTTTTCAGGCAGAACTTCTCCGTCAGATCATATGAGATAGGGGCAGATGGAACAGCTTCTATAGAGACTTTGATGAACCATCTACAGGTTTGGTGGTAGATTACTGCTTGGTTTCACATATATTAACGCTTGCTCTTATTATATATAAAAATATATTATGCAGGAAACAGCCCTTAACCATGTAAGAAGTGCTGGGCTCCTGGGTGATGGCTTTGGTTCGACACCTCAAATGAGTAAGAGAAATTTGATTTGGGTTGTGACCAAGATGCAGGTCCTTGTAGAACAATATCCTTCCTGGTATGTTCTTTGTCTAAGCCAGTACGTTTGCTTTTCTCCTTGATTTGTGACAAAAATAATTGGTCTTGAGTGCCTTTTTTGTCTTTAGCTTGAACTATAAGCAAGTTCATGAATGCAAGAAATTTTCTTTTGATCTGAACATGTATGCTTGCTGCTTGTCTGATTCTGGCTACTGTAGATTTTCTTCACTAAACCATAAGCAGAATTTGGTCTGAATGATCTTTTCAGTTTTCAAACTCTAGTTTGTTCTGGTATATGCTGTCATCATTCTTCTTGGATCACTGATTCATAGTGTGAAAGCAGTTGCAGTAGCAAACTAGAAAATTATTATTGTGTTAAAAGCTATAAATTGACTGAGTTATTGGACCAGTTAAGGTCTTGATAATGAGTCATTTATAACCTTATATGTGCTATGTGCCAACCTTTACTTCCTTTCCCTTCGAATCCTGCACTATGTTGTTGGTCATGACTGCTCTGGATTTTCAGCATCAGCTGCTAGATTAGCTCACTCATTTTTCTTTTCATGTTTATAATTTATAAATGAGGAAAAATATATGTTAACTTCTTATTAGAAAAACCTTCTATCTTTGAACTCCTCTGTTGAGGTTTTGTTATGTTGTTCAAACTCTGGTGTCATTGGTCGATTATGATGTGTCTGAAACAGATTTTCCTTCAAGGAACAACTCTACAGAAGTTTGATTTGATCAGGTCAAGTGGACAACCTTGATCATTTGCCATATATGTTGGACTTATAGCTTCTTAATATTTCTGACCAAGATGATTGAGTTGAACTTTTAGTACCATATTTTATTGCTTTCTTTAAACATATTGTTTCTGTTGTTTCAGTTTTTATTCTCAGTTTTTGTTCCTTCTAGGGTGGATCACCATTGCTTGATCGAGCAAATTGAATTATTATTTATTTCTTCTACAGCAACTATATAGTATGAGAACTGTAGTTGTGCATTGTTTTTGACTTTTTGTATTTCAGGGAGGATGTCGTTGAAGTAGATACATGGGTGGCTCCATCTGGGAAACATGGGATGCGCCGTGATTGGCATGTTCATGACTATCAAACAGGTCAAACTGTTCTCAGAGCGACCAGGTGTATATCTGTATTTAACGTTCATTGAATTTGTTTTGAAGATGTTGTTCGGTGATTCAAAATTCACAAGTATGCATCTTTTAGTGTCCGTATGCAAATATTGTTCAGCTTATTTGACGTTTCCTGGTTTCGGTCTTCGCCTGCAGTGTGTGGGTAATGATGAACAAACAGACTAGGAGATTGTCTAAACTTCCAGAGGAAGTCAGGGAAGAGATAGGATCCTATTTTGTGGACCGTGATCCTGTTATAAATGAGGATAGCAGAAAGCTTCCAAAGCTTGAAGATAATACTGCAGATTATGTTCGCAGGGGGCTGACTGTAAGTCTGCATTCTGTATCTTTGGTTCTTATTTTCTTTTATCAGCTTGTTTCTGTTTGTGCCGTACGAGTCGTCTCTAAGTATCTTGCTTTGCTACTAATTGCAGCCTCGATGGGGTGATTTGGATATCAATCAACATGTGAACAATGTCAAGTATATTGGCTGGATCCTTGAGGTAATTTAGTCGACTTATGAGCATATAGTGAGCACTTTTGGGTGGGTGTCTTATCTGACTCATGTAAGAAATAGCTCATTGCTATGGCAAACTAGGTTGATTCTTAGTTGAGAAACTAAGAAGAACTAGGTTGATTCTTTGAAGTGATTCTCTTAACAATGTTTAATTATGTTGAAAAATTCCTGACCAGCATTGCTATGGCTTTTAAAATTGAAACAGTTGAATTATGTTGGATCATGTTGAATATTATCCATTTGCACCTAACAGTATTAGATTGGTGGACCTGCTACAAATACATTGGAAGCATGATCAAGTATTTGTGTAGTTCTAAATGATAACCCATCTTTTCTCTTCATTACGCAGAGTGTACCAACCTCAATCCTAGAGAGCCATGAACTTGCAGGCATGACTTTGGAATACAGGCGGGAATGTGGGAGAGACAGCATGCTGCAATCACTCAGTGCTGTCTCAGACAAGAGTCCTGATGATTCACCGGAGGCCAGCATCAAGTGCCAGCATCTTCTGCGTATGGAATGCGGGGCCGAGATCGTGAGGTGTCAAACAGATTGGCGGCCCAAGCATGCGCAGGGTCTTTAAAAAACAAAGCGACTTCGAGCCGGGAGTGCATGATGGATCAATCAATGGATGGGTTAACTACTGATTTCCATCATCCACTGGGGCAGGATGGAGTCAGCTAAGTGAAGCACTCTTTCTATATCTCTTGCTCTACTGCCAAATACCAATCTCTGTAGAAAAGAGATGGAGATCATATAGAATTGCTCGTGTTATTTGTTTGTTCCATTTTATTCACCCTCATATTTGTCCCTTTCCAATAAGATTTTCACTTCGGAGTCATGTCGGTGTCTGCTGTGTAATTAATTGTCATTGTTCATAATTTGTTCTGAAGAAATCTGGACAAAAGACATATATTATTCAAGTGGTCTGGTAGCTTTCTGCAGTTTGAGCTCCTCATTCTGGCAAGTGGGTCTGAAAAAGATGTTAGAAGCCTCGTCACTGTGAAAAGCCCTGCGACTTGAATTTGCTGCTTACTTTTGGTATTGCTACGTCGATGTCGATAGATATAACTATCAAACGATCTTTTCATTGCTCTGTAGATATCAAACAATCCTTTCACCACTCATTCCAAAGTTATCAAACGATCTTTTCATTGCTCTGTAGATATCAAACAATCCTTTCACCACTCATTCCAAAGTTACACATGATCTTATGAAAGCCCGCATAAACATTCCCAAACCTAGCCATCTTTTATCCCAGTCAATCTCATGCAGTTATCGAGTTAAAAGGGCAGTATAACCAAGATTTTTGTGTATATAGAAGGAGAAAAAATATGGATGAGGAACACTACTTTTCGAGATTGTTTGTATGTGTTTCAGGTTTCATACAAGAAGCTCTCACAGATTACAATTGTATAATAATTCAGCTGATTTTTTTTTTCCAAACAGAAGAATAGATTACTGCAAAGATCTACTACAGGCTGATCCATGCTCTCCTCAGAGCACAAAAAGGATGCCAGCACAGAAGAACAGCCAATCCTCCATAAACAGGTGGACTTAGAAGACACTGCAAAACGTGTTAAGTTAGCATGTTTGGTTCTCTGAAAATATGATAAAATTTATAACCCACAAAACATAAAGAAAGTTACAAAATACTCCTGAAGTAGTTGAGTTGGCTCCATGGTGGTTCCTCCTCTTTCACAAAAGATAATTCAGCTGAACTTTATACAGCACTACCAACAAGCTGTGTTGGGAATTACATTATCTTTCACTATGGAAAATCCAGACCGAGTACAAGAGCTAGGGCAAAAAAAACATACAGAACTAGCTAATTCAGTTTGCTTCTGGATAAGGATACAAATTGCTATCATGGAAGACAGATCGGATTGCAAAATACATATAATAGTTAAGGAAACAATTATTGAACATATGCTTAGAAGATATACAAGCATGTAACAGAGGTAATCAGTGTTGTTAACAGTATTGACACTGCATTCACAGCATTGTTGTCTAGTATACTTGCTCCAGAGATCTTAACAACAGTCGGACCCTCATTTCCCACCACCTTCAAAAGGAAACCAGAGTTCACAGTGAATATAGATTTTGGCACAAATTATTTCCAAGAGCTTCGATAAGAACAAAAATTGGGAGAGAGTCTTTGACATAGAATCTGAGTGAGACAAGGAATCCAGATTGACAAAAACATTCATGTTACCTTCTTGCGGACTGTGCAATACCCGCTGAATTGAAGCGTGGCACCCAAAAACGAATCAATCAGGCTTCCGAACAGCCCAGCAGCTGCAGCAATGGGCACAACAAACAGCTGCCTCTTGGCTATATCTGCAGAACATTCAGTTGTAACCAATCCAACTAGGGCAAAAGCCACCCCGATAACAAAGCCAGCTGCCACAGCTGCTAGAAGTCCATGTACAGTGACACCACCATTCGTACCTTTCCAGACTTTCTAACAAGAGAAAGATGTGATAAATAATGACTATCAACCATCAGACACTAAAAATTAGAAGAGAGCATCAGCTTTTATAAGGTGCACAAATGTAAACATCAGATGGCCAGTGGAACAAAGAATCTTTAGCTGGAAAGAGTAGAACTTCATATTGTTCTATTGTGAAAAATAGTAGCTTATACTATAAAAATTTTCACAATTATGTCATAAACATCCCAAGATCATCTCTTCTAGGTGCATATAATTTTCTAGCACAAAGAAAAATCTCCATAAGTCATGCTCCAAGTTTTAATTGTAAGACAAATAACATCAAATTGGATTCAAGGATAACCATGAATAGTTTAACTTGGTTATAAACCAGAACTAATTTGATGGTTCCAAACATCGGTGACATGGATGCATAGTGCATTAGGAGATATTTTAGGTCTCAAGAACTGTTTCAAAAGTCCCAGAAAGATATCCACATGCCTGACATGAAGATTAAAAGTCATCAGATATCAAGATTAGCTCAGGAAAATTTAAAAGACGATCAAAACAATTCAAGTATGATCAATAGGCACTCACAAACCTTCAATCATTTACACGAAACAAGCATGACATGACCAGTCATACATCTTACGATGAAAAGCAACAGATTAACCATGCCATAGTAGAAGCTGCATTAAGGTGAAAACCGCAAATGCTAGAAAAATCTCTTCTTTATTTCAGTCAGTCATTCACATTTATTATAAAATAAATTTTAGGAAATAATTGCATAAGATGTGGTGATTAAAATATGATAAAAAATATATATTCATACCTTGAAGGTTGTGATTAGTCGAGGTTGTGCACTGCTAAGCATTCCAAGTTCAGAAGACCAAGTATCCCCATTACAACAGGCATAATGCCCAACAATACCTCCCAAAAGTGCAGTTATTACAGTTGAATCTTTAGAATCCAAGCACCTATCATGGCCTTGAGTTATTCTAGCAAATATCACCACCAAAATAGTTGCTATTATACTATTCGACAGAACTTGTATCCTGTAAAGTAGAATTAGCCAAACCTGCATTAAAAAGCATGGCGAGAAATTTGCCGAATGGATCATTGATGCAAATATCACACAATTGCAGTATGGTGCCACAAATCAAGATATGCCCAACAGTGAAATCAAAATAGAAATTGCTGTCTTCTGCAGACTTAATATTACTTAATTAACTAAAATCCTAAGTGCAAGAGTCAGTTCAAATTTGAATTATAAAGTTTTACAAGAGAAAAAAACATAATTTATCCACTTCTTGAGGTCAGTAAACTTGAAAAACAAAGGGTACATATACGATTATCATGCAGCATAAGTATGTGCATTATGGTCTCTCATGAAAAGCTACTAAATGATTAAGGTATCTAAGTGTGTCATGTTTTTCAAACTAGTGCTGGAATTTGGGGATTGGTGACAATTATTCTGTTCTTAATATACTGTGTTAACGGGAAATCTCATTAAAGCATCATGGCTTTCGTATTGATTCTGACTAATTCTTCTTGTCCCTTAATTCACCATCAATCTAATGCACTAAAGGACCGTTTTTTAGGATGTCCAAAGCACCTTACTTGAGCTTCCCTTATTTTATGATGATCGATACGACCTGAAACTTTCTATTAATTAGTCATTCCATTTTTATTAACCACCCAACTTCATTCAGAGATGAAACAGATAACAACTCAAATAGCATATGAAATAGTTGATGAATTTGAAGAAATTCACAGGACAAAAGTTATTCAATCAATTACAGCATAATGTTCTCATATAGCCACTACCTGAAATAAAATACAGAAATACAAATTTCGGATAGCTAGCACCATGCTGGAGGTCATTGTGCTCAGTTTCTAGTGTAAGACATGTGGCGAATGTTAAAATGTAGGAAAAAAGGACATCAGGAATAAGTCCATGATTCCAATGACGAGATTTCCTAGGTAGATTTGTGCTTGTGATTATGTAATAGATCATTAGCTTATACTGGTATTCTTCTCCTCGTATCTGCCAGGGAATATAGATCAGATGGTTTCTGTGTTAACTGATAAGAGATGTCAGGATCTCGTTAAATCATTGTAAAACGGATCCAGCTAGATTTTTAACTCACATTATATATGCTTCACATATATAACAATCGATGATACCCAAAAGTTGAAATTACCCTGATTTCCATAATCATCTACTAATAATACTTGTATCTTGAGATAACTTAAGACAAGATTCAAAGATTTCCGAAGATGAAGATGTAATCTTTGGAACGAAGGTCCATAGATGTAATCTTCAACAATCACTTCTTATTCCGTCATAACGCTAAAAGAAAAGGAAATTATCTGTGCTTAGGGTAGCTTCCGGAGATTCCTTCTCGCATCACCGGCTTAAGAGCTCAGAAAACTCACCAGTTTCGCTGCCCTCCCTCTTTGAAATCCGCATCAGTTGCCCTCTTCTTCGCCTCTCCAAGCCTCGTGACCTTCGAGGACGTCGAGAAGAACACCAGAAGCAGAGCCGCGAACCTTCGAAGATCCCAAAAAGACGATGAAGTAAACGGCGGATCACCAGAATTCCACATACAAAAAACCGAACGAGGATCCACACCTATAGCCGGCCAGCATGTGGATCACCATGATAGGGATCCCGACGAGGACAGCAGAGGAGTCGACGGACTTGCGCTTCAGCGCTCTGGCGGCGACCGAGAACGAGAGCAACAACGAGAACCCAAGGCGGATCAGGAAGCCGTCCATCGTCCTCTTCGTTGCCTCTCCGTAGGATTCGAGATCGACAGTTCGGTTTTCGTGGGGGAGGAAATTAGGGTTTGGACCAAAGAGGGGAATCAGCAGGCCGTAGTATTTACGCGTCGGGAGATTGGCTAAGCAGATTCCCTGGCGCGGACGACGACGTAAACGGCATGAGACTTTTTTTTATATATATATATAGTTATGTTCTTGCCAATTATTTTATTTGTATATACATTTTAAATTGATTATTTTCTTTCCATTCCTATTGTTAAAATGAAATTTAATCATAATTAAATTTAAGCTCGGGATAGATTCGTGTAAGAAAATAAATACCTAAACTACATTCAAATTTGGGTATCTACATAATTGGATTTTGATTCAAAAATGAAATTCATATTGCATTTCTTTATTTTTATATAAAAATATAAATAGATCTTTTTTTTTGTCAAATGTCCTTGTCAATCCGACCATAAAAAAATTAAATTTTGATAAATTTTAATTGAGTTTCAAAAGGTTTGGTGTATTTATAATTTAATAATTGATAGTTGATTTGAATTTATTAGACGAATGTTAAGGAAAATGATATATGAAAGATTAAAATAATTGAAGAGAAACATGTGTAAGAAAACTTGTAGAGATACAGCTGTCGAGGTGCAGATCATCGACTGGAGCAGCAGCAAATGCCCAATCCACATTACCTTAACTCAATTTACATAATTAAGAGGGATGTCGACAACAAATCAACATAGCAAATGGGCAATAGCCATTTCACAAGTATACCAATTGCCAGGAAATTTGCCCCTATACCCGCTTTACAGTGAAGGAAAAAAATGAAATCAAGTGAATTTGGATTGAGAAGTCTGTATAATGCAATAGAAGGCTTATACAACAACTGGTTTCAAGAAGAGCAGCAACTAAACGTACTCGCTCCATCATTTGTATCCCCCTGTAAGACCACAGGGTTCCCACTACCTAGTGATGACAGCACTTTTTTCTGTTCTTGAGATTGGAATACTTTCCGGCTTAGGATGTGGTAGATCTCTTTCACTAGGGTCTGAAAGGCTGCTGCAACATTGGAGGAGTCAAGTGCAGATGTTTCCATGAAGAAGAGACCTTGAGCTTCAGCCAGAGCCTTGCCCTCTGCTGTACCAACTTCCCTTGCATCCTTGAGATCCGTCTTGTTGCCGACCAAAATGATCACGACGTTCATATCAGAGTGTGCTGTTTCAGCGATCAAATACATCAAATGAAGCATCCATTAGCTCAGAGTCTTTCAATAGATAGCATATAGATCAAGATGTTGGTTCTAGGATAATTGCAACTATATCTAATCAACAGCATACCAAGTAGTTATGGACCCATGATTGACATGATTTCTGGTAATTCCAACAATTAGACTAAAATAATCGAATGCCAACACTGTTACCATTCAACAATTTTTTGGTGCTTACTATGTAGCTCATTCAGCCAACGACCGATGCTGTCAAAAGTCTGACGTCTGCAGATATCATACACCACAAGAGCTCCTACGGCACCACGGTAGTATGCAGATGTCACGGCCCTGAAACGTTCCTGACCAGCGGTATCCCAAATCTGAGCTTTAATTTCCTTCCCATCAATTTGCATCTTCTGAGTTTGGAATTCAACCCCTATAGTTGACTTGGAATTTGGATAAAATTCATTCCGCGCAAACCTCGCAAGCAAATTTGATTTTCCAACAGCAGAGTCACCAATCATAACAATTTTAAAAAGATAGTCCTGGTTCTGCTGTTCATCCCCGTTGTTATCCATCTTTAAACTCTCCTAAATTGCTACTCCCAGTGCAGTGCTCATGGAAGAACCTTAGCTAACACAGCAGTTGAAAACATGCAGGGTGAGCCATCTTAATATAGGAGAAAGAAAAAATAAAAATATAATCCTCATCAAGTAAGCCATCACGAGTCTCTAATTTTAGCAGTTTAATACAACAAAGAGCTAATCAAAATTACCTCATGAACTTCAGCATGATTTTCATAATTCAAATAATACCATTCAAATAATGCCATCTAAAGGCAACCTGCAGTGCACATGTCCATTTGAGGCATGTGAGGTGTCACTTGAAATCTTGACTTTCTTCCTCTCTCTCCTTTTTCTTCTATTCCTATTATTTTTCTTATTTCAACTAGAAAATCAGCTGTGACAGGCTTGGCAGTTTTATTCTGAATGATCTTTTTCTTCCGGCTACTAAGGCTGAGAAACTGGATTGGCCTTGTCAATATCAATATGATCATATAGGGAATTGGCGAAATACCATAAATCTTGCCTAACCTAGCTTGCCTAAGTGCCTATCTATCATGTAGTGGCCCTCTTTCAACACAACATTGTACTTATCACTATTGATCAAGCCCAGAAATATTCATAGTAATGTAGAGAAACTTCTTACAGTATCCTTGTAATTTGTGGCCTATCCTACTTTGTGCTCTGAAACATTACCAAACAGTTTCAACCCTAACATTGATGTAAAACTTCATATTTCCATATTTGCCCTAACTCTCAAGTTGGAACCAATTCCAATTTGCTTAAAAACAACTATCCTTGCTACCAAATTTCATAATATAAGGGGAGTCCACTCGGAATGAAGGTTAATGCTTGGATCATCACTAAAGAACAATTGTAGTAAGGAAAACAGGGACAACAACAATCTGCTTTATATGGATTTTTCTCAAGGGTGGAAACCTCTAATTCAACCTTTTCTCTTTGCAACATTATGGTAAGGCATGAAGTGGTGAAGGGCTATCATGGTGAAAAAGGCACCATAAGTACAAAGTGGATCACTAATATAAACCACAATTTTATACTGTTAAGAATTCAAGTAATTTAATGTAGCAAGGATCAAAACCAAAACATCAACAATACAATTTATGACACAATTTAATCTAAAATACATATACCATCCAACATCAATATATCAAAATGTTGCATGATCATCAACAACACAAATATTATCAAATAGCAAAATCTCAAAATCATCCACAACATATCATAGTACCATCTATAGAAGGACCAATTCAGTGTACAAGGCTCCCGCTGACACAGGACTACGCAATCCAACGTCTAATATTTAAAGAGACAATTTATGACTCAACCCTAATCTCCTAGGTCATAAAGGAGCAATTGTATCAAGACTCACTTTCATTATAGTCCTATTTATAATCAACAAATATGATAGCAAGCCTATCCATGACACAAACATAAAGGAAAAAAATATGTCAAATAAAAATGCTCTTATTCATCATATTCACTAATTAGAGATTTTCCTCCCCATTGAGCATAAGAGCACGATGTACGGAACATAAACCTCCAATTTATGCCATCATCCTGATTATCAATTTATATGAACCTCCCCATCAATCACAAGGGTTGGGGCTTTAAGCGTCGCTAAGGCTAAAAGCATAGCAGCAACTGCAACGGCTGATGGCCTGGTATAACGACCACGACAAATTCAAACCGCAATAACATCTAAGAATCTAATTACAGCAAAATCCATTATAATGGATAAACACAACTTTTGATGTAAATATCCTGAATCAATGAAAAAAGGAAAGACAAAATTAATGTACCTTAATCTAGATTAGCATTAAGCTAAGCACTCACACCATCTTAAAGATGTTCCAGGAGAAGTTTCGTTCCAGTCTTGTGTCAGTTATTTTTTATCTATAGTTGCATGCCTAGCTGAAATCCGAAAATATTAAACAAAATAAGAAGAAATGACAAAAGAAAGTGCAACTTGGTCTGCCAAACTGAAGGTAGTTGAGAAACTAGATCTTGGATTGCCTTTGCAGTCAACCTAGCTTTCATCGATTCAAAAAAAATCTACAACAAAATGTCTGACGAGATGAGAAGATTTCTGGAATTTCAAGGAGGAAAGCGGATTCTTAAAGAGCTCAAACTTGCAACTACTTGTTAAGTAGCCTCGAGGCGAACAATCTTCATTACATACAATGAGTTCAGGCCAAAAATTGTTTGCACAGTAGACACTAATCAGAATTGGTAAAGTTATCAAAAAAGTTGTTTGACTTATTCTAAACCACAGGAAAAAGTAGACGCCGACGAGAATAAATTGAGGGAAGTAATGATACCAATCATCACAAAAAGGCACGACTTTGCATTACAGAACAGCGAAAAAGTACAAGAGAAGCAAGAAAAAGTCAAAAGGGCACCGCACTGATCTAATCTGGTAGAGAACCTACAGCGAAAAATCGAATTTCCAAGAAGGAACTAAAAGACCTAACGCTTTTGACCAAATTCGTCAAAACAAATCGCTTTTCAGATAATTAAAAAAAACCCTAAAACATACAGAACTACTACTCTAAGTTAAAAGTGCGATCCGTCAATCTGTAACAGATACAACCCTAAGAACTGAAATCGATTTTACCAAGTCCGGATAGCGAGAAATGGCGACGTATTGGGTCCAAGGTCCGTCGTCTATTCTCTCCCCATTTCGAAGCCCTCGGTTCGGTCGACGAAGAAATCTCCAGGAAGAGGAGGAAATGGAGAGGGATCGAAGAGGAGCTCTTTCTTGAGAAGTCGAAGGGGGTTGCATCTTTTTAGTCGAGGGCGGTGACGAAACTGAACAAAGACGGCGGTGAGGGGAACCATACCAGTGGCTGTTCAAAGCGGGGAAGGTGGAGTCTGCATCTCTACCCCTCCTTTCACCTTCTCTCCTCTGTACCTTTTGTATGTATAACAATGGCGGTTTCACGATTCAAACCGTATGGGGTTCTATCGTATGATGCCCTATATTTAATTTTTATTATGGGAGAGAACAAATATGACATGATCGATAAGTCAACACGGTTAGTTCCGTGAGTCGATATCGAGAGCTTTCTGCTGGATGATTTGGATGATGAGATGACCGAGCTCTCGGGAAGGGGTGCCGATTGGCGTTGGTTGGGGTCGGGCTAACTGATGACTCCTCAGTGTCGGGCGGACCTTGGACCCAATACGTCGTGCTCCCATGTCGAGTCCGAATAGCGAGAAATGTCGTGCTCCCGTGTCGAGTCCCTCCCCGTCAATGATGAGCGGTTGCCCTCCTACAAAAAAGCCTTCGTCGCGTGGTATCCGGTTGTGGCCTCTCCGACAAGCAAGTTAGTAATCAGAGGGATCGGTTTCGTTCTTTTTTGTGTATCTTCCTTACCTCCTCTTGGCCGGAAGTCGACTGGGGGTTTTATACTATAGCGCGAGGACTAGGGGTGCGTCAGATTGGCGTCGCCGTTGTCCCCGAGGGATGGGACAACCCTTCTGACCAGCCACCGTTCCGAGACGTGCAGAGCGACGTCAGACGACACTACCCTGAGCTCCCGGGATGGGATATGTGGCGTATCCTTTAGGTACGCACCTCTTGGACGAGACGTATGGCATGGGGCTCTGGCTTGACATGTTCAGACTGCCAAAATATACCGTATCAACATCCAATTAGTTGGACCTTTCCACCAATCAAATCATCTTTGTCTCCTCCTCCTTTCCCTTCATTTCTATCATCTCCTCCTTCTCTTATTCCATCTTCTCTTCCCCATCCCCATTGGTTTCATTCATTCTCGGCATCTCATATGGATCTGTCTCCCTTATATATATATATATATATATATATATATAACCTTAGTAATAGATTTTATTAGATGATGCCCTTTTAGTTT
Organism: Musa itinerans; assembly: GCA_001649415.1. Lineage (NCBI taxonomy): Eukaryota > Viridiplantae > Streptophyta > Magnoliopsida > Zingiberales > Musaceae > Musa > Musa itinerans. Next base: position 581,741 of record LVTN01000032.1, read on the forward strand.
TTATTATGAGGAATTCTTTTTATTTAAAATTTTGATAATACCTTTGAATCCAATTATTTCAAATTCAATTAATCCATTAGTCGTTTCCGTTCAAATTTCCTTGACTTGGGTCAAATCGACTCAAGTCAATTCCTTTCCACCAACACATGAATCATCTCTCTCCCCCTTCTCTGGCACCATCTCCAGTAGCTCCTTCTCCTCCCACTCTCCCGCCTCCTTTCCCTCCCTATCAACTTCCTCCTCCTCCTCTCTCTCCCCCATAGCTTCCTCCTTCGACTTCACGTCTACTACGATCACCTCCTCCTCCTCTCACTCCCCGCATCCTTCCTCTCCCTCTTGGCTTCCTCTTTCCCATTTTTCTCCCACTTTACCTCCACCACCTCCTCCTCTTCCCACTCTTTTGCCTCCTCCCCTTCTTTAAGGACTTCCTCCTCTTCACCCTCTTATCCTTCTCGGTGACTTCATTTTTCTCTCTATTGATTTTTTCCTCCACTACCTTTGCCTCCTCTTTTATCCCCCTACCCCTCCATCACCTCTGCCTCCTCCCACTCCTCCTCATCATAGTTTAATTTAGAAAAATCTTATTATATTTATGTTGCACTTGGATTACAATTGAGTTAGACTCCTTTACAAAACTTATTAAAATTTTATTATTTTTTTATAAATTTATTTTAATTTTATGATAAAATAAAAATTTTGTATAATTTTTGTTATAATAATATTTCTAATAAAATTTTCTCAAAGTTTTAATAATTAATTATCCTAAACGCATTTTAAATTAAAAAAAATTAAAATAGGTTAGGTGATCAAGTTTAACATAGTTTAATTTTGAGTGTAACTAAGTCAATATAAAATAAAATAAAATATAAAAGTTTATTTTTAGTTTATGATGAATTTAAAATAATTTTATATAAAAACTAATATATTTCTTAATATTTTAGTTTAACTTTATGATGAATTTAAAATAATTTTATATAAAAACTAATATATTTCTTAATATGTTAGTATAACTCAAATGTAACCCTAACTCACTCGAGTGTAATGATTATTTAGATAATTTAGGATAATTTTTATATAAAAATAATATTTTTTAGGATAATTGGAGTTTGTTAGTTTTATGATGAATCTAAAATAATTTTATATAACAAAACTAATATATTTTTTAATACGTTTAGTAAATAAGTGTAACTTCAATGTAACCTAAGCGTAATTTGAGTATAACTCAAGAGTAACGATTTGAGATATAGTTGTTAAATATCAGATTTTGATAATGATATCAATTTGTGAATTAATGATCTAATCAATGTATTGAGATAAGTAATGCGGGACTAACTATAATTATGAGAAAGGTAAAACGATTAAAGAAGAATTAAAGTTGGGCCGAAATCAATAATTGAGCATCGAGCCGAATGAATCGGGTGATACACCGAAGAATCGAGTGATATACCGAAGGATCGGACGTTGCAGTAAAAGCTTGTCAGGAGTTTGTTGAAAGTTCGTTAGAAATTTGTCGAAAGCTTACCGTAAGATCGTCGGGAGTTCATCGAAAATTCATTGATAGTTCGATTGAATAACTGACGTGTCGGATAACTTAGATTACTCATAGTTAGAACTTTAATTTGAGTTAATTTTGAAAAAAATTCTACTTACTCAGTTAGAAGTCAATTAAACTCAAAATAAGACTAAATTGGACCGATTGGATGCCGTTGAGTCACTTGGAGCCACGTCAAGATTAATTAAGCTTTACTAGTTAAATCCTCTCCTTCTCAAGCTACATCTCCTTATTCTAGTCGGCAAGCACCCTAACATCAACCCTTATAATAATAAATTTGGGCTAAAACAGGACTCAGGATTGTAACCAGAAAAACTAGATGATTTGTAGGATGGATTTCATTATTGGTTGTATGTTGAAGTCCTACAAGATGGAACGCATTCTGGAAGTATCACAATGATGTAAGATAAATGCTTGGAAGCCATGTCTTAAGTCTCGGTCTACCTGTACCACCCATAATCAGCTCAGAGAAAAAACAATAAAATAATAGCACCAACTGGTATCTGAAACCTAGATTGGAAGATATGTAATTGTTTCTTTTTTTTTAAATGCACTGCCCTTATCTTATATATGCAATTTGTGTTTTCTTTAGATTTTTTTTTGCATGAAATTAAGATAATTCTATATGAGTGTATAACTATAACTTAATTTTGTCACAAATACTACTTTACATCATAATTTTTACAATGCTTTAAATCATAATTTTTTATCATATCATATTCTTTTACTATTGTTAAAAATTATTCTTTCTCGTAGTCCTAATATTACACCAGCTTGGCATTTACAATGTTATATCATGATGAGAATTCTAACCTATCTCGTGAAATTGCAAGGATCTAAGTATAGATTTGATGGGGAGTTTAGGCAACATCATAAATCCTAATGATCTGGTAAAATTTGGGCATTGGTCTGTGGAGAAGACTTGTACGCTGGACGATAGTGAAGCATATAAATTTGCTGGAAAGCTGCAACTTCATTTGTTGCAACATAAGCTAGTGCAGGCTGGAATTAGCTTGATCAAACATTTACTACATAAACTTTTCTTGACAGATCATTTTGGCATCGTCATGTACGACCTTACTCTCTGACTATCAATAAATATACCTCCTTTTGCAGGTTGTCCTGACATCGTTGAAATAGAACATATGAAATCCAAGGAACAAAAGTTAGTGAGAGATCAATATGCTGGGAACTCAATGGAAAAATTGATCACAATGGAAGTGAACTCACACCTATCCCTGTCAACATCGGTGATACAATGCTCAAAGTATTATTTCATCATGCTTTGAATAATATTTCTTACTGTTAATCCACTTCTTGCATGTTGTCGGTGAACTGATGAGCCATGGTGATGAGTCAGCACGGCTTGGTTCATGGGTTGATGTCGGGAGTCTTTGGTCGAGTGGACTGGTTAGCGAGGTCGGTCGTGCCCTCCAGACGGAGTGCTGGCGTCGAAATGTTGAAAACGCCTCTCTTGATCGGGATGGTCTCGCCTTGGGGGAGATCCGCTTCCCTGCACAAAAGGCCCCCATCGGGTGTTAACCAACTGTGGCTCCTCCGACGAGTAAATCAGTGGTGGGTTTATCTCTCTCTCTCTCTCCTTTTTTTTTTGTCCCCCCGGGCCGGATGCCGGCCATGGGTTTTATACTATTGTATGAGGGTCGGTTGTACGCGAGTTTGGCGTGGTGATCGATCCTCAAGAGGTGAGATGGTACCTTCGTGTGACCGTCGTCTCGGGACGCGTGGAACAATGCCATGCGGCGTTGTCTCGGGCTTTCCGGGACGGGACGTACCGAGTAACGTCTTGGTACGGATTCTGGCTCGACGCGTGAGGGTGCTCCTCTTGTTGACTTGGTTGTAGCGTGGCATGACTTCGACCGTGATGCAGCCTGGAACCAAAATATGCCTTATCACATGTTATCTTTTCCCCCTTGTTTATGGCAGTGGAGTTGATGTCGACGAGTCCTTGCCTCCCGTTAGCCATTACGCTTCACCAGAAACCAGTGTTTCTGCTGTACAATGTTATGAAGGGTCACTGGGCTCTCCCATGAAATCAATCAGCGGAAGTACATTTGGGAAGGCAAGCGAAGGCACTATGTCGATAATCTCATATAATCAGGAATTAGATTTTGATATTAAATTGAGCTCGTTTTCTCCTGGATGGGATGTTTTTCCAGAGATATGTAATTTTAGTCCCTCGGACAAATCTTTCACCGAGTGATGATGGTGCCTCTGCTTCATCTAAGACCACAGATATAAAGATCTTACAGACAAGGTTCTTTCAGGGAATCTTTAGCAGCTGCATCTCTTCGTTGGCATTGTTCACCAGTCACTCGGCTACCTCAGTTTGGTGAAAGCAAGATAATGTTGGAGCCAACCTACCATAATCAACCAAATAAAAGTGGAGAGGATAATATTCAGATATTGAAGGAAACCTGCTCACCAATCAAGGCCATGAAGGCAAGTTCGCCTAAGCAGAAGCGGGTATCTCCACCCAAGAGGCTCTTGCAGGAGGCTAAGGTCTAGCTTTTCATCCAGTCTCAGGTTCATACTGCAGTCTGTGCCTTCATTTCCTTCTCTTACACCTTACAATAATAATAATCAGGATAGTGGTACATGAAATGCCATCAACTCATCGAGGTGAACACCACCTGGGCGCTTTAATGATAGTTATCATGGATCAACAGGTGCATGCACCTTACACTCTTAAGTCAAAGGTATCTCTACCTGTGTATTTTTTATTTGGCTATCTGTGGTACTTTTGCATTATGTTTGTTATCCTCTGATGTTCTATACATGCGGCACACTAGTAGCATGTTCACCATTCTTTGCACTATACTATCATCATTATAAGAGCTAGGTTGATGTTTTGTTACCCTTTTTCTTGATCACAAGTGGTAAATAATTTACTAACATTTATGCTGAGTTTTTCTATCAAAATGACAAATTTTCTTATTATGAATAGCAAAGTTGGACTAGTAAAACTTTTTTTCGCCGCATTGGCAAGATATCAATACAGTCTCAGTGAAACTGTTTCAAGTTATCTGATCCGGTTGACTTGTCTGTTCTTGTTATGAATAGCAAAGTTGGACTAGTAAAACTTGAGACTCTCTAGATTTGAGATAAGTATTATATAGATTGAAGGATCACCAAACCTTGTGTTACTCGAGCCTATGATTTCCTGCTAGTTTATCGTCAAATAAGTGCAGATCAGCTGATCTTTTAAAGAAAATTTTGCTATTTGATTAATGTAAGAAATTGCAAATGCTTTAGGTATCTAATGGATGCATGCCACAACCATATTTTGGAACTTCAATGCACAAAGGTAATCTGCAGTTTGTTTGTATTGTATCTCAAATGTGGGGTTCCTAAACAAGCTGGTTAAGTTAATCCTAATTCAAAATTGATGTAGATATCCTTTAAAATGAACAATATGAAACATGTAATTAAAGATGTTTAGATAATCTTAGCTATAGATAATCGGGTCATGTGAAATTAGTCAGGCTAATTAGCTCATTCCAGGTTTTTGGTACAGCTTGTATGAAGTGAATTGGGTCAGTCAAGCTACCGGTTCCCGGAGGCAAAGGGTGGAGAAACACAAGGTGTCATTTCAGGCTCTCTAAAAGTCGCATAAACTCGCTGGAGTCATCTCCCACTCCTGTTGACATTTCGAAGTTGACACACTGGACTCTGAATGTAGCTTCCAACTAATGGTATGCCACCTCAATATTTGTAGTATCTGATGCTGCAAGGCTTGTTTAATATTGTATGTCTCAGTATTAAGTGACAATAGATGCTTAATTTACTTGATAGAACAAGACAAGAAAGAGGCGAAATGATGTATCTGCTTCGACTTGTATAATATGTTTCACATGCACAGGAATGATGAGACAGTACTATGAATTCTTTTTGTTCTTTGAAAAATAATCTTGCACAAGGAATTTAGTTAAATCATTCAGTATAACTTGTGTCACATGCACAGGGATGATGAAAGAGTACTATGGATTCTTTTTGTTCTTTGAAGTAGGAGAGTGAGGTAAGATCTAGTCCAGGCAGGAAAATAAGGCTTCCATGGTCACAAGGTTACTTTGAATTCTGAGTACCCTGAAAGGTTTAGGTTTTTTCTCATCGATTGGAGTTGCTGCCTTCATACATGCAGGCGGGGAACTAGTTTTGTCATCATCCCTGTGCAAGAATATTGAGTTTCCCTTGTTCACAATTCCAAGAGAGAGAGAGAGAGAGAGAGAGAGAGAGAGAGAGAGAGAGATGTGTAAAAACAACACATGCAGCAGTATGTTAAGCAGAGAGATGTGTAAAAACAACCCATGCAGCAGTATGCTAAGCTGCAGAGTAGCAGCTCTGCTATGAGAGTGAAGTGCCCTGCTGTTGAAGGTGTCGGTGTTATCTGATACTGAATGTTCATGGATGTTCCATCTGCCCATAGATCATCGACAGACAGTATAAGGGAAACAGACCGAATGAATCCTGTTCTGTTCTATCCGGGCCACAGCTATAAGGCTGAAAGAGAAATGTTGGCTAAGGAGAGCAGAGAGATGAAGAAGCTGATGAGAGGGATATAACACAAAAGCAGTGCATACGCCAATGCCAGAGGAGGGCCACGATGAGTGTTTGGTGGACACATACGAGGGACAAGGAAGGAGGAGGAGAGATTTGTGTCAGGAGAAGGTTAGCAGGGATGGGATGGCCGAGGAAGCGATCGGAAGAGGATGGGGGCACCGTATTGGGGGTGGAGGAGCATGAGGACGGTGGGGGCGTGGACGTAGGAAGGGGAGAGGCGGAAGGCGAGGCGCTGGAGGAGGATGGCGACGGTAAGCTTGGCCTCGAGGACGGCCAGGTTCTGGCCGATGCACATCCGGGCGCCGAGGCCGAAGGGGATGAAGGCGGTGGGGTGGCGCGCGGCGCGGCTGGCGCCGTCGGCGAACCGGGTCGGGTTGAACTCGGCCACGTCCGTGCCCCACAGTCCCGCGTCGTGGTGGACGCCCATGATGGGGATCAACAGCTCCGTCCCCTGCGGGATGTGGTACCCCCCCAGCTCCACATCCGCCTCCGCCCGCCGGATCGTAGCCACCACCGGCGGGTACAACCGCAGCGTCTCGTTCAGTATCATCCCCAGCTGCCCAAAGTTTACATAGAACGCCTAACTATGTGGATTGACGAAGAGAGAGAGAGAGAGAGAGAGAGAGGAGTACCGTCTTGAGCTTGGGGAGGTGGTGACGAGAGGGGAGGTCGATTGGGCCGCACACGCGGAGGACCTCCGCCCGGGCGCGCTCCTGCCACTCCGGGTGCATGGCCAGGAGCACCGTCGTCCACGTCAACAGGTTGGTGGTCGTCTGCTTCCCTGCGAAGAAGAAGGTCTTGCACTCCTCTACGATGTCCCGCACGGCGAACATCGATGACGGAGGAGGCCGCTCCGGCGCCGCTACCGTGCCCTGCTTCGAGCCGCTCGCCTCGATCATCAGGCCCAGCAGGTCCTTCACGTCGCCATCGGGCTTCCCCTTCTCCTCCTCCTGCTCGAGGAGCTCCTTCCGCCGGCCGATTAGCCTGATCAGACTCCTCTTGATCTCCTTCTCCAATTTCCACGAGTTGCTATTCTTCTCCGTTGGTATGAACCTGCCGCGAGTGTAATGGTAGTGATAGGAATCAGACCTCCATGGTCGACGGGGTGACAAACGAGCGGTGACCGATACCTGTAGCCGGGGATGAAGACCTTGCTGAAGGCCTCGGCCGCGAAGGCCATCTGTTGCGTCTGCAACTGGAAGACGGCCATGCCGTCGTCGTAGCTCCTGCCGAATGTGGTCCGCGTGATGGCGTCCTCGGTCACCGTCTGAAACCACTCCGACACATCGATCTCCACCTCCTCGCCGGAGGACGGCAGCTTCTCCACCATGAACAGCACCGTCTTCCCGACAAACGGTATCAGAAGCTGATCCAGCCCATGAAAACACCATCAATGCATGTGGACAGGAAAGGGCGGCACCTGCAGTCGAACACCAAAGAGACGATATGCTGACCTTTAGATTCTCCATGTGGAAGGTTGGGGTGAGGACCTTCCTGTGACGAGCCCACTTCTCCCCTCGGAGACTCACCAGCCCCTCGCCCTCGAGCCGCCGGACCAGCGGGTGGGCCTCATACCGCTCGAAGGCGTCCGATCGCGACAAGAAGACATCCCTGATGAGGTCGGGATCGGCCACGGTGAGGCGTGGCGTCGGCCCGAACCATAGCAGGAATGTGGAGCCTGCAAAAACGAGTCCGATTCAGCCAGTGCTCGTTCTCATGAAGAAAAGGGTCAAACCAAGAAGAACAGTCATTGAGGTGAACGCTTGTTGGGGAAACAGATAAGAACGAAGGCAACAGAAGTGGGACAGAGAAGACCACCACAATAACTACTATGCATTTCCTGTGCGATAGCTGAAAGGGTCTCCCACAGCAAATAGCTCCAAAAACCATGACACAGTATCGGATATAACAAAAGACATCGAAGTCGTAATCCATGAAACAATCAAACGAAAAAGCAACCCCGAGAAGAATACCAACGAGGAGGAGAAGTGCAAGAATTCAAATCAGAGTTCCTAACCACAACTAACCCCGAGAACCAAAGCAAAAGGAATAGAGGAGGGAGGAGGATGAAGCGAGCACCATAGATCTTCTTCCAATGGTGGTAGAAGGGGAGGACTCTTGGGAGGATGTTATGGGAGTTCTGCGGCATCATCGGCTTGGAGGAGGCCTCCAGCATCAGACCGACCATCTCCTTGACGCAGCCGGTGAAGAAGCGGTACCGGGGTCCTCGTATCCCTTGTCTTGCGAAGTGCTCCTCCAGCTTCCTCGGCCGCCACCACAGCAAGTGCAACACCTTCAGCGCCGCGAGCATGCATGCCCCTGTGACGCCCAGGGACAAACACCACTTCCATGACCACCACTCCATGCCCTCTTGTCCTCCTCCTCCTCTTCCCCAGACACCACCAACCATCACAACAACAACAGAGACAAAGCTGCGTTTATATACACACACGTAGAGAAAGAGAGAGAGGGGGTACCGGCGGCGTTGGGTACGCCGTCAAGTTAGAATGTCAACGCCGTTGGGTTATTAAGGTCAACGAGGGGAATCATTGGTGTAATGACGAAAATGTCCAAAGAGCTGTGCTGTCTCGGCTTGCCCACCTTATTGCTCTTCGTATAAATTTGGCGGAGACGGAGAAGAAGAGACAAGGCATTTATGCTGCAACAGCAGCAGCGGCAGAAGACCACAGAGCTTATTATGATTGCCTGCAGTGACTCCCAGAAAGGTGGCGTTAGAAATTGGAGTTCGGCACAAAGTCCACATGCAATAGCTGCCACTTCCTCAGCGGCAGTAGTTCTCGGGGAGCAGCAGCCTGTCACAGTGAGTAAGAGATAATGCACTTCTTTTGTCCATGTTAAGAAATTGGTGCCCACAGGAGGGTTTGACAGATTAAAAGATTTAAAGGAAATCATATAAATCAGATAATGTTATTTTATTATGAAATAATTTTATTGAATTTGATGATCAAAAGATAGATTATTTAGTCTCTTGATTATGATGTCTGTTCGGAAAATTATAACAGTACAGAAAAGACGATATGCACAAATTACGAAATGATTTAATTTATGTATACTTATTAAATCGAATCTGTCTTCGTTGGATGGATCATCGGCCTGATCCGCTTTTTATTTTTATTTTGAAGTGCTGATGCTATAAACATTGGATGTATTAGGCCTTCGAATTAATATATTTAATTTCTTTTGAAAAAGAAAGATAGAAATCTAAACTTCAAGAATAAGCTGATTGATAGAAAAATAGGTGAATCGGTAGCACCGAAAAAGAACAGAGATAATATAGAAAATTAATGGTAAAGAAGGCAGTTAGAGAGAATAAATATGCTAGGGAATGATGGGGAATAAATATGCTATCATAATAAATATAATTATTATGAAAAGAAAAATAATTATAAAATGCTCTAACAAGATAATTATAAATTTTATTATTTACTTTTACGACAAGAAAGAGAATCCTAAGCTTCATTCTTTTCTTTTATATGAATGAAGATAGTCGAGATCAAGGTCCGTCATACCGTATCGTACCGGAGTTTCGATCCGGGCTCGGTACGGTACGATACGGGTGTACCGATCGGTATACCGAGGTGTACCGAGCAGTACACCATAATGTACCGAGTAATTTTATATTTTTTGCATACTATAGCAGTGCTACAGTATACTACTGTAGCACTGTAGCGGTACCGGGCGGTCCACGTACCGGTAACCTGTCGGACCGGTACATACCGCCCGTACCGGGCGGTACGCTTCGGTACGGCATACCTTAGTCGAGATATTAAAACACATCATAAACAGGAAAAAAATGAAATGACTCTTTTCTTAAGCTACTCAAGCTTATATTTCAGGATCTCATATTACTAACTTGAGCATCGGAGGGATCAGATCGAGAAATATCCCTCGACCCTAGTCTTCATATAGATGGGACATTGAGAGCGTAATACTTCCACCTTAGAGTCATCTCGAAGCCACCCTGGAGCCATCTTGAAGCTGTATTAGATTCACCTTGGAGCTATATCGGAGACACTTCAGACAATCCTACGCACATAGGTTCAGACATCGTTGGGCTAATCAAGACATCAATGACATTTTTCTTTAACAGTTTGGTGCTAGAAAGAGAGCATGATGTCACAGAAAAACTCGCCTACCAACCCTCTCAATGAACGCTCCAATGAGATGGCCCACCTCCAACCCACAATACTTTTACTCACAAAGGCAACTGTCATCCTTCCCATATGTGGATATGTCCACCTCGACACAGATGCCAATGAGACACTAACGTTTGTTCAACGACCAAAGACCCTCACCCCTAGGAATGAACTCGAGCCACCTGCTCGTTCCTGTCGATGTGTTTTTGAACCTTGCCCATCAAGTGCAGATGCTTATGGGTATGTTGCAAGTTGTTGCCCGGCTCTTGCCTCTACTAGCCCAACAGACGATGCCACTATCTTAACCACATACAATGCCTCAACCGTCATTGACACTGGCACTTGTCGAAACCCCTACAAGAGATGTAATGCCAGTATCTCAGAATTACTCGAGATTCACTACGATGGAGAAGAGACATGAAATCTATCACGGTGGAAAGAAGCTTTGAAGCCCACCATGGTGGAAAAACCCTAGATTCGCTAAGGCGGAGAAGGAATATGAAATTCACTATGGAAGACATGTGGATATATGTCTACCTCGACACAAACGCTAATGAGACACTAACGTTTATTCAACGACCAAAGCCCCTCACCCCTAGGAATGAACTCAAGCCACCTGCTCATTCATGTCGATGTGTTTTTGAATCTTGCCCATCAAGTGCAGATGCTTATGGGCATGTTGCAAGTTGTTGCCCGGCTCTTGCCTCAACTAGCCCATTAGATGGTGCCACTATCTTAACCACAGACAATGCCTCAATCGCCATTGACACTAGCACTCGTCGGAACCCCCGCAAGAGATGTGATGCCAGTATCTCATAATTACTCGAGATTCACTACGATGGAGAAGAGACATGAAAACTATCACAGTGGAAAGAAGCTTTGAAGCCCACAATAGTGGAAAAACCCTAGATTCACTAAGACGGAGAAGGAATATGAAATTCACTATGGAAGAAAGAAGATTTGATGCCCGCCACAACGGGTAGACCCAAGATCCGCTACGATGAGAAGAGACATAAATCCACCATGGCGAAAAGAAGATTTGAAGTGGGAAGACTCGAGATCCGCTACGACAAAGAAGGACATAAAATATGTTACGATGGAAAGAAGATTTAAAGCTTGTTATGACAAGAAAACCTGAGATCTACTACGGTAGGGAGGGGGCATAAAATTTATCATGACGAAAAGAAGATTTGGAACACGCTACATTGGGAAGACCTAAGATTCGCTATGGCGAAGAAGGGACATGAAATCTACCATAACGCAAAGAACTTTTGAAGCTTGCCATGGCAAGAAGGCCAAAGATTCGTTACGACAGAGAAGAGATATGAAATCTGCCATGGTGGAAAGAAGATTTAAAGCTTGCAATGATGGGAAGACCCAAGATCTACTATAACGGAGAAGGGACATGAAATCTATTATGACAAAAAGAATATTTAAAGCCCGCCATAGTAGGAAGACTCGAGATCTGCTACAATGAAGAAGGGACATGCAATTCGCCATGGTGGAAAGAAGATTTGAAACCTATCATAACGGAATGACTCGAGATTTGCTACAGTAGAGACGTAAAGCCAAATATGTCTAAGATGCGTAAGTTAAGAATCCTAACCTATGTTGAAATAAATCCGCTATGATGGAGGTGCAAGGCCAAATGTGCTTGAGATGCTTAAATCGAAAAAATTCAATCGACACTAAAATAAATATGTTATGACAAAGGTGGAAAGTCAAATGCTCCCGAGATGTGTGAACTGGGAAACCTGATTATCGCTAAGGAAAAACTACTATAACAGAAGCATGAGCCCAATGATCCTGAGACACATGAATCGAAAAAACTAAACTCATAAAACGAGATCCTCGAACATTCAAAGTAGAGAAACACAAATTTTCTTATGATTCATTATGATAAGAAAGACAATCACAAACGACAGAATGACTCGAGATTCGCTACGGTAGAAGCGTAAAACCAAATATGCCTAAGATGCGTAAGTTAAGAATCCTAACCCATGTTGAAATAAATCCGCTATGATGGAGATGCAAGGCCAAATATGCTTGAGATGCTTAAATCGAAAAAATCAAATCCGTACTAAAAAAAATCTGTTACGACAAAGGTTGAAAGTCAAATGCTTCCGAGATGTGTGAACTGGGAAATCCGATTGTCGCTAAGGAAAAACTACTATAACAGAAGTATGAGCCCAATGATCCTAAGACACATGAATTGAAAAAACCTAACTCGTAAAACGAGATCCTCGAACATTCACATGATAAAAAAAATCAAATGATGTGCTTTAAATCCCTCTTGTAAGAGCCTCGAAGTATGCTTTCAAGGGAGATAAATCATAAATAATTTATTAATAGTTAACACCTAGTCGTCACATGTCATCCAAGTCATCCTCTATCTATTACGTATACAAAGATTCAAAGTAGAGAAACACAAATTTTCTTCTGATTCATTATGATAAGAAAGATAATCACAAACTTTCTTTTCTCCCTTTATAATTAGAAAGACAATCCTACACTTCTTTCTCTCGAGGAAGGTAATCATAAACTCTCTTCTCTTCTTTATAATAAAGAAGGACATCACAAACTTTCTTCTTCTCCTTAATGTACAAAAACACATACCAAGTGGAAGGTCTCTCATTTCTCGAACTACTTATCCCATATTTGAAGATTTCAAATTATTAATTTAAACATCAGAGGGATCGGATCGGAAAACCTCTATCAACACTGGTCTTTATGTAAGTGACATTATGATAACATAATACTATCACCTTAGAGCTATCTCGAAGTCACGTTAGAAATACTGATGACAATCCTATACATAGGTTCGGATTACGTCGGACTGATTAACACATTGATATTTTTTCTAACAATTAATATAAGAGTATCTATATTAAGTATAGATATAAATTTTCGAACAGGACCGACCAGTTTTGATTCCCTTTTTTTTTTATCCGACCCATCAGATGGTCTTTGTTTGATAGCTACGGTAGCCAAATATGTCTAAGATGCGTAAGTTAAGAATCCTAACCTATGTTGAAATAAATCCGCTATGATGGAGGTGCAAGGCCAAATGTGCTTGAGATGCTTAAATCGAAAAAATTCAATCGACACTAAAATAAATATGTTATGACAAAGGTGGAAAGTCAAATGCTCCCGAGATGTGTGAACTGGGAAACCTGATTATCGCTAAGGAAAAACTACTATAACAGAAGCATGAGCCCAATGATCCTGAGACACATGAATCGAAAAAACTAAACTCATAAAACGAGATCCTCGAACATTCAAAGTAGAGAAACACAAATTTTCTTATGATTCATTATGATAAGAAAGACAATCACAAACTTTCTTCTCTCCCTTTATAATAATAAGGACAATCCTACACTTCTTTCTCTTGAGGAAACTAATCATAAACTCTATTCTCTTCTTTATAATAAAGAAAGATATCACAAACTTTCTGTTTGTCCTTAATGTACAAAAACACATACCAAGTGGAAGGTCTCTCGTTTCTCGAACTACTTATCCCACATTTGGAGACTTCAAATTATTAACTTAAACATCAGAGGGATCAGATCGAAAAACCTCTGTCAACCCTTGTCTTCATGTAAGTGACATCTTGATAGCACAATACTATCACCTTAGAGCTATCTCGAAGTCACGGCAGAAATACTGACGACAATCCTATACATAGGTTCGGATTACGTTGGACTGATTAACACATTGATATTTTTTCTAACAATTAATATATGAGTATCTATATTAAGTATAGATATAAATTTTCGAACAGGACCGACCAGTTTTGATTCCCATTTTTTTTTATCCGACCCGTCTTTGTTTGATAGCTACGGTAGAAAAAAAATTCTCCCTTTATAATTAGAAAGACAATCCTACACTTCTTTCTCTCGAGGAAGGTAATCATAAACTCTCTTCTCTTCTTTATAATAAAGAAGGACATCACAAACTTTCTTCTTCTCCTTAATGTACAAAAACACATACCAAGTGGAAGGTCTCTCATTTCTCGAACTACTTATCCCATATTTGAAGATTTCAAATTATTAATTTAAACATCAGAGGGATCGGATCGGAAAACCTCTATCAACACTGGTCTTTATGTAAGTGACATTATGATAACATAATACTATCACCTTAGAGCTATCTCGAAGTCACGTTAGAAATACTGATGACAATCCTATACATAGGTTCGGATTACGTCGGACTGATTAACACATTGATATTTTTTCTAACAATTAATATATGAGTATCTATATTAAGTATAGATATAAATTTTCGAACAGGACCGACCAGTTTTGATTCCCTTTTTTTTTTATCCGACCCATCAGATGGTCTTTGTTTGATAGCTACGGTAGAAAAAAAAGAGATAAAGGACAATTTAGGTAACGTTTCAATAAACTTATCTGATTTGGGATGTATCTTTAATTATATAGTCTTTGGAAATAAATTTTAATATATATCCTTCTTAACATTATGCATTTTTATCGAATGCATGCCATTATCATTAATTTCCATCCAAGAAACCTACTTTAACTACTTCTTACCATGATTAACAGTAATTTTATTTGAATAAAATAAAGCATATAGCATATAAAAAAATATCTAATATTTTTACCACTATGAGCTTTATATATACATATACATATACATATAGATACACATGTATATATACATATATATGTATACACATATATATGTATAAATATATATATATACATATATATATATATACATACATATATATATATATACATACATATATATATA
>LVTN01000032.1:605286-649231 GCA_001649415.1 Musa itinerans
ATGTGTGTATATATATATATACACATATATATGTGTATATATATATACATATATATATAAAATTTTATTAGCCAAGAATTTTAGGTACGGATCAATAAGCTTGTTAGATTCGGACGCGCACAGTAGATGGATCCGACCCGATAACACCCTCTCCGAAAGTACTGGCAAATGTGTGACGGAGAGGGGAAATAAGGGGTTGATGATGGAAGGCACCACTTAAACTGGGGCGCATTTCAACAAACAGCTGATGTCTGTCTCCGATGTGCCGCTCCTTCCCATCGCTTTGCGTGACCAACCCTTGGGGAAATAGGAGATGGGAGATGGGAGATGGGAGATGGGAGATGATTCAAGATTATACTCCTGATCTTCTTCCTTCAACCTGGTGTCCTAATGAAACCAGGAGAGGGGATGGGGCCTTGTCCTCCTGCTGTGTCGGGTCGGGCACAACCACAGCGCTCGGGTTCGGTGTCGGGAGCCATCCAGCCCCACCTGGAGCTCAGCAGATGATCAAGACAAAGCAAAATCCCCATCCGAGGAACCTTGCTCTTTCTGGGTAGTAGATTTGCCGTAAGTTACTGATTCATGTCTTGCTAGCTACGGGTTGTGTTTGCTTGTTTGCGGTGGTAATGCTTTGGATGCATTGTGATTGCCTAAAATAGTTTTGTTGGTCTGTCAGAAGGCAAACCATTCAAATCGGTGGTTCTTCTCATACTCCTGCTATATCAGGTCTTAGGTCTTGACCTCTTTCATCCTTCCCTCGTCCCGAAAGGTTCGCGGGGACCTTTACTACTTTAACACGACGCAGGACCGCCCGTAGGCGGTTTGCAGAGGGTTGATATCACTTGTTAATTGGCTTACATCACTGGATGTTGTTGATTTCCTGAGAAGTAATCATTCTTCAAGGTTGTTGATTGACAATAGAATAGTTTGGAAACTTCGCTGGCAATGACTTTCCTCAGCAAATAGTAATATCATTTCGTACCAGGTTGTTCAAACGCATGAAAATGTCTTGTAATATCATTTGACAGTTCGATCTTTGAAGTTTCTGACAGTGCAAAACTTGTCACACAAGATGACAAGAAAACCATGGACTAAAATAAGCAGGTCACTTTGAGACCAAGTCTTTAATTATGTCATGAATTATGCTTCACTCTACATATTTTTATTGGTTTCATGTCCTTAATCAGATTGTAAATTATGCTTCTTTCATCATATTTTTCTTCTCCCTGTCTTTTTTAGGTCCAAACTTCTCCCATGTCCCAATCTAGGTCCTACTGCCACAAATGAGATTGATTCTTTATCATTTCAGGCTACAGTAGGCGCCATCTATACGTTTCTCAAGCAAGAAAGCTTGTTCAAGTAAAAGAAGCTGAGAATATAATAACATATCCTTAAACAGAAGCATGGTGTGGACTTTAAACAGGGTTGGCCTTATTATCTGTATTCTAGTCCAACTAGTTAAGGCAACCAACTCATAGATATAGCCATCCAGTTCACTCCTGTAGCAGTTTCGGGACCCCCTGATAAGGAGAAGAATTCTGCCTTTTATGTGTTTTCAGACTAAAACAGATTGTTTGCTCTGGAGAGGTCATAAGATTAGAAGAGACACTTCCAGAGTAGGTATTATCTGTAGATCAACACTTTTAAACATCCAGCAAGCCTGTGATGCCAAATTATTAATGATTAAGTCTTTATCCTTCACTACAGTTCTTTTAGGATTTGGGTTCCATATTCATCAATGTGCAAACCGTGTTATCATTAAATAATGCAGGCAAAAAAAATGTTTGGCACACCTACCTACCTACTGCCAGGTGGTACATGAATATTTTGGTCAATATGCATCCAAAAAGGGTTGGCAGTCTCATCTAATATTTCTTCAACTTAAGCTAGATGAATTGCCCAACTGTCTTATGTAATATTGGCTGTTTCATTTGTCCACGTTGAGATTCTTGGGGACAAACCCCTCCAATATCAAAAAGGAATCATCACCTCGGGATCCCTCAGATGTCGACTTATTTTCATGTAAAGGCTTGTGGATCTCTTTGAAGCTTTTCTTTTGTGATCTATTAAATGCATGGCACATCCTCTATTATCAGTCCTAGATATATTACTAAAATCTAAAGCATTTACAAATGTATATGAACAGTAGAGTCCATCCTGAACCAAACCAATGTAATGGTTAGTACTTAATAACTGTTATCTTTATTTAAGGGAATTATAAATTATAGTGCATTTTATAATGATATCCTGGCTTACATCACAACAATAACACAAAATAAGAGACATGCTTACACTTATCTTCGATTTTATTTCAACTAGGGCTTGACTTTGTGTTTAAGTAGCATCATCTCCTGGATCATATTAAATTTGTGGATATGTAACCTGAGAAAACTGAAAGGGATGTTTTTGATACTCAGTTTCTGCTAGTAGATGCATAATTTCCAACTTTTTTCTTCATGATATGAGAGTGGGAAGGTCTTAATCAGAATGATCTATAGACCATGCGATAATAACATATTGATTCTGATTTTTTATTTGTGTGATTTAGTCAATCATAATACTCAATATGTCATGACCCAATTTGATAGGATAATTGACCCATTAACTTAGTAGGTCTGAATCACTGTCACAAGTTAATTATAACTTAAATATCCTTTTCCGTTGATGTGGGTCTAAACCAAAGTAATATGAAGCCTAAAATGTCTACCGGTTGCTCCATGCTGTCGAACCAATATGCTTACATTTAAGTTAATACTTGTGTATCCTATAAATCAACTCAGACCTCCTTTCACATTCATTATGAGATAAATCGGGGAATAACATAACAAATACATTATCTATGCCTAAAGAATTCTTGATGCAACTAATGAAAGTGAAGTATTCTTGCTCTATAGATGCAATTTTATTGCCTTCAAGAACTATAGATATCAAGAGCCACAGTATATTAAGAGTTCCACCCATTCTTCGAATGTGAGAATCATTTTCTTATGGCCTTTGAATTTTCTTGTTACCTGTTATATTGATTGCTATTGAATTTGTTTATTTTGGCCAATACCTAAAAATAAAATGTTATTATTTGATTTCTTTATTGTTTATAGTAAAGTTTTATTATGTTATTATGAACTGGGAAGTCAGACTTGATCTCTGGTTAACAAGGGATTTTTCTGGTAGCTGGTGGTGAAGCTGGTGATGATATGAAGCTCTCCAGGCATTGAATTGATTCCTTCATGCTTTCTTTAGCCCTCAAAGCTCTCTGCAAGCTGCATCCTCTTCTTATCCTTCTTCCTCGTCTTTGCTCGTCTCCAATGGCCCACCTTACATTCATGAGTCTGCTCATTAATTATAATCTCTATTACTACAATTTGCCAATTTTCTTCTGTCATTCATTCATCCCAGCCACTTGCTACGGCGGACACACGGGCTCGATTCCTGCAAACAACTTATTTGTGATGACAGGCGAAGCAACATGGATAGTGGCTCAACTGGCAAAGAGATTACTATGGAATGATGGAGAAAGAGGATAATAGTCTTAAATCTTTCAATAGGACTATTCATCTTTACCAAAATATACGTAGATTTTCTGAAATGACAAAATCTTATTTTCGTTCTAAAATGGATGCATCACCATCTATGCATACTGGTCAAAGGACTTGAGTCATTCAGCCAAATCAAGGGCATGTGTTGCACAGTCCAAGTCAAAGTCGATGAGCATGCTAAACTCAGTGCTCTCCACGGACGACATGACGATGATCCCATCAAATGCTGAAATCCAATGAGTTCAAGTCCACCATCCATGTCAAATTCATATGGTATGTGTTTTCTTGCTTCTACTCACGTTCTTCGTTGCAATTCATGGATATGAAGGGTAGACGATTGGTCAGCTATTGCATATTCCTTGTTTGGTTCCTTACTTGGTCAGCTTCTATTTATATTTTCTGTTTGCTTTGACAACGTCAGCTATTGCATATTCCTTATTTGGTTCCTTACTTGGTCAGCTTCTATTTATTATTTGTCAGGATTGACAATTTTTTTCTGGAAATTATTAATTAAAAATATGTTTACTTGTATAAAGATTTGAAAGACAAGTTTGCTTGTATGATTAGAAATTCAAATTTTTAGAGTTTTCTCCTGGAAAAAGAAATAAGGATTGGTTATTCTATAAATACATTATATAACATAACATCAAATAACATTTCGATGGTAGTATGATGGATCTAGACTTTTCTTTAGTAGATATAGAGAGGTTAAAGAGATTTTTTTCTGCTTTGAGGATTATGTGAGAGTGCACATGAGTTTCTGGACTTGAGTTGGAAACAGGGTATATATGGTCATCAAGTGTACAATAAAATGCAAGAAAGTTTACTCTCACTCATGCCAAGTAAACTCTTGAAGGGCAAGGCCTTCGATTGTTGGTACAAGAAGGAAATTGCCAAATTGACTGCCAAATATTTGACACTACAAACTGCATCTTCCAGCAAGCAAAGTTCAAAGTATTGGTATCAGAGATTCCAGTAGCCTTGGGGTGTCAACAAGCCATCTCAAGATTTGTGATGTCAAGGCCTTTTGCATGGTATTGTTAAGACCGTCTTATACGTAGTTTAGCATATAAATTGGTTGCATACATGCTGTATTGGTGGGAGATGATAGATAGACTTCTTTGCATATGAATAGGTTGCATACACTCTGTTATGGTGGAAGATAATATACTTCTTTACTATAATAGAATTCTTTGCATATGAATATGCATACATTCTGTTTTGGTGGATTTATTTATTTTTGAATTGTTATCTCACAATTCTTCTAAAACGTACTCTTTAAATTGTTAGCTCACATTCTGTCCTTTGACATTTGTGTAACCAAACCACGCGGTCCAATAAAGTCATTAAGCTTAATTTTGTAAATAATAATTTCTTTACTATCCATATTTTCTCAAAACCCATGTCGTTTTATCCGATAGATTCATTTATCCAGTAATTTATATATAATGTTCAAATTATTAAGGATAGATTCGTCTGTTTCATTACACCATTATAACCTTTCCCTTTGAATCTGAGACTAATCGAGATGCATAATCTTCCCCACTTAGAGAGAGAGGTATTGGGTGTATAGTACGAAGTCGGTGACCACTCTTATCTCATTTGCAAATGAAATATCCAAAATGTCCAATAAAGTAAAATTGCGAAAATGCAGTCAAATAATCGATATAAGCTTGATTAAATGTATTACATTTAATGTTTTTATCCATTTCAAACCCGTTTAATGAATATAAATGTATTATATTTAGTTTTTGCAAGGTTATTATAGTGATTAACGTACTCGATAGATTGCACGTTCGAAGCATGCAACTGTGTCTTATAAGTAACTTAATATGATGAATGAAAATTGATTTAAATATTATATGCAGGTATAATTCTATTGAATACTTTTTTGTGTTCTGGTGGAATCAGCCTTGAAAATTTTCCGAGTGGTGTGTCGCTCGGGCCCCAGCCCTCCGCATCAATTATCCAAGAGACCATGTCACCCCGGAAATTTATCTCGGTTATTCGATCGATCTCAAGTAGCATTTTCCCGTTTAATATGTGGCGATGAGGGCAGGTAAAGTTATAATTATTGCGATCATGATGCGATCGGTCGGTCGTTTAATGTAATCAAAGCCGTTAACATCCATCGGACGGCTGGTGTTTCATTCTGTTCTTTCTCTCGTCCCTCATAAATAAGAACACCCCATTCGCCGTCGCTCCTCCTCTCTTCTCTCACTCCGTTTAAGATTGGCGATGATGATGTAGATAAATACTGTTCTCGGTGGTCTTTATAGAGAGCATTGTTGTTGATTTCGATCTTCGTTTCTTTTTTCCATTTTTTGTGTCGGATTTCCGATTAGGGTTTGTTGGGATAGGATTAGGGTTTAGTGGTTGGTTGTGATTCTTGAGTGTGGACTCTCGGTGCGTTGTTGAATCGATGGACAAGAAGAAGGTGGCGGTTCCTCTTGTGTGCCACGGCCACTCCCGGCCGGTTGTCGATTTGTTCTACAGCCCCGTTACGCCGGACGGGTTTTTCCTCATCAGCGCGAGCAAGGGTGAGTGATTCTTCTTCTCTAATCTGATCTTATTCTTCTTCTATTTTTTTGTGTTACCCGATCTGTTGGTGTGCACTCAACTGCTATTTTGCTTTTATAACGAGAAGAAAAAAACTTAATTGTGAGAAAAGACTGTAAACTGTAAACTGATGTTGGTCATATGATGTTTCGGAGATCCTGCCTAGCGGTGATTTGTGGTGAATTTCTCACTGAGACAAATCGTCGTACAACAGAAAAAATGCTACTATTTCTCCATCTTTGCTTGGGATCTAAATCTACCATTATAAATTTATTAACTGATAGGAGAAATCATAGTTGCCTTGAAGCAGAAATATGGAATTTCATGTCAATGACGATGGAGATAGTGCTGCCATTTCTGAAGAAAGCATTGAAAAAATAACATACTCCTTACAGTTGACAGGTTTGCATAAACTGTTGCTCAGCTTCTTATTTTTGGTGATATTATCCTTCTTTGCACCCATTTGAGCATGGCCTCAAGTGAATGTAGCAGAAGTTTGTTTCACTGATTGGATTTTTCTAATATCCTCTGAAGAGAAAGGATGCCATAACGAGATTGTTGAATACTTGTATGTTCATTGTTTCATGTGAATGGTCCGTTTTGATGTAATATTTGTTTTCAGAAGCCCCAATAAGGCTTTGAGATCCAGTATTAAATGGGTTAGATGATTGTTCGGATTGGAATATACAATTAATGATATACTGATATAAGTATGATCTAAAGGTTTAACCTTGCTGTTAAGAATAAGACAGTAAGATCAAGAAGTATATGGGGAAGATGGCAGAGTGGGAGTAGGGTTTAGTTCTGAATTATACCAGCAAATGGCATAAACTCAATCTTATTCTGCCTCACCCAATTATTTTAAATAATGAAAAGAATAATTTGATTATTTTACTGCATTACCATTTTTCATGCCAGATTGACTATCACTTTTCATGCTAAATTGACGAAGATAATAGTTGGCTTCTTTTATAACTTATAACATCATTGCTAAATCTGAGTTAAAAGCAATGGGTTATTGAATGATTCAAGATTGATCCATAACAAGATTGAAGGGACTCTAATAGTACAAATAAGCCTAATTTTAAGTGTGGCACAAATTAGAATGGTCTCGAGAACATGATAATTTCAAGGTTGATTGTCACATTTGTTTTCAAAACATTGATTCTCTTTCAACAAAAAAAAAGAGAATAATTGATTCTCTTTAATTATATTCACTTCTTGCTTTTGAGTACAAGAGTTCTTATAATGCACAATGTCTCTTGGAACAAATAATTTTAATGTGCTTTGATTTTGTGCTATTAAAGTATTTAAGATAATGGTCCATCTTTTGTTGGTTCTGGTAAAGACTTTATATGGAACTGCTTCAAGTTATGTTTCCATCTTCTAACATTTAATAATTGGAGTCTCATTGTCCATCCTTTTATTCTCCTTTTGTTTTTAATATTTCTGCAATCTGCAACAAATCTTATTAATTTTCTTCTGTGGAACAAATCTTCTTTCCTATCATTTGATCCCAAATTTCAATCCAAAATTTTGTTTTGTACCTTGATGTTATTATGTCTTTGGATTCATAACCACACTAGTTCTTGAAGAGAATTCATAAAGCTCGTAAATATATTCATTCACATTTGAAATTAAACTTTGACTACATATGAGCCTCTAAATTAGGTCTATTTACAATTTAACTCCTGTCTTATTGCTCTTTACACAATGGCAGGTTATAATTTTCTTTTCCCTGGATAGGTTTGATTAGAAATGCATTTGTCATGTGTTGATCCTATTAAAGAGGAGTTATTGAATAAAGTCTTTGTCCCTCTGCGGTTAAACAACTTAGAAAGTTTGGAGGAAACTATATATTAATCTCTTTTTCTTTGAATTTTCTAAAACTTTTAGCAAGATATTTTAGATTGTTAATTAACTTTTAAATATGTAGATGCAAGTCCAATGCTGAGAAATGGTGAGACTGGAGATTGGATTGGAACTTTTGAAGGGCACAAAGGTGCAGTCTGGAGCTGTTGCCTCGATACCAACGCTTTACGTGCTGCTAGTGGATCAGCTGATTTTTCAGCGTACGCCATCTTCTTATTCTAGAATCTGTCCGTTTATCATAGTTTATTTTTCAAAATGTATGAAAATTGTAACAATTTAGGCTGGCCTTTTTTACGTTGTGCACAATGAAGCTTCTGTGTCCTATAATATTTTGTTCTTGTATATTTGCATGGTAGTTTGGTCCTCTAGTTAATAGCTTGGGAGGCTGTTCAAAAGAAGTATCCCAATTTTTTCCCTTGTCATTACAGTTAGATGACCGAGTATTTCCATGACTTTTAAACCTATGATATTAATTGTATAGCCATTTTCCAGGTCAAACTGCAGGATGCTTTTTTAATGTGTTGCTACATCAGATTCTGGATGCAATACTTATATGAACATAGGCACTGAGATTTAAGAATATGTCTTTGGTCTAGTGTTAAGCAGCTTTCCTTGCTCTTATAATCTTCTTTTGTACTTTGTAGATTGTGATGATATGTGATTATATTTCACGTTTTGCAGAAAAGTATGGGATGCCATAATTGGGACTGAATTGCACTCCTTTGAGCATAAGCACATAGTCCGAGCATGTGCTTTCTCTGAGGTAATTGAGTATCTTGCTTCTTGTCCTTAAGTAAATTTTTAATCCACTTTGCACATATGATTTGATTTATCATTAATTATGCATTGTTTTACTTTACCTAATCTGCCAAGTGTCTTGTGGTGATTTCTTGACTGCCTGTAGCATTCGAGTAACAAAGCCTCTCTTTCTTTGTGCTAGGTGTAAAAGTATGTTTGTTCCTTCCCACCAGCTATATACCTGCAATGAGAGAATGTCTCCATTGTCGCCATATTGTAAAGCAGTTTTATGATCCTATTTATGAAGTATGAATTTATGTTGTAAGATGCAGCAAATTTGTAACTGTTATAACTGTTAATGTGGTTCAGTATCATGTTAAACAAGAAGACATTTGTTTGCCATATGACACAATTACAGCTAATATTACACAAATCTGATAATAATGAGTGCTACGGATGGGTCAAATTTGCATAGTTTTCGCCCTTTTTAGCTTCCACATACAACAACATTCATGTATAAACTTTGCATGCTTGAATCCTTAAAACAGGAAAGGAACTGAATTAAGTAGTTCTACACACACACACACACTTTTGGGTGGTTGTCGGTCTATGTTCTTGGTATGTATATAGTGCTTTGTTTTGTCAGGTTTTGCTAGTGGTTTCTTTAGTAGACTATGCACGTGATTCTGTATCTTAGTCTTCTGGCATAGTCTAAGACAGGCATCATTGTTTTTTCCAGGATACACACCTGTTGCTGACAGGTGGGATTGAGAAAATTTTACGAACATTTGATTTGAACCGTCCAGATGCACCTCCACGAGAAATTGATAAGTCACCTGGCTCGATTAGAACTGTCGCTTGGCTTCATAGCGACCAGACAATTTTAAGTTCCTGCACTGATATCGGAGGTGTGAGGTTTGTTTCTGTTTATTCCTTGTACTTTTTTATTTGACTACCGTATCCTTCATTTAAGGCATGACACTGCAACATAAAGTGGTAGACCGATTATTCCTTGCGTCCTTTTTGTTTGTAGCGTGTGCTTAGGTGTCCTTCTGGATGCATGTTCTAAAAAAATGACAAGTTTATTATATTAATGAAATAAAAGCATACTGTTAGGATTTAGAAGACAGTGTAAAAGATATTATTTTTTATTTTAGTATAAGATGGACTCTCGAGTGTAATACATATAAGTTTCCATGTTCTAATTCGCTTGTTTCATGAAGATCTTCTACACTATTATTTGACATTTTTGCATCTATGAAGATTAATTAAGTTTCTTTTTAAGTTTTTTTTCATTTTTCTGCCAAAACTTATCACACAGGTTGTGGGATGTAAGAAGTGGAAAAATTGTGCAAACACTTGAAACCAAGTCACCTGTTACCAGTGCTGAAGTTAGTCAAGATGGTCGTTACATTACTACTGCTGATGGCTCTAGTGTCAAGTTCTGGGATGCAAATCAGTAAGCTTGTCTGCAATGCATTTGGAATTATCTTAGCTCATCCATTCAAATATCCTGCAATGCTTGAGAAATCAATTTATAATGGAATCCATATCTTGATACTTGTTCTCCAGTTTTGGACTTGTAAAGAGCTACAACATGCCATGCACTGTGGAATCAGTGTCCCTGGAACCCAAGGATGGGAACAAATTCGTTGCTGGAGGAGAGGACATGTGGGTTCACGTCTTTGATTTCCACACTGGCGTAGAAATCGGTGAGGTTTTGGGTCTTAATTTAATCGACATCAGTTGAATGCACTTTGTTTGAATATTTATCTCTTGCATTAATGGTTTTGATCACATATATATGTTATCATGGGGATTATTTTTTCCATATGCAGCTTGTAACAAAGGTCACCATGGACCGGTTCACTGTGTGCGCTTCTCCCCGGGTGGTGAGTCATATGCCTCTGGATCCGAGGATGGGACCATCAGAATTTGGCAGATGGGTCCAACCGCAACAGATGATAATGAACCTTATGGCACAAATGGGCCAACCGGGAAAGCAAAAGTTGGGGTCAACGAGGTTCCTCACAAGATTGAGGGCTTCCACATCACCAAGGATGGTCCCAGCGAGAAATCAACAGTTACCTGAAGTGCCTTGTTCCATTGGGTACGTTTACATGCTATGGTTTATCCACTAGTTCGCAATATCCAAGTGCGTTATTCCACTGGCTCTGATGCGTCAAGCATGATGGGATTTTTAGGTTAAGCAGCCCCTACGAGATAACTGATATCTTTCGCTTTTGATATAAATTTGTTGATTTATGTGGTGATGTTCTGTCTGGATAACTCTGTACCTCCTCTTTTACGTTGTCAAGAAGCTTACTTTGTTGGCGTCGTCTGTGCCCAGTGTTTTTATCCTGATAGTTAATTCTAGAGTAAACAGTAAAATGTTCCTGATTTAACGAGAGATATCATGGATATTGTTGACTGTTATTATCTATCAATTTGTATGATAAGCCATAATACTTATAAGAATTGAATAATTATGGATTAGTTTCTGAAGCATAATCGTTGCAGAATATTACGATTTATTGTTGTCGTTATAGAAAATAGCCACATGGGGTTTCTCTTCTCTCCCATCCACAAGTGGTAAATATATTCGACTTGTAGATGTTTCTCGATTTCAATCGTTCTTCTCATATACGATTTTTTGTGTATGGGAAAGTGAAAACTAGGCGTTCCAAGTGGATATTGTTTTTAATGATGTTTCATGAAATTTTAGCGATCCAAAAAATAAATCATCAAAGTTGATTTTTTAAAAATCAAATCGAACCAATTAATTTGTTAAGAATATATATATATATATAATAGAAGAAAAATACGACTATGCATTTCTATGTATTTGCCTTGTGAGTGACTTTCTAAATACTAACATATGATAAAAGAGATTTGTTGTGTTTGAAGAAATGCATGCGAAAAAAGTTGAAATAATTTTAATTTTTAACAGAAAACGATTCGATCATAATTTATTGTAACCCCTTCTAGCTTACGAGCATTGTCTACCTTGTCCTTTATTAGACAGAAGGATTCAACTTACATCGGGCCCCAAGGAAACTCCGTGGTTGTGCCAATCACAGAGCAGTTATGTGATTTGAGTATTTATTATCTTTTCGTGGTTCATGTCGCGTTCTTTGGTGCAACCAGCTTCTTATAAATACTTCGGAACACCCCCCCGCCCGCCCGTGTCTTCTTGTCTTTGGCTCGGCGCCGCGAAGGTAGAGGGTCTTTCGAGGACTAGGGTTAGGGTTTCGTCTGCTCTTTTTCTCGTGCGATGGAGGAGATCGCGGAGGGTGTGAACAACCTCCACATCGCTGCTCCCGATTCCTACAAGAACAACCGGATACAGGTGTCGAACACCAAGAAGCCCCTCTTCTTCTACGTCAACCTCGCCAAGGTACGGAACCCTCTTGAACTCGTAGCCCTTTGGTGTCCGGTGGAACAGCTACGATTTGCTTCTTGTATTTGAATCGGAAGCTCGTTTTTCTGTTTTCCTTCTCTCTTTTTGGTTTTCATTTTGGTTTCCTTTACCTTGCGTTTGTTCGTATATAGGCTTTCTGGCGGAGACAGAATAAATTTTTTTAATGCGACTTTCATCTTTCAGTTGATTCCTTTCGGCTTCAAGTCCGAGTTCTAGGTGTCCTTTCTTTTTTACCTGTAATTTTATTCATATTTCTTTGTTATTTAATTTTGAATTTATTGACGATGCTGCTATATTAACACTTTGGAATGCAGAGGTATATGCAGCAACACAATGAAGTTGAATTGTCAGCTCTTGGAATGGGTACTGTTTCTCCCTTGCTTTGTGCACTTGACTTCTTTATCATGTGAACGTATTCTCCTTTACGCTTGATCATCACTTATGCTTGTTGTTTATGGCTGTCTCAATCAATCCTCTCTGAGAGCTAACATTGACAAACGTTCGTTAACATTAATCACATGGTTGTGCATATATCAGAATACTGAAATCCTTCAGAATTCACATTGTTGTTTGCAAGCAACCAATCATACTGTTAAACTGAGTCCTCGTGACTTTGATTTTCTTCAATACCAACTTTACCAAAAGGGGTGTGAAATATGTTTCATTACTCTTGATCATTCTCTTCAGCATGTACTCCTCCCCTAACAATTTGCACTCTTAAAGGAGGAGGTTGCTTAGGTCAATAAATTCCACATTTTGGGATTTTTTTTCCTGTAGATCATGAGTCCAAAATGTATGAATTATTTAGCAACTTCCTCTTATAACTTCTTTATTGCATCATTGTGTTATCAACACTTTTGTTTACTTTCTAAATTCTCATAACTAATCAGTTGTTGACTAATCGAATTTGCAATAACAAAGATGAAGGTGAACAAAAAGGTAACATGGATGAGAAGGGAAAAGATAGAAGAGAAAGTAGTTGAGTGGCTATTTTTTGTGTCTTTATTGTCTTTAATCCCGGCATTTGTAAACTTTATAGATTAAAACTTTTGAGGTTGTGTGTACTACTATTTTTTTTTAATTATTTAAGTTATGAAAGGCCCTTAGACAAAACAAATTTATGTTGTTGCAAGCTGTTATATTTTTGTAACTCATGCTCTTGCATATAAGGAAACTGTGAACACTTCAACGAAAAGGGCTAGAGTTAGTTGTTATGATGATCAGTTGGTAGGTTTTAGTATATTGGATTTACTCTTCATGAAGGGAGACTGGTGAAGATGTTATCCATAAAATCAAAATATGTTGTCTTAGTGGAGAGGACAAAGTGTCATGTGATTGTTATGTGCCTTTTGGAGTAAAAGAAGATATCTGCAAGGTAAATCTATGATAAGCTATGCTTTATGGATTAAAATGTTGAACAGTTGGCAAATAACATGTATAACACTGAGTAGATGAAGTGATGATGTTGAGATGAATATGAGTTTACTAGATAAGGATAGGGTAGATAATAGCTGCATTCATGAGCAATTAGGATACAAAAAGCATATGCTAGTTAAATGAGGTGAATGATTTAGGATTAATTGCAGAGGGAGTTGTAGATGAAACCTAGAAAAACTTTGTTAGAAACAATGTAAAGGGTTCTGTTGGTTCTTAATTTGACTAGTGAGAATGTCCTCAGTTGAGCTCATTGGCAAGAAGAGATCCATGTAGCTTATCCTAAATTGTTGAGACCTTATAGCATTCTCAAGATGGCTTTCCAGGTATTGCCTATGTGAAGCTTGGAGAGGGCATAACCTAAACGGGAACCCAGTGCAAGTCACTGGGGGAGTTTCAGTTATGTTATAGACTTCATTACTTTTTGGAGTAAATAATTTGCTTGAACATTCTAGGGCTAGCAAGTAGGAGATTGTAGATGGCAGACATAATAATTTTGGGCTGCCTTTCATTTTTCCTTTTCATTCTCCTTAATGGTGAATTGCATAAATGTTGAATTCTTGATGTGGTGATGCCAAAGGAATCTGATAAACAGTTAAGGCTGTGTTTGGTTTGGGATTACTATCCTGTTAAAATTTCTGAACCCATAACTTCACCTTTTCCATTTTAGATCTTTGGGATGAGTTATCTGGATTAGTATAGAAAATGAGAGGGGGGTTATTTTAACCATTTAGATGGAGTTGTTTCATCCCATGTTTTCCAAATTAAATTACTTTTTGATGGGTTATTTTAACTTAACTCTATAGCGTTCGATAGGTTAAGTTAATGACTACCACCTGAATCCTCAACCGAAAGAAAATGCAGCCTGAAGGTTCCTTTTTGACATAAGAATCATAAGCAGTGGAATTTGAGAAACTCAAACAAAGTTTACCCCTTTTTTTGCTTTTCAATATCCAACAATGTGCCACCATAGTGTACCCAGAAAGACTGATTCCTTTACTTGGAAATGATGAACTTGAACGAAGTGCAGCCTTAAGGATTCTTTCTGGCATGAGAATTGGAAGCAATGGAATTAGATGATCAACAACATCTACCCTATTTTGCCACCATAAATACCTAGAAAGAAGGCTCTGAATCCTGTACTGATTGATAATGATTAGGGAAGTATACAAATTTTTTTAGCTTATGGAACCATACAACGAATCTGCACAGGTTGTCATCGTTATGGTTAGGTCAAATACCAGGATGAGAAGTAAAAAATGAAACATTGCAACAATTGACAATTCTATATGCTTTGACATTGAACACTCAGCTTGCCTTTACTCTGGTTCCTTTGGTAGCTGTAGGTGCGTCTATACTCTCTGCTGCTTTCAAATTGCATATCATGTTATAAATAATTGCTCGAGCCTGTTTTCCCATCTTTTTAAAGCTTTGTTTACATGTTCCTGAAGACTTGCTGTTCCGAGTTAACATTTAAAACTCATAGTAGTTTAAGCATATTCACAATCATTTGTTCTAATATGTTGAACTTTTCAGCAATTGCAACTGTTGTCACCATTGCGGAAATTCTGAAAAACAATGGTCTTGCTGTTGAGAAGAGTAAGATTCTAGGATCTTCTATGCTTTGCCCTTTTTAGATGAGACAGTGTTTGTTTTCTTTTCCCTTCTCAAGTTAAAAATTGAGCCTTAATTTATTTGATGAACAATTTTGTGCAGGGATTACAACGTCTACAGTTGATGTGAAGGATGAATCCAGGGGTTGGCCCATCCAAAAAGCAAAGGTAACAGTTAGGTGGTTATACATTTACGTGGTTATCTATTCATTGATTTGAGCCTTGTTTATGTGGTTATCTATTCATTGATTTGAGCCTTGTATTCAGATCGAGATATTGCTGGGAAAGACTGAAAACTTCGATGAATTAATGGCTGCAGCAGCTGAGGGGGATAATAAGGAACAAAGCTGAGAAAACCTCAGTTTTTGATTACATATCATTTCATCATGTCCCTGCTAAGTATACAGTAGATTGCTGTGGAGTCGAAACATTGCTTGCGTGCTTTCTCCTAGTTTGCGGATTTGGTGAGTGGTAGATGCCATTGTAGTGCTTACCAATAATGTTTTAGAATTTAAGCTAACCTCCTTTTATTCGGCCGAGGTGGCATATTGGTGTGACATGATTAATAGTTTGAGGTGTCATGTTGGATCCTCTATTAGGAAGCTTCACTGTAGAAATTGAGTTACATGTGGGTGCTGCATCTTTGATCCAGTATGATTGCGTTGTGCTTTCTTTCATCCCTTCATCCCCATGGATATCGGATGTGCTCAGATTATTTTTGCCCAGAATCCTGTGGGTTATAAAGCAGCTTGTTAACCACAAGTCCATTTGTGTTGCAACAGGGATTGTGTTCTCTCAATTTGGTCCTTGGAAGGTTTGACAAAAACACTAGCCATGTGGAATCATTATTCTCTCAATCCAATTGAGAATATTCTTAATTAGACCATTATAACGATGCAAAATGTCTGTCATATGTTTTATATAACTGTATTTAAAAGGTTATCAACTTTAACTTGGATTAATGTTATCCTATGATCTTTTTAGTATTTTGGTTTTTAAATTTAAAAGATATATATTAAAATTAAAATATTTAATTTTATTTATTTTAACATTGTTGGTCGGTTTTATCGATTTTAACATTGTTTATATGGATCCGAACCTCGACGATCAAGGTGGAGGCGATGATTGCGAGAGTGACGATAGTGGCGGTGGATCTCATGGATGTTCTTGGAGACTAAGATGGTGGCAGTGGACTTTTGTGGAGAGGAGAAGGATGATACGAAAATGATAGATAGATTTTTTTGTTGTTCTAATTAAAATGATAGATAGATTTTTTGTTGTTCTAATTAAAATTTTTTAGTCGACTGTTGTGGTAGTGGTAGAAATGGAACCACCTAGTAGTGGTTGATGAGAATGACGTAGGGATCGATCTTGTTTATATGAATCTGAACCTCGACGATCAAGGTGGAGGTGATGATTGTGAGAGTAACGATAGTTTGATGATGATGCCAATGAGTCTCATGGATGTTCTTAGAGACTAACATGGTGGCGATGGACTTTTGTGATTTATGATTTTTTGCAAGGAGAGAAGAAGGAAGATGTAAGATATTCCATGTCTCATTATTTAAATTTTGGATTGAAATCTAATTCTTTATAAGAAACTGATTTCTTCTTGATAAAGCAAGTAATCTTGGTTAAAATAAAATTATGCATTTTAACTTTATTCTGCTCTAAGAGTAGAGACCATCACCATCCGCAGTTCAAGTCTACTGTGGTGTCTTCTTCATCTTGGTTTTGACATGTATTCTTAAATGTGACAGATCCATACTTTTTTTTATGGCATCTTTCTGCTGACTGACAAAAGTAAATCTTGGTTATTATATGGAAACAATATATTGTTTTTCTGATAGCTTGAGTTTATACTTCTGTTTCTATTATCTGACTGATGATAAATTTTCGTGACGCTCAAAACATGTTTTGAAGGTTTTTATAAGCTACTTTTAAAAGAAAGCAGTCCCGGCGGCAGAACCGCGGCGAAGGATCGGGCGGTGCATGGCGGAGGCCGAGGGACGACAGACACCCTGTTGCTGCCTTTTAGCCCTTTAAAGGAGTTCAGGCCGTGAATGTGGGTCGCACTGGGCTTCCTCCTCATGGAGGAGTTCAGGCTGGAACATGACACAATTCACATTTCCGTCGTCTTCCCGATCCGAGCAAGATGACGAATGGAACTTGACAAGAGTTGCAAACTCGGTAGAAGTATACTTACTCTCTCGTCGTCGTTTACTCTATATGCAATTTTGATTTGAGCCTTGTTTATGTGGTTATCTATTCATTGATTTGAGCCTTGTTTATGTGGTTATCTATTCATTGATTTGAGCCTTGTATTCAGATCGAGATATTGCTGGGAAAGACTGAAAACTTCGATGAATTAATGGCTGCAGCAGCTGAGGGGGATAATAAGGAACAAAGCTGAGAAAACCTCAGTTTTTGATTACATATCATTTCATCATGTCCCTGCTAAGTATACAGTAGATTGCTGTGGAGTCGAAACATTGCTTGCGTGCTTTCTCCTAGTTTGCGGATTTGGTGAGTGGTAGATGCCATTGTAGTGCTTACCAATAATGTTTTAGAATTTAAGCTAACCTCCTTTTATTCGGCCGAGGTGGCATATTGGTGTGACATGATTAATAGTTTGAGGTGTCATGTTGGATCCTCTATTAGGAAGCTTCACTGTAGAAATTGAGTTACATGTGGGTGCTGCATCTTTGATCCAGTATGATTGCGTTGTGCTTTCTTTCATCCCTTCATCCCCATGGATATCGGATGTGCTCAGATTATTTTTGCCCAGAATCCTGTGGGTTATAAAGCAGCTTGTTAACCACAAGTCCATTTGTGTTGCAACAGGGATTGTGTTCTCTCAATTTGGTCCTTGGAAGGTTTGACAAAAACACTAGCCATGTGGAATCATTATTCTCTCAATCCAATTGAGAATATTCTTAATTAGACCATTATAACGATGCAAAAAGTCTGGCATATGTTTTATATAACTGTATTTAAAAGGTTATCAACTTTAACTTGGATTAATGTTATTCTATGATCTTTTTAGTATTTTGGTTTTTAAATTTAAAAGATATATATTAAAATTAAAATATTTAATTTTATTTATTTTAACATTGTTGGTCGGTTTTATCGATTTTAACATTGTTTATATGGATCCGAACCTCGACGATCAAGGTGGAGGCGATGATTGCGAGAGTGACGATAGTGGCGGTGGATCTCATGGATGTTCTTGGAGACTAAGATGGTGGCAGTGGACTTTTGTGGAGAGGAGAAGGAAGATGAGAGAGAGAGACTAACACGGTGGCAGTGGACTTTTTGTGGAGAGGAGAAGGAAGATGAGAGAGAGAGACTAACACGGTGGCAGTGGACTTTTGTGGAGAGGAGAAGGAAGATGAGAGAGAGAACGACGACGGAAGTGAAGTAAAGGGAAAGGTGGAAGATAATCGGTTGATGTAGATGTAGAGCGGTGCCAACGATGTTGCTCTGCTCTACATTTGTAGCTTTTGCTTTATATTGTCCTACATCTGCTCAAATATCATAAATGGTATTTGATTTTTGCATACATAAACCAGGTAAGGACAAATAAATTGTCACAGCAGCTTTTACAATTTTACTAGTTATTAGAATGAAATGTACAGGAATATTTATTTACAAGGAAATCCGTTATGGCTGCACTACGTCAAAACTCCCTTGTTGACTTTGGGCTACGAGAGCAGCTGTGAAAGTTTTTTGTCAAAACTCACAGGGGAGGACTGAACTTTGTTTCTTGTAAATATTCTTGCTTACTACTTCATGTAACCTACCTAGTCGAGACAAAGCTTCCATGTCTCATTATTTAAATTTTGGATTGAAATCTAATTCTTTATAAGAAACTGATTTCTTCTTCATAAAGCAAGTAATCTTGGTTAAAATAAAATTATGCATTTTAACTTTATTCTGCTCTAAGAGTAGAGACCATCACCATCCGCAGTTCAAGTCTACTGTGGTGTCTTCTTCATCTTGGTTTTGACATGTATTCTTAAATGTGACAGATCCATACTTTTTTTTATGGCATCTTTCTGCTGACTGACAAAAGTAAATCTTGGTTATTATATGGAAACAATATATTGTTTTTCTGATAGCTTGAGTTTATACTTCTGTTTCTATTATCTGACTGATGATAAATTTTCGTGACGCTCAAAACATGTTTTGAAGGTTTTTATAAGCTACTTTTAAAAGAAAGCAGTCCCGGCGGCAGAACCGCGGCGAAGGATCGGGCGGTGCATGGCGGAGGCCGAGGGACGACAGACACCCTGTTGCTGCCTTTTAGCCCTTTAAAGGAGTTCAGGCCGTGAATGTGGGTCGCACTGGGCTTCCTCCTCATGGAGGAGTTCAGGCTGGAACATGACACAATTCACATTTCCGTCGTCTTCCCGATCCGAGCAAGATGACGAATGGAACTTGACAAGAGTTGCAAACTCGGTAGAAGTATACTTACTCTCTCGTCGTCGTTTACTCTATATGCAATTTCATTACGAAATCGACGACGATGAACTCAGCCGCGTTTTGGTCGAAAGTGGTCCGGTTCATGAGGAAGGTGACTTCGGCTCGGTTCGATTCGGTTTGGATGTGAGCTATACTTTAATAACCCAACCGGGAGTTCGGCTTTGTCTCGATCTCATACCGTGTAGACTCCCCCGTCTCCGCTTCGCCCAAACGCCGTTGAGGCGTCGACAGGTTTCCATCTCTTCCGCGAACGAAGCAAGCGACCGTCAAGAGAGGGTAATTGTTCGTCCTCCTCCTCTTCCATCTTCTTCCGCTCCTTTTGCTTCGCGTCCCGTTTGTGTTGCTGCGGAAAGAGGGAGGATGTAGTTGATGCCTACTATGTGTTCGACTTCTGTTCTGTTAGGAAGTACCGTGAGCAAAAGGAGAAACGTTTTGCTGATCCACGTTTCATTTTGAGAATCTTAATGATGGTCCGTTTTCTTTTTATTATATTACGGGGCCGTACTTTGGGCCAGTCTCTAATTCTTGCGATGAAATATATGAATGGATCAAGTCAGTAGGTATCCTTTGAAGATAGGTATTATTTGAAGTATGTATAATATTCTTCTGTTCTCATCTTAGTGGTTTGGTTTGATGAGCATTATCCGTCTTCTAGAGTTTAAAGTACCAGATGTTAACAAAAGACCTGGAACCATCGTAAAAATAGCTACTCATCCTTTTGAATAACTTCATCTTTTCAATTTCCACATCGCTCTAATCTTGGTGTTTCAAGGATTTGAACGTGATCCTAATACTGCAATTTGTCATGCATAAGATGTATCAATGTACTGTTGCGTTGGGCTTTAACTAACACATTATTTAAAGCGAACCATCCAACATGCATTCAACCTGTATTATCTGTGACAGAATGCATGGAAGTATGGTGTTTGGAACTTGACAAATGGTTTTTCTTTTGCTGTTTCAGAATTGTTGCTTATCATTTTGTGGTCGGACTAATTGACCATGTTAATTGGACTAATAGCCCATAAAACTAACCCTTGGTAGGGTCATAACTTAGATTTAGTCCTCATAGCTTCGCTTTTTTGCTGTTCAGATAAGGTGAAGGCTCACTGAACGGAAACAGAGATGAGAAACTGGGGTTTCCAATGGGGAAGGAACCTTGTTCGAAGGTACTACCAGAGATATGATGTTCTCATCTCCTCTTCTTCAATCCCGGTTCTCCGCTTGCATCCTTTGCAACCTTCTATATCCACAGGGTTATTTCTATCAGCTCAACAAGCATACTCCACTGGTACAGTCTGCTTTCATCTTCTTTTTATCATTTTCGTGTTATTTTTTCTCTGCTTCTGGTCTTGTATATCTTCATCAAGAGAAAATCTTATAATACAGAAACTAGTTGAGTAAACTACCTGTCTAGTTGTTTCTCGGTAAATGGTAATAAAAACTTTACTACCAAGCTGTACACCTCAATGCCTCTTTTACCGAAGTTGTTGACAAGTGTAGTGATAACTAGTAATCTAAAGCTGTGGTATTTTCACAAAAAATAACAGGAAAGCAAGATTACTCTGAAATAAGTGGGACTCTTTCTTGTTTATACTGGTTATTCAGATGGTCCTGTCCATCACGCATAAATTGTTTAAAAAGATTAGATAGTTATATTCTCTAATGCTGCTGATTGTGGCTTTATTTAATCATTTATTGGTATTTCTTATTGTTATATATGTTTGATATGTCAAATACTCTGAACATGACAGAACATGTTATTGAGGCCTACTTAATTTAATGTCCAAGTTAATCATGTATATTCATGTTTAGTTCTAATTGTTGTGGACATTCATGGCACAAAGACAGTTTTGTTGGTTAATTTATGCTTAACCTATTATATAGTCTACTTTATTTAATGTCCAAGTTAATAATGTGTATTCATGTTTAGTTCTAATTGTCGTGGATATTCATGGCAGAAAGACAGTTTTGTTGATTAATGTATGCTTAACCTTTTATATAAAGATGTACCATAATGTGACTCATTCATTGGATCCCACTCCAATCTTAGGCCTATGAAATGAAATTATCTGGCAAACACTCAAAACCATTGCTATAATTTCTGATATGCCCAGATAAGTTCACCTTTTTTTGTGTAATCCATCTAGATGAGTCTTATGATGATGCTCCTTTCAATTGATAGAATCACATTCTGAGCTTCCAGTTGACCTCCTGAGGATTATGGAACAGAGAATGATAGCAATTGAACAGAGAAGTTCCTACCTTCAAGAACAAATTAACCAGGTAAAGAAATAAGTTCTCACATTATCATCATTATGGAAAGACGTTCCTGGCTGCAGTCGAGTCACGTGGTTTCAGTCTAATTAACGTTACATGTTCCTGAACTGTCAAGTTCAATATTCCTACTTCAATGATTCTTTTTCCATGGAGTTTCCACCTTATGTAATTGTTATACTGTTGTTAAGGAGTGTATTATTCTTACTATTGTTTCTTTCCAAGTTTTTAACAGTCTCATGGGCTTTTCTTCAGTTCTGAGTATTCAGTAATCCCTGAGTTTTTAAGAATGCATAAACTAACACTTACTATCGCTTTTCCATTTTGGAGGTTCCAGGTTATCTTTTTGAAAATGATCCTTAACAAGCTGTTTGCACATTTCCAGTGCTCCCATGGTTCACATGATGCTTTAATTCTTATGATGATGATACTATCTGGACATCCAGAAACTTAGCTAATTGCTGTTTGTGTTGTTTTTCATGTGTGAAGACAGGCAACGGTCTCGGCGGTTGATTATTCAAGAGCTAATAAAGAGCTTCGAAAACTTGGAAGCTCGATGGAATTAATAAAGGAGCTCAGAACCAAGGAGAAGGTTTTAATAAAACTATGTCCTTTTGTGATAAATGTTTTTGTTATTAAAATTCATAACCTGAATCTGAACATGCATGGGTTTGTTTCATGCTTGATTTTCCTTCATTTCCGAGACAACAATCTGATTGTTTATGATATACACGGAGGTATTGCATGACAGTAGTGCACAAGTGGCAAACAGCTACGTAAAAAGAAATGTGTACCATGACCATCTCTACATTAGTCAGCTTCATGTTACCTTATCATTGCACCTTTAACAAACTACCTAAGGTTGCAGCAGTTTATGGCTAACATTTTTGGAGGTCTGTTGGTTGTCCTTTCCAGCTAATTTGTAGTTACCCTGCCTTCTTTCCCATGTGCATGCCTATTGTTTTAGTGAGTATGTCTTTCTCTCTTTCACCCTTAAATGAAATAGCAGCATGCCACTTGTTAGTCCTACAACATTATATCTCTAAAATTTTTCCATCTACCGTCGATATGAGAAACAATCTTTGAGAAGTTATTTTCATACCTCTATTATGACCATGTAACCTTATTTTGTCTGCTTCATTTTGTACTTGTGGATCTTACTGACAAATAAAATAAATTTAATGTGCCAATGATGTCTGTAGAAGCTCTTTTGGATCCTTTGTTGCCCCCGTCTATTGATTTTAAATGTGGTCTCCACTTTTGCCCATTCTCAAGTACCTGCAATTCTCAAGTCAAGCATTTCCGTTGTCTCTTGGTAATAAATTTCAACTAGCATCTTGTTTTAAACAATTTATGTTCCTAGTATGGTCCTTCAGTTTTCTTTATAGTTTAAATCTCTTCATTTCAGTCAGCAATATACCAATGCTTAACATTGATAAGAGAATATTACATATGCTCCTCCTTTAATCACTAGATATTAGCAACAAAGGCCTTTAGTAGTTTTGTGCTGTAACTTATATATTTGATTCCCCGTATATTTGTGGTCTTGCTTTATTATATATTTGCATATTTCTTACAACATGTATAAATTCAAGACTTGTAGGATTCTTGCTTGTTTATCTGACATTCTGAATATTTGTCATTTTGATGCTAAAATAAGAGTTTTAAATGTGATTATTTATTTTATAAATTGTAGCTTCTGATTTGTAGATTTAGTTGGGGGAATAATGATTTAGTTAACAGGAGATTGATGGTCTTAAATCAGTGATGTCTGACTGTGTTGAAGACAAAGACATGTGGAACATGGCTGATGAGGAATTAGCTCAAGCTTTAGTGGAGGAGAGAAAATTGCAACATTTACTTCTTAAATCATTGCTTCCAAAGGATGATGCTGATGAGAGAGATTGCATATTGGAGGTGAGAGCAGGTAACATGGCTTTAATATTGTTTTGGTAGAACTTGTTTGTGCACCTTGCGATTCCCTGGTTCTCAAGTTCATTTATGCCTTTCCGCTTGGTTAATTTGTTTCATAGTTATGATGTTATGTGGCAGGGACTGGTGGTGAAGAAGCCTCATTGTTTGCAATGGACATATTCAAAATGTGTGTTCTTTCCCTAATTGTTCAGACTCTTCAATTGTGATTGGTTCATTAGTGAAAAAAGGGGTCTGTGTGACAGGTACGAAAAATACTCGCAAAAGAGGGGCTGGAAATTTGATGTTATAGACATTATGGAGTCTGATTTAAAAGGATATAAGGTAATTCTTCTTTGCTCTATAACTAGTAAAAGATTATGGTTGGATCTTCAATAACTGAGAAAGGGAAATAAGATTCCTTTCACTAATGCTTTGAATCTGTCATATAGGAAGCTAGTGGAACAATATCTGGACCTGGTGCATATGGTAGACTGAAATTTGAGAGTGGGGTTCACAGAGTTCAGGTTTAAGGAAGATTGTTGTTGCCTCTATTATATTTTGTTGGCAAAGATTTTAAAGTAATTTATTTCAGTGCTTCCAAAAGTCATATTTTGCTGATGTTTTAACAGAGGGTTCCAGTGACAGAGAAATCTGGTCGCATGCATACGAGTGCAGTATCCATCGCTATACTTCCTCAGGCTGATGAGGTGGCTATCATTTCATGCAATCCTGCTGAGATTTTCCTAAGGAAGTTGTAGATTAGTTGGATCTGGACTACCTTAATTTTAGCATATCTGTAGTTGAGGGCACTACTTTCTTTTCGAAGAAAAATATGATTTATATCGCTTACCCATTGGTGGTGGAAGATGAAGTTCCAGATACCAAAAAATGAGCTGTCATCAGCTCCCCGAGAGTGGGAACATTCTGTACTCTCCCAAAATTACCAAAAAGATGTGCCAAAATAGTTGCATTCTGGTTAGTACAAGAAAATTTGATAACGTTGAGCTGTCGTGCCTTAAATTCAATGTTTTCCACTATGGCTTTCCGGCTCCAAGGAATGCCACTTGTTCCATTTAGCCCATTTACCACTTCTTGAGCATCCGAATGAACCCACAGCTTCTTTGGTCCATCCTTCGCAGCTCTTTTAGGTCCTTCAAGGCTTTTGGCAACCTTGACGCTATTCACCTGTGCAAGCCGAGCAGCCAGTAGCAACCACCCTCCGATGTCTGTCTCTGATGACAGACCCTGTTCCTGCACAAACATAATTGTTCTGTGAGGAGCCATCACACTCTATAGAATAGGCATTATCTACACTAGTATCTGCTGGAATCTCTGCTCCTCAAAGATAAGCCCTCAATTTGAAGAGTTTTGGCACAGTAATCTGTGCCAGCAGCACACCATCAGGAGTACAATTTGATGGCTTTGCTTCTTTGATCAAGTTTGTTGATAATTCTTGTTGAGTGCAGCTTCTTATAGTTGTACTGCCAATATCATGATGGAACAGTGTTGTTATGTTACAACCACATCAGTTAGCTACAAATTCAACAAAGTGGTGGCTGTGTCTGGCTTCAATTTTTGAAGCATTCATAAACTCTGGTAACTTAGGCAGGCTATTAACTGCTCCTAAGTTCTAATAATTGGTGATAAGGCTTTGTTTTCTTATAATTTTTTTATTTGATTTCAACAGGAAGTTTTATTCGTATGATCTGTTTCTTTGGTTTGTCTGCAGGTCGATGTCCAGCTTCGAAACGAAGACTTGAAGATTGATACTTACAGATCTGGTGGTTCCGGAGGTCAATCTGTAAACACCACAAACAGTGCCGTCAGGATTATGCATATTCCAACAGGAATTACTGTTGCAATACAAGATGAAAGATCACAACACATGGTATGGTTGCACATGTCATGTTATTTCCTCATCAACTTGAGAAAAGAAAGTTTTTGATATGACTCTATATAAGTAATCAACCAGGGATTTCATATATATGGACTTATGTTTTTGGATCTGACACTGTCCATGTGAAAACAACTCCCAAATAGAAAATCAGTTTTTTCAGCAATTTAAATTTGCTGCAAAACAATTCTTAAGTTGCAAGAAATTTGTATACATCAGAATCGGTGTCACAGGGATGACCCATGTGCCAACAGGAATGACGGTTCTGGTAGAAGATAAAACATTGCATCAGATGGTATGGATTCGTCTCTTACAATAATCACCTTATGATAAAACATAAAAGATTGCATCAGGTGGTATTGAAGCAGATGTTGCGGATCTCATCTTGAAAGTTATTGTTTGTTCACACTACGCTTGATCATGTGAAATGGTCTTGAATTATTTAATCAATATTATCTTCTGTCTCATGGAATTCTTATTGCTGTTATCATGTGACACATCTGAGTTGTAAATGAGTTCATAGTGTTCGCCGCTCAGCTCTTAAATTTTTTTGTTTTTTATCTTTCTTTTACAGAACAAAGCTAAAG
Organism: Musa itinerans; assembly: GCA_001649415.1. Lineage (NCBI taxonomy): Eukaryota > Viridiplantae > Streptophyta > Magnoliopsida > Zingiberales > Musaceae > Musa > Musa itinerans. The sequence continues at coordinate 631,617 of LVTN01000032.1, forward strand.
CGCTCAAAGTATTGCGTGCAAGGCTGTATGAAATGGAGAGGTCTAGACTTCAAAGGAGCAGATCAAAACTTCGGGCAGAGCAGGTGTCCGGTCATATTTGCACTTTCAGTATTTTTCAACCCCTAACAAGTATTCTAACTCCTCTCAACAGATTGGAAGTGGTGACAGGTCTGAGCGGATCCGGACTTACAATTTTCCTCAGGGTCGAGTCACCGATCACCGTGTTGGGATCACCCATCACTCGATAGAGGATGTCATGGGGGGAGAGAGCCTGGACATGTTCGTCGATGCTCTTCTTTTGCAAGAGGAGATGGATGCCATTGCCTCGTTTGGCACTCAGTGATTCAGATATGGTTTTTTTACCTGCTTCCAGAAATCCAAACAATGCTCGTAGGTTTCGGCTGCAGTCGATTTTGTAAGTCAAAAGTACCGTGTTGCAATCAACATTAGACCTTATCTTTATTCGTGAATCTACAAGCAAACTTCTATATTTATTTATGAATTTTAATTTCTTGATATCCTCCTCCTCCTCCTATTCCGGAAGTTTATGATCACCATCCGTTTGCACTGTTAGTGAGAACGGAGCAGCCCATACGCATTACAGCATCCAACCCAGCAAGAAAATGAATGATACATATACTCCATGTTGTCGTAGGATTATTCCCTATGTCGTCGAAGGTCACCCAATTAATGTTCGTCCGCCCAATGGATGGATAGACAGCTTCTTGCGTACGCTTTTTTGCCGTCTTCCTTCCAACCCAAGGATGTTAGTCTATTCAGACATTTCAGAAAAATATATAACCAAATTAGATTGGAGTTCCGAGAGTCATTATTAGGCTTTTGGGTGCCGTATGCACCCGAATCATATTAAGTAATTAATATTTCACAATTTATCTTCTTACTTTTACCATGAATGGACTGTGACGAGTGACAGCGTAGCGAATTATGAGTCGGTACAAAGTTCATAAAGACAGCAGAGGAGGCAAGGAGACCTTTCGGACTATCTCGTCGCCGAAGGAATCCTATATGACCGTAAGCCTTCCTTCGTCTTTGGCCTCCGAACAAAAGCTACATTGTCTTCTTCCATCCTTTCAACAAAATCCTGCGAGCATATTTCCACCTTTTGGCCCCCACCTCCTCCACCTGGAATTCTTATCTCCATTATCCCAAATTCTCTATATTTATGTAAAACACCAAATGATTAGATACTTGATGGTGATAGTAAACGTTCATTAAATAAATGCTTTACATGTGCCTTCCAAGAGCTGTCGGCAATGGCGGACGGTAACTTGCAAGAACAAAAGAGAATCCATCCAATCTTGCGAAGTCACGCACAGTCATCATCCTAGAATGTCATCGAGAAGGTCCACCACGGACATCGACCCTGTATGTTGCTCGGTCTCTTCGATCCTTGTCTCGTGATCATGCTGGAATTCTGGTGTGGACATCGTGGTAGCTTAAAAATTCTTATTTAGATTAAGAATCAAACCATATATGATTCTTTACACAATAATGTGGGGGCCAATCATTAACCCAAAATTTATCTCTCTCTCTCACATGAACTTTTTCCTCACCAAAAATTTCCAAGAAGATATATATGGAATTGTATTTCTTCTTCTGTATAAACATTCGTCCATTGTGAACCGACAACCTTGCAACAGTGATCTGGTACTTGTACCGACTGCCACAATCTCAGATCTCAACTACGGAGGACGGAAAGCATCTTATCAACGTAGGGTGTACTCTCCCTTTTCTCTCTGATTAGCCAACCTTACAAAGGTCGGTGATGAGGGATAACACATGGTTGGATGTGCATAGTTAATGTAATTAAGTTATTTAATTAGATAAAATATATTATATATATTATTAAATTTTAATTATGATTATCGATCAATAAAATAAATCTAATTATCGTATACCCTAATCCATTACTTAGAAGATTACCTATATAACTGACATATCAAAATATTTAAAGATCAATTTATCTGATACTTCAATATATGTTACCAATAATAAAGATTTAATTTATCATGAAAATTAAAAAAGAATGAAATATTCATCGTTACAAAGAATAATCTTAAAGTGATAATAGTTGCTATTTATCGCTTATGCTTAGAAATAATTCATTTGATGGATCTTAAGAATGTATGTTATTTTTTTACAATTCTAAAAATTTAAGATAATTAGCTGAAATTATTAAGATATTAATTTTCTTTTAGTGGTTGTAAACTCAATAAATTTATAATTCAATAAAAGTTAACTTTTAAATTCTGTATAATGGTTTATACAAAATTAATATGAATATTGAGTTTACAACGATGTTATAATCAAACATTAAAATGAAACATAATTTCATGAACTCCTTAAGATTATATATGCTTACATTTGTAAGTCACTTCATGTTCTTATTTTAGTGGAGAAAGATATTTTATCACCTTTATAGATAATTTATTAAGATATGATTATATATATGTAAATCCTGTGGTCTCATACTATCCACACCTTTAGGTATACATATATAAAATGAGTCATTTCATGTTCTTATTTTAGTGAAAAAAGATATTTTATCATATTTATAGATAATTTATTGAGATATGATTATATATATCTAAATCGTGTGGTCTCATATTATCCACACCTTTAGGTATACATATATAAAATCAAAAGATAATTATATAGAAAAGTCAAAATTATCAAATATGAAAGAAGTGATGAATTTTATAGTAGTTATGTTGAATCCGATTATAATTTTAGTTCTTTTATTATATTTCTAGAAAATTAATGTATTTATGCTCAATATATTATACTAAATATGTCATAGTAAAATAAAATTATTGAAAGACAAAATTATATTATTATGAAAGCTTGATAAGTTATTTTTCTATATTTGAATCAATGTGCAGAGAAGTTTTAAGAACAATTATGTATATCTTAAATAATATTCTAATAAGTCAATTACATCAACATTTTGACTTATGACTTATGGATTGATGAAAACCTTTTGAAACATTTACATATTTGGGATTACCTTACAGAGATAAAGATCCTCAAATCACATAAAAACAAATTGGATTCAAGGATTATTTTAGATATTTTATTAGTTTTCTAGGAAAATTCAAAGATATATAGATTTTATTGCTCTAATTATAGTATAAAAATAGTTAGATCTTGTAATATAGGATTCCTAGATTAATAGTGAATCAGTGGGAGTAAAAAATATTAAAATTTAATTTTGATATTAAGAAAATACAAGTTGATATTCTTTTATTATTTTATATTCAAGAGATAGTTATTTCTCAAATCACTAAATGATTTAATAAAAGTGACAACAAAATAATATTAATGAACTCTCATATAATATTGATATCGCAATCGACAGTTTTGAGAATATTTCAAATGGAAAGGACACATATCATTTTTTATTATTATATGGTATATCTATAAGAATCAAATTATGATATAGGAATCAAAAAGATCTCTCATTGTTTACACAAGTTACTGAAAGCAATGATTCTGAAAAGTAATATAATACAATAAAAGAAGAGTTGAATTGAATGAGCTAGAATGGTATTTGAGAACTCGTTGAATTACCTAATAACTGTAAAAGATTCTATTACATAAACATGAATCAAATGACAATATCAAATGATATAAAAGCCAGACTTATAGTCAAAGATTTTACTCACAAAGAATACATTAATCATAATGAGATATTTTTTAATTTTTTTAAATAAACTTGTTAAGAATCGTTATGACATATATCTACAAGAATCAAATTATGATATAGGAATCAAAAAAATCTCTCATTGTTTACACAAGTTACTGAAAGCAACGATTCTGAAAAGTAAAAATAATATAATACAATAAAAGAAGAGTTAAATTCAATGAGCCAGAATGGTATTTGAGAACTCGTTGAATTACCTAATAACTGTAAAAGATTCTATTACATAAACAAAAATCAAATTATAATATCAAATGATATAAAAGATAGACTTATAGTCAAAGATTTTACTCATAAAGAATACATTAATCATAATGAGATATTTTTAAATTTTTTTAAATAAACTTGTTAAGAATCGTTATGACATTAGTTACATTATATGGATGTGAAAATAAGTTTTATGAATGAGGATTTAGATTTATATAGGTTAACTTAATGGAAATAAATATATCTATATAATTTAGTATACAAATTTAGGAAATCCATTTATGACGCTAAATAAGCATGATATGCATAGTTTCTTCATATAATTACTTCTTACAAATTTAAAAAAATACTATTGATCAGTATTTATATATGAAGATTAGTAGGAGCAAGTTTATTATATTAATCTTATATATGAATAATATTTTGGTTGATTATACTAAACCAAAAAATTCTCACTAAGAATTTTAAAATGGTTGATGTGAATGATTCATCTTATGTTATTATAGATACTCAAGGATAGATCTTAAGGATTATTAGGACTGTCTCAAAGAGTATATATTGACCGAGAGAGATTTAGTATATAACTTTCTTCAATAAAAGTAAAAAATCTTAGTTAAAACAAGTGTTTTAAAAGTAATTTAAAAAAAAATAGATAAATAAAAGTATTCTTTATGTATGTGTAATTGAAAGTCTATTATACACTCAAGCCTATACCAAATTAGATATTAGTTTTATAGTTAAAATACTGGGTAGATATTAAAGTTACATAAGAATAAAAATACCAAATATCTATAAAGAAAATAACAAGATATATAGAAGTGACGAAAAATTACATGCTCATATATATGAAATTAGATAAGCTTGAAATGAAAAGAAAATAACAAGATATCTAGAAGAGATAAAAAATTACATGCTTATATATATGAAATTAGATAAGCTTGAAATGAAGGTACTTTTCAGGTGTTGATACTGTAAATTACCTTGATAATAGAAAATCTATTTTATGATTTATATCTATATTAGTTGGAGTGACAATTTATAGGAAAAAATATAAAATAATATATTATTATATTATTAACAATATAAGCTGATGTTGTGACATGTTTTTGAGGCCACTAATCAAGCTTTATGCTTGTAAAATTTTACTACTTTATGATATATTATAGTAGTTTTCTTCTTTAAGAATAGCAAATATTATTGTAGCTCTATGTATTATGGTATAAAATACTTAATAGTTAGAGAAAAAGAATTAAAAAATAATTAATATTAATTAGATACTTGACAAAGAATAAGTGGTGTAGATAAAAATTAACCTCAAGATTTTAAGTTATATGATATGATATATTTATAAGAGCTGTGTGAATTGATCCTCGCTCCTGCTTCGATGGCAACCTCGTATTCAAATTATTTAACCTTCTTCCAAAAATACTGGCGTGCAATTTGGTGATGTGATAGACTACCTCTATTTAACCATGCATGTAGTTACTCATAGTATCTCACGTTTAAGAAAAGTCGCATGACAAGAAATCTAGCATATCTACACTGTCAAATAGACGACAAGGAATCGATAAAGGTATTAGCGTTAATTAGAAAGTTGGCTCTTGTCCATCACCACTATAGATAGCACCATGATCTTTAGAGATACGCTTGTCTCATCAATGGTCAATGCATTGTATCGAGAAGAATCAATTCCATCATCGCCCATCAACAAGAAACAATAATGTTTTTGAAGCAAAATTCTATTTATAGTTGCTAATTGAATCAAGCCATTCACGAGTAACTCAAATTTGACTTGGCTTCCTGCTCGAGGTTGACTCTTCGTGATCTCATTTTACAGGTGCTGATTGAGACAACAAAATTGATGAAAGTGTTTTTAAAATCAGGAAAAGGAAAAACAGAAAACATGAAGCAAAACATAGAATGGAAGAATATTATATGCACTTAGGATCGATACCACTGGCTTTACCCATCCCAGGTGGCTTTCCCACGATCGAGATTCCTGTCCCCACCTTCGGGCTTAGTGGAGGATGATACATCGTGGGGAGGAACCCTACGTACCGCTATGGGGCCTAACCTTTTCCTCGACGCGTTACGCGACGGCTCGTCCTCGCGAGTTCCCGGTCCATTTTGCGCCTGCCCGGTTCACTCCAACCGGACCGCTCCACCGTACTTCCTCTATATAATGGACAGCCTACTCTGCTGTAGTTGCTTCTGGTTGTTGTCCTCGCACGGAGGGCCAGAGATCTGAGCGAGAGGAAGGCGGAGAGAAGATGGGCTCGGCGGCGGCAGATTCCAGTTTGGATTTGAGGCTGTTCGCCGCAAGAAGCGTCACCCGTTCACTGAAGGAGGCGCCGGCGATGGAGAAGGGGGATGGGAGGAAGGCGAAGCTGGAGGAGTATGTAACGAGGTTGGAGGAAGAGAAGAGGAAGATCGAAGCTTTCCAACGGGAGCTTCCTCACTCCATGCATCTGGTCACCGATGGTCGGTCGGTTTCCCGTTTATTGAGTTGCTTTTGACGGAAAAGTTGGATTTTTGACTGGTTTTATTGCTGGTTGCAGTGATCGATGGGTTGAAGAAGGAGCTCGGGCAATGCAACATGGGCGAGAGTTGTGCGCGTGTCTTAGGAGAATTCATGCCCAAAAAGAGCAAATTCGAAGAGAAGGGAGGGGTAAATCCGGAAGCAGACTGCAAGGAGAAGAGGAATTGGATGAGTTCCGCCCAGCTCTGGAGCGATAACTCCAACAGAAGCAATTACGAGGAGAATGAAAATGAGAAGGAAGTCCTGGGAGAGGTATAAAGGGGAGATTTTTCAGATAGTTCCTGTGAAAAGAGATGACATCTTTTCTCTGAAATGGATTATCACCATTCCGATCGCAGAGAGGCGAGGAGCTCAGTCGCCCAAGGAAGAAGGAGAGCTTGCACTTGGAGTCCAAGAGCCTGAGTGGTGGCAGCGCGTTTGTGCCGTTCAAAGCCCCGCCGGCCCTGTCAGCCAGCTCAAAGAAGCAGGAGAAGCCTTCCATCAGTCTGCCAGACCCGCTGCTTCAGGCGTCTGCCATGGACAACGGAAATCTCACTCCTGCTGCCGTCGCTGAGGGCCGCCTCGTCGGTGACCCAGTCTCAGAGGGCATCGGTAGAGCCCCAGCTCTGGCGACGGCCAACGACCGCATAAGCTCGCAGACCCAGCATCAGCAGCCGAGAAAAGTGAGGCGGAGCTGGTCACCGGATCTGCATCGCCGATTCCTCGTCGCTCTTCGGCTGCTGGGCGGTGCACATGGTCAGATCAAAATCTTTCCTTTACTCTCAAACATTACGGTCCAAGTAGATAGCTTGAGCAGAAAAGCATTTGTAGCTTTTGGGCAGTGAACAGTCTTGACATGTCGCTATAGATTGATGTGGCCTTCGTTCCGCTTTCTTCGTGCTGCAGTGGCTACTCCCAAGCAGATCAGAGGACTGATGGAGGAGGATGGCCTCACCAATGATGAAGTGAAAAGCCATCTGCAGGTGGGTTCTGAGTTCGACGGCAAGCATTTCCTTCCTTGCTCTCCTATTTCTCATCTTCTCGCTTGAAATCCCAAATTTCTGTTTCAGAAATATCGACTGCGGATGACTAGTTCTTCGAATGCTAAGAATCGACCCGCTGCAATAGGAGGAGGTGGATGGGTTCACGAAGAGCAACATAGTGCTTCCTTGCAGCAGAGCGTTCCTCAGTCTGGTTCTCCAGAGAGTCCTCTTCGACTACCTGTGGCTTCGACTACTGGAGAAAAATATGACAGGAGAAGTGAAACCGGGAAATAATGTACAGAAAGTTCTCGAGAGTTTTGCTGATACAACAGCCGAAAGGACTAATGTGTTTGAAGCAGGATGACATGATGTTTATATAGTAAAAGAGGGGCATAGCTCATGCTGGGCACGGAAATGATCGAGTTCGAGAAGACATACTTCGAGCAGGATTCTGAACTTATCCTTCGCTCTTCCATTCCTCAATCGGAAACTATAGTTTCAGTCTGAGCGAAACCGTGCTAAGGTCAGCGACTGCTGGTGAGTTCAAGAGTATTCGTTCTTCGGTGCTATCTGCTAACCATTGCATGCATGAACTGCAAACGTCTCTGGACTCCACCGGCGGCCCCGAGTGAGATTTCGTTTCCAACTTCGTGCTTGTGTGATTCATAGATCTCTTCTTTCCTATTTTTCCCTCATAATTTCTTGCTCATCGTCCATGATTCGGATCCCATCGCCATAGCTTGGTGGAACAGTATCATCTTCGTAGTCGCATCTCTTTCTTCGTCATCAAGAAATGATGAGGTTTATTTTCAGAAAAAAGAAGAAGATTATATTACTTCAAATAACGATTACAAGAAAAGAGCACAAAATACTGGAGATCTCAACCTGCCAATGCCCAACACAGTAACCTTAAATTCATCAAAAAGTGTTTACAATCAACTCCATCGAATCCCTCCCTCCTTATCACAGCCTAAATTTGAGGTTCATGGAAGAAACCTGTATCCAGAAAAACCGCAAATACCATCAGAATTATGTGACAAAAACCTGGTCCGATCCTGCTCAGGTGTTTTCCATCTGACATGTATGACTGAGCCCGTAAGCTAAAAGGCCTCAATTTGTATGATCGTAAAAGGTTTTATTATGAGTCGGGAACAAAAATTCCTGAAGATTATTAACCCAAGCAATAAATGAAGGCTGCAGCTTTCTGCTGCAGTAACACATGCCGCACTGACTCGTCCGTATTGAACAGCTGAAATCAAAACTCTTCTTTTACTGTTTTACTTTTCGCAAAACGATGGCTTAAAATCATAATAAATAAAAGGTATTTTTTGAGCTTCCAAGAAAATAGTGGTCAGATGCTAAGATTGTGTTTCCGATATCAACGAATTCCTATGCTCCATCCACCCACCAGCCCCACTGAATCGGACGCCAAAGCTTCCCCATCAAGTATGCGTATGTACTACGGAGGTTTCGCACCACTTGAAATGGGGGAAATGGAAACAAGACCACATCAATTCACAGCATGGGCGCCATAACAAGGTTGAAAGCAACCGTATCGATGCCTTGGTTTCCTTGAACTCTGTAGAAGACACCGAGTGCACTTATCATCCATCAAACAGAAGGAAAAAGAAAAATGCCCAGAGTTTGCTTTCTCGTTCACACTGTGTTATTCAATGTCGATGACAGAAAGAGGAACAAGAAAGGCTGACATGGGCGCACAAAGATCATGTCTCTCGAAATAGATACACTTTTGGCCTGCAAGAACAAAATCTAGTTGAAATGTACGATGTATCTATGAACAAGGGGAAGTGAAGCATCATTTAAGAACTCTGATTAATGGGAATAATAGTATGTATGTATTATATTTCGCTTGAGCAGAAACAACCTTGGAACGAACATGCAGAGAGTAATTATCGAAGCTAAATTGGATGGATGGATCGAACCGTTTAAGGTCCATTTTTGTATGTGATCTAAGAGTATAATCTTTGGAAAGATATGATGACATGGAACCTGCAGTGTGAGGACTTGTTGACCCATTGATTGGATGCAGGTGGGATGAGTCTGATATGGAGCCCCATTCTCACTAATTATTACTATCGTTTCTTCTTTTATTTTAAAGCTCATCTTGTTGTAGGCTTCTGTTGGGATCTGAAACCTCCTCTCCTCTCGAGAAGGCGCAAATCCATCCTACTAAAGCGGGCATCACACCTTGCTTCCATTTCTCTTTTTCTTGCCTTCAACTCGCAGTCTTTCTTCTTTTTGGTCTCTACTTCCACTTCTTCTTCTTCTTCTTCTTCTTCTTCTTCTTCTTCTTCAGAAGAGCATAATATGGGCATGTCAGATCTACTGATATCTCCCCCGACGGCCATCTTCCTTCCTACTTCGTAGAAAGAAGGAAGGTTGAGGGGGGAGATAGAGGACTGTGAGATCTCGAAGCCTTGTACGGGAATATCTCGTCTTGGTTCTCGTTCTATTTATCTTCCTTGTCGGCTTGATCTGATCGAGAAGAACAGGAGATGAACCTTTGGGCTCGCGACGCGCTTCCACTCTCGAAGCCCTGAAGAGGAGATGACGAATTGAATCGGTGCTTCCTTTGCTGGAAGTCCGACGGGTATTCTATCGGATCTTACTGAAGTTCTTTGCCGTAACCCTAATTCCGGTTGTTAGGCTTCGAGATTTGTGAATCGGTTGTTGTCTTGGTGCTCTCCGGTGACGGGCAGATTGAGGAGAGGAGAAGTGAATGTCATCGAACTCGCCGTGCGCCGCGTGCAAGTTCTTGCGGCGGAAGTGCACGCCGGGATGCGTGTTTGCACCGTACTTTCCGCCGGACCAGCCGACGAAGTTCGTGTACGTGCACCGTGTGTTTGGGGCGAGCAACGTCGCAAAGCTTCTCAGTGAGCTGACGCCCGCGCAGCGGGAGGACGCGGCCAATTCGCTGGCCTATGAGGCGGAGGCGCGGCTGCGTGACCCGGTCTATGGCTGTGTAGGCTACATCTCTCTTCTCCAGCACAAGCTCAAGCAGGTCCAACATGATCTTTACAACGCCAAGAAAGATCTCGCCGCCTACATCGGCCCCGCTGCATTCGGCCCTTTCCTGCTCCCTCCCCACCACCCGCACCAGTACCAGCAGCAGCACCACCTCCAGGGCCCCTCTCCCTCCTCCACGGCGACCTACGGCGCGCCGGGAATGGGGATGGGCATGGGGCTGGGCCTCGCTCCAACACAACCGAGCACGTCGCACCACCCGCAGATCTTGATGCGTGAACCGCAGCAGCAGCAGTCGCCGCAGCAGATAGCGGAGGCGCAACAAATGGCCATGGCTGTGGCTGCAGCCAGGGAGCAGGAGATGATGAGGAACTACGACCAACAGCAGGAACTGGCGAGATTCAACGCCGGGTTTCCCGATGGCGTCAGAGATTACAACCAGATCGGCGATGGCACCATGGCCGCCATGCCGGTAGCTCCCTCTTCCGGGCTGGGCTTGGTTCCGGCACAGCCCTTCGATGGGTCATTCGCGGTCAACCAGATGCAGCCGCCGCCGCCGCAGCAGCAGCAGCAGCACCAAAGAGCCAGGAGTGACGACGGGAGGAGTGGAATCGGTCCCTCGACTTGAAACAAAATCAAACAAAACAAGAAGAAACGGACGAACGTTGGCATATTTCCATTTTTCCCTCCTTCCTCAGAGGTACACGACTCGATTTCCTCATCCATAGACGGAGCTGCAGAAGGGTAGGGATGATGTACCCTAATGCACACCTAGCTAGCCTACCTTTATAAAAACATGATTGCTTGGGTTGGCTAGACCTGAGATGGCACTCGAATCCTGTCACAGGTTGATCTGCTTTGCTCAGCATTTTGGAGAACACAAGGAATACGATAGATACAAGGCTCATGGCTACTACTAGTGGTGCAAACAAAGCATATCAGCAAAAGGAATGACGCAGGATTGCGGTGCAGAAGTAGCAGCAGTCATAAGGCGTAGCAGAAATAAATTCGGAACCACCACCACCCCCCCCTTCCACCATCCCTATTTTGTTGACCATAAGGGGGTACAGTACATTTACTTTGGGATCTCTCCCTCTCGCTCTCGCTCTCTCTCTCCATCACTTTGGTTTTGTTGTTTCTTGGTTTGTTTGTTCCTTCCGCGTGACTGCGGGAGTAAGCAGCAGCATTTGTGTACAGGGGAAGGTCAATAAGTTACTGCTGCTATCTTTGATTTGCATTCTAAGTATCTGCAGTCGATGCAGTAAGTTTAATGTATCGCCCAGATTTCTTGAAGGAAGAAAGGTAAGGGTGACTGAGAAGAGAGCTAAAGCTGGAGGGAGGGAGGTAGGGAGGGAGGGTAAAGGCGTCGTCGGAAGTCGAAATCAGGTCATGTCTGCCTTTTGGAGTTCACTGAAAGCAAGAAACAATCAATCCATCCTTTCTTTTCCTGCACATAGATTTTCGCACCAGATAGGTAGGTCAAATCTGCAACCGTCCTCTCCCTTCTCCTCTTTATCATATTGACTTTTCTTCTGAGTTCATGGAAATCTGTGCTTGGATGTGAACTGATATGAAGTGATTGCATGGCTTCCGTACCAGTGGAAGGATGGTGGGCAAGAAAGTGCGTTGAGAATATTAATTAAAATCAAGTTTTTTTATTTAATAGTTTTAAATTTTTAATTATAATGATATTATAAAAATTAAGATTTTTAGAGGAATATATATATATATTTTTAAAAAATATATATTGTTAGGTTGTATCATCCATCAATTACATGTCAAAAAAAGAACGATCATATCATAGTGTATATTGGCTTCTTATGAAAGAGTCATGAGAAAGTTAACTCATAATTCGAATGACTTAATGCACAATCTCATGATCTATAATAGTCGAATAATGCACGTAATTATTTTTAATATTTATCATAGTCTCAACCTAATAATTATATATTATATTATAAAAGGACTCTCTCTACGTAGAGGGATTTGCTTTTGACTTTCATTTCTTAGTACTTAATCAAATCCTTTGAACATTTTTATTAAATTAAGCATCGAAGAGATTTTGTTAGACACGACTCCAATATAGTTTTTATAGGTTTTTAGTCAAAATCTCTGAAATTCAAAAGTGAACCATGGTTAGTTACGAACTCAATTCATGAGTTAGACAACTACAATATGACTTAATAAGATGTAATGGCATTGATAAAAAAAAAAACAAGCAGAAGGATTATTGTTTAACACAGTTTATTATAGGATAATAAATTTATTTTCTCTAAAAGTTTATATCATCGATGTCTTCTCGTCACAAGTTCATCGGTTAGATTGTCAAACGTCACTTGGACGGTCTAATTCTCCCATGAATCACCGTAGAAGCGAAACAATGCATGATCGCAAGAGTTGGTATAAAAAAATAAAAGTAAGGCTTATGGATTGGGAACTTAGATTTGATGCGAGCTTTCAGCTCATGTGAACTGCCCACTTTTTAAACCATGCATGCAAACCGAGGCAAGAAAATAAATGCTTAGGAAGGTTGGAAGGAGTGGTAAAGTAATAAACTATGCCAACTAAGTTTCAATAGTTATGTATTTCGATGTAGAAGTAGCTCCCTTTTTCAAGAATGAGGGAGCATAGTGGCTGATATTTTATTCATTTGACCTACTAGTCTCAAGTTTTTTATTCCCAGCATCATTCATACTTAATCTACAATTATTATCACAGGATTGTATTCTATCATATGTATATATATATACATATGTATATATATATACACATATATATATATATATACATATATATATATAGTTAATAAACCTGATTTTTGATCAGCTAGTTTGATAAAAGAAATTGGAAACCAAACCGATTCATTAATTAAATTATTTTGGGGGGTTCTATATTGATAAACTCGATCGTTAATTAGTTAATAAATTCGATCTGATTTTTGGGGGAGGGTCTATATTGATAATAATACCCTTAAGTGAACTCACTCTTTTATATACTTTTTTTTATGAATATTTTACTTTTTAGAAAAGATAAAATGTCCTCGTTTTGTATTTGTGTATTTTATGATCGTTCTTTCTTTTTATGTTTATATATATCCTTCCTAAATCTAAAGACTTTCTTATATGCTATTGTAATTCATCTTTATTAGCTAATATAAGGAAATCGTTAGTTGAAACTCTAGTTTATGTAAACACCCTTTAAAAGCTTATTAGATACTAAAAGTAATAGAAATATTTTAGGTGTTTTACATTTTCATATCTTTTTTTTCTTCATATATTTCTTTGACTCAAACAAGTCCATGGTAATCATGAATATTAACTTGAGTTTTCACGTGAAGTAATATATTTGCTAATGATAAATTTTATAATGATGAATATGTCATTTCAAATTTTATAAAGACAATTATCTAAACATTTCAACCCAACGTTCACAAAAAATGAAACATATTATTTTACCATCCAACAATATGGAATAAATATTTTTCTTTAATACACCTACGGCTGGAGGAGTTTTTAAAATAGATCTTTGTACACACATAAACAAAAAATGAAACATATTATTTTACGATCCAACAATATGGAATAAATATTTTTCTTTAACACACCTACGGCTGGAGGAGTTTTTAAAATAGATCTTTGTACACACATAATATCCATAAAAAATATCTAAGTTAAACCATTAAAAATATATAAGGTGAGTTGCCTCAAAAAATTTGCCTTGATGGTGTTTTTTTTTTCTTTTTTTTGAGAGCGTTCCAGTGCACTCTTATTTTATTTTATGTAATTTCATAAATGCTTCACGTCATTCTGTTATCATCAACTTAATTGGGTTTGACTAAGTTGTGTAATATATTTGTGTGTGAATGTGCGAGTTAACCTCCCAATAACCTCTTACAATCTCTTAACAATATGGAAAAGAGAAAAGAATTAAAAAAAACATTATACTTAGGATTTTACAAATACACATTTCAACATACACTTGATAAAGAATGAAAAATATAAAAATAGACTTTACAAGTTCTGAACGATTATATAACAAAGGGTCTAAGGTGATCCATTATAGTCAAAAGTTTCTATAAGTGTTCATATAACATTCATAAAGAATTCTGATATCCTAACAGCCTATTTAGCCTTGTGCCACACGAATAACTCTAGGATTCTAATATGATTGACAAAGAGTTAACCTCCTAATAACCTCTTAGGATCTCTTAACAATATGGAAAAGAGAAAAAAATTAAAAAAAATATTATACTCAGGATTTTACAAATAAACATTTCAACATACACTTGATAAAGAATGAAAAATATAAAAATAGACTTTACAAGTTCTGAACGATTATATAACAAAGGGTCTTAGGTGATCCATTATAGTCAAAAGTTTCTATAAGTGTTCATATAACATTCATAAAGAATTCTGATATCCTAACAGCCTATTTAGCCTTGTGCCACACGAATAACTCTAGGATTCTAATATGATTGACATTTTACACTGCTCAACACACCTAGAATACACCCAAAATGACTATTCAGATGATATATTATTGAGTAGCTCCGCCTTTGTATAATAATAGCACATATTATATATACAAGTTTGAAACAACCACAAAAGCTAACTAAAATAGGTGATCCGTTATAGTCAAAAGTCTCTACAAGTGTTCATATAACATTCATAAAGAATTCTAATATCCTAAAGGCCTATTCAGCCTTGTGCCATACGAATAACTCTAGGATTCTAATATGATTGACATTTTACACTGCTCTACACACCTAGAATACACCCAAAATGACTATTCGGATGATATATTATTGAGTAGCTTCGCCTTTGTATGATAATCGCACACATTGTATATACAAGTTTGAAACAACCATAAAAGCTAACTAAAATGAGGTTGTAAGCTTATTGCAAGTCTCTTATATGTTATTTAAAGCATAAACAAAATCAAAAGATCCATAAAAAAAAATGTCTCCGCAAAGTCATAAGACCATGTATGGGGTTGACGCTTGCTTAGTATTGGAAGGTCAAGGAAGTTAGTAACCTGATGAAAGGGGAGCCAACGACCGAAGCCCGGGTGAATGGTGACCATAAGTATAATGGTTCTAAGATAGCAAAATTCTTTGTCGGGTAAATTGGATGATATATTATTGAGTAGCTTCGCCTTTGTATGATAATCGCACACATTGTATATACAAGTTTGAAACAACCATAAAAGCTAACTAAAATGAGGTTGTAAGCTTATTGCAAGTCTCTTATATGTTATTTAAAGCATAAACAAAATCAAAAGATCCATCAAAAAATATGTCTCCGCAAAGTCGTAAGACCATGTATGGGGTTGATGCTTGCTTAGTACTGGAAGGTCAAAGAAGTTAGTGACCTGATGATAGGGGAGTCGACGACCGAAGCCCGGGTGAATAGTAACCATAAGTATAATGGTCCTAAGATAGCAAAATTCTTTGTCGGGTAAATTTCGATCCATACGAAAAGCATAATGATCTGGGTACTTTCTCAGAGCAAGGTTCAATGAAATAGACATGTTTGTGAAGATGCAAACTACTCACACCTTGAAAGAAAAACCCTATGAAGCTTTATTGTTCCCTAAGATTGGCTAAAATAATATGAAATATTTTTAAATTATATAATTATTTAAAGAGTAATATCAATTAACAGTGAAGTGTGAGTCAAATTTTGATTTGGAAAGTCGAACGGTGATTGGTCCTTGAGTGCAAAGGTAGAAGAGAGTTGAATTGCAAGACTCACCCATCGAGCAGGGACTAAAGTCAGTTTTAGTGATCTGATGATGCTGAGTGGAAGGGCATATAGAGTTAAAACTCTGCTTCAAGTAGAGACGATTCTCACTGTCCTCTTCATATACAAGGCTTTATGCTTGTCCCACATGCTCTTAGCCGTCTTGTGTTAGGACTTATGGGTCAAGGGACAATCAGTCTCAGGTAGATAGTTTCTACAGGGCATAGGCCTCCCAAAAGGTAATAGAAGAGTGCAAAAGTTTCCTTGAGCTGAACGGTGATTGGCCCTTGAGTGCAAAGGTAGAAGAGAGTTGGATTGCAAGACCCACCTATCGAGGGACTAAAGTCAGTTTTAGTGATTTGATGATGCTGAGTGGAAGGGCATATAGAGTTTCAAATAACAAAAATCAATCAAAATGAGGTTGCAAGTCCCTTACATGTTGTTTAAAGTATGAACAAATTTAAAAAACACAGTCATACAAAAATATTATGTCAAACACCTTGCCTACAAGGTTATCCTTAATAATCCATCGCCTCCACCTCACTACCACCGCGATGCCTCTACCCTATCACAAGGCGACTAACCTAGTCGATTATGGCCTTAAGAACGAATTTAGTGCTAACAAGCTTCTCCCAGGGTGTTAGAGATATTATGGAGGAGGTTCGACCATTCTCGTTAAAGATTGGATAACTTGTCATTTAATGCTTAAATCTTATACGAAGCTCGATCGCCACATCTTTGTCCTCATTGACAACAATAGCCTCCTCATTAGCTATCATATTATCGTCATTAGCAACAGCCTCCTTATCGAACATGGAAGCAACGATACCTCACAAAGGAGAATGAGGCTCTTATGATGAGGCTTATGGAAGTAGCCAATGCTTCACAATGGTATCACAATGATAGAAGTGACAACATGGACGGTGACAAGGGGCCTCCCAACAATAACAAATGGTTGTGAAAGATATTTACAAGATTAAAAAATAGAGTTATCATTTGAAAAAAAGAAAGGATAAACAGGAATACTTTTCAAGAAAAATAGAAAAAGGATGAACATTTTCATGAAAATCACTCGAATATATTGTTAGAGCTAGCCCTAGGAAATTTACCAAAGGGTAATTTTGACAACCCAACAAAGACAATAAAGCAAAAAGATAAAAGCGACAAGAACACCAACCAAATTTACGTGGTTCGGTCAATTGACCTACATCCACGGACGAAGGAGAAGCAAATCACTACTATAAAAGAGGAACAATTACAAACACCTTAGGAAGATGTTCCTAGGCCATAAAACACCCAAAATAAACTGAACAAGAAAAACTCAAACTATAAGCCCAAACTATTTAACTGAGTGTGGACTTAAACCCAAAGCAGGTTTTTCTTGCGGTGCATTTGACTTCAAAGTCTAGACCCTTATTTATAGTTTAAACAGGAGATACTAAACTTGATTTTCCTGATGT
>LVTN01000032.1:651945-663361 GCA_001649415.1 Musa itinerans
TAAGCCCAAACTATTTAACTGAGTGTGGACTTAAACCCAAAACAGGTTTTTCTTATGGTGCATTTGACTTCAAAGTCTAGGCCCTTATTTATAGTTTAAACAGGAGATACTAAATTTGATTTTCCTGATGTGGGACTATGGGACTTGCCAAACTAACATATATAGCTATGTAAAATAATATGAAATATTTTTAAATTATATAATTATTTAAAGAGTAATATCAATTAACAGTGAAGTGTGAGTCAAATTTTGATTTGGAAAGTATGAGTATGTTAAACTAAATTTAAAGTATTAATAGAAGATCACTAATCTTTAAGGCATAAATATATATATATATATATATACATATATATATATATATCGAAAATAAAAAACGACCGTTCGATGGAACGGAGACTGTCCTGATTGGACTCGATAAACGGCAGATCTAATCCCGCATACAATAACTTCTATGCTAGCCAGTAGCAGCTATCGCCTTTCTCCATGGCAAAACCCCATCTGCTTCGCCCACCCAATAATTAAGCCCGGAGTTGCGAGACCGGAACGGAGAAAAAGGATGTCATGGTGGGCTCGGTCGCTGGTGAACTCCCTCCGGGGCGACGACGAAGAGGACGAAGAATCGGCGGATGAAGAAACGAGTAATGAGAAATCGCACATCGGATCCCGGTCAAGATCGCAAGAAGGCGAAATAGAAGAGATTGAGGAAGTGGGGATTACGCCGACGCGGGGCGTTAAAGATGACCTCTCCAACCTCACCCAGACCCTCACCCGCCAGCTCTGGGGCGTCGCCTCCTTCCTTGCCCCCGCCCCTGTCGGGCCCGACGGCAGCGATCGGACGGTTTCCGCCATGTCCGACGAGGCCGCCCTCCCTGCGGTGGCGGCGGCGGAGTCGCCGAGGGTCGCCGGAATTCGCAGCGATTTCGCGGAGATCAGTGGGAAGTTCAAGATTGGGATATCGTCCGTGCTGTCGCACACTAAGGCGGTCGCGGAGATTTCTAAGATCGCGTCTTCGCTTTTGCCGTTTGGATCGGACGATGAGGAGGGGGAAGATGATGGGGTTGGAATCGATGCGGTTGGTGTTAATGAGGAGGTTTTGACTTTTGCGAGGAACATCACGATGCATCCGGAGACTTGGTTGGATTTCCCTTTGCCCCCTGGTGACGAAGACTCTGATGGTATGCTTTTGCCTGCCCTTATTTCCTTGTAATTCAGGGCATCGGATTTGGATAATTTATTGCTTAACTCATGATTTGGCATTAATTCGTGTGTATCATTACGGATTCTTATTACATTATTCAACAGTTCGATCTAAATTATACAGTGCTGCCTAACAAATTTATTGCATTTTCCTATTTCCAGATATTTAGTTAAGTTAATGAGAACTTCACAGGTTTGATCTTAATAGTGTATTGGTGTCCTAGAAACCTATATCAGGATTTTATTTTTCTCATTCTTCTTGGAAATTTTCTTTATCTAATTTATTTAGGAAATTTGACTAAAATTAATGATAATTTTGTAGATAACATGCATTGATTTGTCCATCAGGTATTATTCTCTATGAACTAAGTTTTTCACTCAGGTGCCCAATCTTGATCATAAGTTAGTCTCAGAGAACTGTCAAGACTTTTTTATATCTCTCTTCGTTTTGTGTAACTGTCATTAAAGGTCAAAATTGTCATCCTCCTAGTTCCAATTTCTTCATTCTACTATTGGGTCTACTTAAGTTGTGTTTCGA
This sequence comes from Musa itinerans, assembly GCA_001649415.1. Lineage (NCBI taxonomy): Eukaryota > Viridiplantae > Streptophyta > Magnoliopsida > Zingiberales > Musaceae > Musa > Musa itinerans. The sequence continues at coordinate 653,681 of LVTN01000032.1, forward strand.
TGGTAATTTGGTACAATAATTTTTCTGCAAGTCTTAAAGTTATGATGACTCTGCATAAGTGGTTGGCAAAAGAATTTGAATTTTGGGACTAATGCATTTTGCTGGAAGAGGTACAAATATAAGCCATCATAAAAAATGTGTCATTTATGACAAGTCTTGATAAATATAGCCAACTCTTCTAGAAATTGAGGTGCTACTAGAGTGCAATTCATCAGGAGTTTCTGTATATTTTTTTGCCTTAGGTATGTTTGCTTAGATCCATGAGAAGATTAGGATGGTGGAACCCTTGCATATAAAATAAAAGAGATAGGCAAAGAGATTGCATTGATTGCCTCTAGATGTGGTGCTATGATGTTAATTACTCAAATTTTGTGTAGAATAATTTTTCATTACTGACTTAGCTTTGTTGGATGATTAAAGTTTAGTCATGTTGACTTTCAGCCATTCTCAGTTGAGAACCCAGCTTCACTTAGGTCGTCTTGTTATTTATAACCATGAACTAATCAGATAAGACATAGTTTGCTAAGAATATTCATGTTGCCACACGAATTTAGCTTTTTTTGGCATAACAATGAAAGTTAGGTAGTGTCATGCACAATCTGTCACATCAAGCTTTTGAACACTGTCAGCACTTTATCATTTATTGTTAGTAATTTAATAATTGGTCTATTGGTTCATTGATGTAACTTAGGGGTTCATATTCTAATATCAAGCATGTTTGATTTGGTTTAGTTCTATTAACTTTGCCAGTGCAGGAGGTAATATTAGGTGTGCTTTCTAAGTTTCTCTGTTGTCCGTCCATATGTTCAAATGATGACTAAGTTTGCTTTTTTATTCAGACATTGTAAGGAAGGAATTGACAGAAGACTTTGATCCCACACATAATGTGTTTAGCTTTTTATGTGAAATGATAAATAAGCTTGCATCATTGATCATTAAGAACTGTTCCTGTTCTGTCTTTTGAGTATGTGTTAACATAATACCAGCATCATTTGCTTGCTTACATATGGATTACTACTAGTGTAGTCACTTTCAGACATTGTTCTATTACAGGGATTTACATATGTTCCTAAGCATGCATATATATTTATTTTTCAAGAAAAAACCCTTCAATTACTCAACAAGTTGCAGACAAAATGATACAAAAATTGGAGGGTTGTCTCTGGCAGAAACATCCCACAAAACAGCCTCTTCCCTATTGCAGCCAAGGTTGGCCAGCTTATGTACAATGATAAGGTGCTATCTAGATCATAAGTAAATTCAACTGAGTTGAAACTAGCAGCTAGCAGCTTTATATCATCAATTATAGTTTGCATGGGCCATGTTACTCGGTCACATGGCTGCTTCTCCTTCGGTCCCCTCTGTTGTGCTTCCTGCAATTTAGATCAAATTTTTAGTTGAGTTGGTCCCCTCCGTTGCGCTTCCTGCAGAGCTGCAATCACTGCTTCCCCCTTGGTCTAAATTGGTGAAGTTGCATAGCTAGCAGCACATCCTGCTGCCACCAACTGCTGCTGTCCATCCCTTAAGGAATATCCAATACCTAAGCATGCATATCGCTCATGTGATTAACATTGGAAATTTTTTCTTTCTTTTGTGGTCATGTTGTGGGTTGGATTCATTCATCTTTGCTTTCTAATAGTCATTGCATTTTTTATTTGCTAGATTTTGAAATGTCAGATGCCCAGCTAGAACATGCATTGGCTATTGAACGTCTTGCACCCGAATTTGCAGCTATGAAAGCTGAGCTTTGCCCTAGTCAAATGACTGAAGGGTGTTTCTGGAAGATCTATTTTGTGCTTTTGCATTCTAGACTCAATGTTCATGACGCCGAACTCCTGTCTACATCTCAGGTAACCCTAGTCTACACTCATTCTTTTTGTTTGTTCTGTTTTCCTTTTGTTTTTAGATCTCACTTTATGGATGAGAGTAGAATACCCAAATGACATAAGGATACATCAAGTTTTTAATCTTCAGATATTACAATCTTACGCTGTAGAGTTTTGTTATTCAAAAATATTGTATTGAGAATGGTACATAACACGACATTTTCCTGTATATTCTGTCATGGCTATGTGAATGTAGTTAACTATGTCAGTGCTGTGATATTCTTATGACAAATATACAGTTGTTCGTTCAATGAGCTTTTGTATAAGAATTGTCACATGCGCATATTTTGTATAAGAATCTTCACATGTGCATATTTGGCTATTATTTGTCGTTTATAATATGGCAATAATGGCTTGTACCACACCAGTCTCTTGTAAAATTTGACCTACTTATTTAAGTCTTTCCTCAGAAATTTGCAAAGTGTGTTTGACTTGATTTTAAATGTCATTTTATCCAATTTATATGGACCTGCTAATTAAGCAGCTATTGAGCTTCAAGCACCTACCATGGACCCAGTGTATAGCTCACTCTAGTAGCTGGTAAGAATCCAAACTGCAGTATAACACTGCTACACATATTGTGTAATGCCTAACTTTACAAAGTACAATGATTGAACATCATGCCTATAGTGATTTGTTCTCATTTCATCATTGTTTTCCTCATATCTCTATGACCTCACCCTCATCACTTCAGTTGGAATGCTCTAATTAGGTTTTTCGTTTTGTTAAACTCCTGACAAGATCTGTCAGCACAAGTTTTGACTTGATAACAATGGCCACCTTAATTGCAAACATAGATAAGGTAATCTATACTGGCTCATACTTTTGATTAACAAAATATAAAGGACTCGAATGATTGTATGATGACAATAACATTTATGTCACAAAGTGAATAAATCTTTAGGGATAGCATGCAAGATTTTGCAATTAGTCAACTTTTCACCATTATCTCAGTAGATGATCCCCAAAGACAACATAATTGACAACAACTACAATTTGAAAGAACACTGTTATTACATAATCTAAATGGAGAAACCAAATTAGATTATCTTAGTAAATAATAACTACAGTATCAAAGAAAATAAGAATCAAAAGGAGCCTATTTGATAAAGATGAGAGGTAAAGATGAAATCCTAAATTATGGAAGAACTCAATTATGGAAGGTGAAACATTAAAACCAGTGTAGAATAGTTGAAGTTGTCACAACTGGAAGTAAACTTACTATAATCACTTCTCAGGATTCTTAAGAAAAAACTTAAAACATTGTTGATCTTCTCATGTTTGTTATTTACCTCAAATAAAAAAAATTAAAAAAGAAACTAATAAATCAACAGTCAACAATAGTACATAAATAATGATGAGTAAGAAAAACTACTATAATCACTTTCCTTTCTTTTCTTTTCTTTTTTGTCATCTATTAATGGAAAAGGCCAGTTCCCACCAAAACACCCCCATGCATCTTTCAAATGGCATCTAAGGACACTAAATTTGCAGGTTCTAGCCGAGCAATGGGATATTGCTCTCATCATGGTCTCTGATTTCGTCAGAATCATTATGCACTGGATGGTATTTACCAGTTTTAAGTGTGAACTGGGATGTGCAGTTCAGATTTGGTATGGGGGTTACCATCTGATAATTCTTTAATAGTAAACCCACCCAGTTGTTTTTTTTCCCCTTTAACGGAGACTCTCATCTTCTCCCACTCGCTTGCACTGTATGGTTTGTGTGAACAGGGTCACCCATTGCTCACCGTGTGATACTCCTCCCCTCCTGCTCCTCTTCTCCTTCTCCTCCGTTGCTCCTCACACCTTGTTGGTACTATGACACATGTTCAGATGAATTGTGACATACTAAGTCAAGACAAGGTTTAGTTAAGTAGGTCAAGTTTAGAAAAGTAGTGTTAACTTGGGTGTTTGTCACATGAGCTCATGCTTGGGCTTTTGGGGTGCTAAATCTCAGTCTTGATCCAGCTTGAGGTTCACTTGGGTTTTATTTCTTTATGAACTTGCAATACTCTAGCCTAGGCCAAGTTTTTCATGAGTTGGTCACTGGTGGGTTTGGGTCAATCTAACTTAATTGTTGTTTAGCAACATATTTGTCTTATTTAGACAATCTAAGAAATAATATTTCTCTTGCTTGCTAAATGAAGTTAATTTTCTGTTAGGGTCAACCTACTAATTTGCTGCCCTAGCCAAAATTTTGTATTTTCTAGCCATTTTTAGAAATAATCTTTTCTGTTGCTTGCAAAATGAACTTAATTTTGTGTTGTATTGCAAAATCTGTTGGTAATAATTTTTTATTCCTCATGTAATGAAGTTGTATATCTATAACATTACAATCAAGTCTTGCATTAACTTGGTTGTAGATCTGTTTTATTCTAGATTTTAATATTTGACATCAGGAACATGATCAATCATTTAAGTGAAAAATGGGATTGGATTGAATTGATTAGATCAGACTCCATGGATCAGAGTATCTTCGGCAATTTTTTTTAATTGTTTAGTTCAATAAAATTTCAAGTTTGAAGTTAAATATTCAATTTCTGGTTAGAGAATTTTGGATTTATGATAATGTGATTACTATGTAAAATGTCGTTTTCATGTATGCTATATTCCATGTTCTCATCAGAAGGTAAGATATAATATATATATATATATATATAGTTTATCTTATATTCCTCTTCTATGTCTTGTATTAGGCTATTAGCTGTTACATATAGCTTAACATACACTTGTTGCATTTTGTTTGTATTATGTGATTGTATATGTTATTATGTAATATGTGGATAGTCTTGCATAATATTACATATTATGGTAGCTGATCAAAGTTGGGACGTCGGAAATTCTGATCTTATCTTGGATCATTTTGTTTTGGCTATTGTTGATCCCTTATTGGCATCAACCAATTTTTATAGCTATGTTTTGAATGCTATCTTCAATCTGCATCTATTAAGGGCTATCTTTTTCCATACCAATTCATGAAAGATTTTCAGCTTGCTGGTCTTTCTATATCTTGTGTTGTTCTGAATCTCGTTCGTTGTAGATGCATATAAACCATCTAAATTAATTCCAATCGCAGTCTTCAGTTGATGGTGTTTCTGCAATTTAATTCATGTATATAATTTTCCTAATGTGCTCTGGATGTTTTCCTTTGTGTTGCACTGCACTTGTTATCCTGGGCTTGTTTATCATCACATTTGTGTGAATTGACTTCTCAGAGGGATGATTGTTTCTAGTTTTGATTTCCTTAAATCTATATGTGTTTCTTCATGTTGACATATCCTTTGTATTTTGCAGATTGTGGAAGCTAGATCCATTCTTTTGCAGGATTTGCAAGCATGGACAAAACCGGAATCTGAGAGGTTAGAAACAGAAACATCCTATGGTAAATATGATTTTGCAACAGTTCCTGTTGAAGAGAATGTCATGGGATCAGCAAGCGCTGTTAATGCTGTATCACCAGCAGCACTCTCATTTGGAGAATCAGCTTCTGATTCCATGAGAGACACTGAGACTGGAAAGCATCCAGTCCAAACTATAGTATCTGATTCCATGGAAGATGTCGAGACTGAAAAGCATCCCGTACAAATTATAGCTTCAGGTCTTGTGGTGGATTTTGAGACTGAAAAGCATCCTGTCCAAACAGATGAGGTGAAAATTGTTGACAAATCTGTCATTGAAGAAGAGTTGGCAAATCAAAGTAAGAGTAAGGAGATATCTAGCCAAACTTCTAGGGACTCGGTGGAGAGGTATGAAGAAGATGGTGATGAATGGTTGGAGGATGACATTGGTGAAGCAAGCAAAGGAGGGGGTCTAACTATTCCATTAGGGCAGGAAGACGATGTATCCTTCAGTGATCTGGAGGATGATGATGACGATGGTGGTGGTGAAGCCCCAACGGACAGCTTGAAAACTGTGTCAGTTGATTCTCAAACAAAAGATACTGCAAGCTGGGTTCAGCTGAACAAAGGTTCTGGGGGGGGTTCAATGGAAGGTGACAACTCCATCGGTCCAAAGACTAAGCTATCTAATGATTGGCTGGACGTTGAAGATTTTGATGTGGAATGACAAAAAGAACTGTTTCCTTGTAAAATTTTCACGGTGAAGAATCGATATGCCTTCGTATGCCAAAGACCTCACTCTCTCCGATGGCAGGTAGTATATGATTTGCTTGTGGTCTGTACATAAAAAGTCAAGTCGCGTGCAGTATCTCTGAAATTTCAAAAATCTTGCAGATGCTTTCTGAATGGTTTGTTCATTGAAATATCCTCTCCGTTGTTCCTTTTTAGGGATAACATTGACTACATTTTCTTGATACTATTCAGATGGTAGTCGAAAGAATTTGTGAAACATGTGAAATCGCACGTGTACTCGTGGTTAAAATGGGAAGTCACTTGGTGCCTAGAGTTGCAGGAGAAAGCATTTTTGTTGCCCAAGATCGTGTATGGGTGATGCTCTCAAGAAAGCGTATGGGTGGCACACGGAGGTAGCACAGCGACCCTCGTGGTAGATTCATGTTTTCTTTTTTTATTCTTTTGGTCTTGATCTTTATACATATAATATCTCAAGGAGCATTATATTTTCACCTTGGATCTATCTTGGATTTACTTTGGAGTCATCTCGAAGATACCTCAAAGCTATTTAAATAGCATGATATTTTTACGAAATCCAAAATCTATCATGACAAAAGAACTCAAGGGAGATTCAAAATCCAAAATCTATCATGACAAAAGAATGTTTGAAATACGTACGAAATCCAAAATCTATCATGACAAAAGAATGTTTGAAATACGTACGAAATCCAAAATCTATCATGACAAAAGAATGTTTGAAATACGTACGAAATCCAAAATCTATCATGACAAAAGAATGTTTGAAATACGTACGAAATCCAAAATCTATCATGACAAAAGAATGTTTGAAATACGTACGAAATCCAAAATCTATCATGACAAAAGAGAGATTCAAAACCTAAGAATGTTCGAAATACGACAGAGAGAGGACTTAGTAAGTCCACCAGGGGGAGAGAAGATCAAGACCCACCACGGTGGGAGAAACCCTAAATCTACCATAGCAAAAGGGAGATTCAAAGCCTAATATGATAGGAAAGTTCAAAACACCACGATGGAGAGAAGGTTGAGACCTACAACGATGGGAGAAACCCGAGATCCGCCACAGCATAAGGGAGATTCAAAACCAGCTATGGTGGGAAAGTTCAGAAATTCGCTATAGTAGAAGCAAAAAGGTCAATTGTGTCCGAACATGTGAGTAGAAAAAACTCGATCAACATCGAAATTCGTTACAATATAAACGAAAGGTCGAATGTGCTTGAGATGTATAAGACGAAAAAAATCGATTAGTATTGAAATTCGCTATGGCAGAAGCGAAAAGATGAATATACCCAAGATGTGTAAATCGAAAAATTTTGATTGGCATTGAAATTTACTACAACAATAGCGAAAGATTGGAAGTGTTGGAGACGTGTGAGTTAGAAAAACTCAATCAGCACTGAAATTCATTACGTCAGAAGCATAAGGTCAAATATGATCAAGATGTGTGAGTCGAAAAAACTCAATCGACACCAAAATTCATAATGACAAAAGTGTAATGTGTCTGACACGTGAGTCTGAAAAACCTGATTGATATTAAAATTCGATACAACAAAAATAAAAGACCAAAGATATCCAAAACATCTATACCAGAAAACCTCAACCCGTAGACTAAGGTTCCAAAAACTCTCTTAACGAAAATGTCGAATGATGCATTTCAAATCACTCTTGTTAGAACCCTAAAGCACACCTTTGTGGAGGGACAAATGATACAGAATATATCAATAGTCAACATGCATCCGCCACACAAGATTCACATTGTCATTCACACACCTACGTATACGGAGAATCAATATAGAGAAACATAAACTTCCTTCTCGTTTACTATAAGAAGAAAGAGAAACACAAAGTATCTTCTCTCCCTTTGGGACAAACAGAGCAATCTTAAACCACCTTTTTCTCTTTTATGATAAAAGAAAGATAATCATAAATTCTCTTTCCTTCAAAAATAGAAAAGTATATTTTTAACAAGAAGAAGGTAACTCCTTGAAAACTATTATAATCTAAAACCTCGATTTTTGTTAGCCTAAGCATCGAAGAGACTAGGTCAAGAAACCGCCCTAACCCTGGTCTTCGAGCGTGACACCTTGAGAAGTACTATACTTCTATCTCAAAACTACCTCAAAATCATGACAAAGAGAGCAATCTTAAACCACCTTTTTCTCCTTTATTATAAAAGAAAGATAATCATAAATAGTCTTTCTTTCGAAAATATAAAAATATATTTTTAATAAAGAGAAGGCAACTCCTTGAAAACTATTATAATCCAAAACCTCAATTTTTGTTAGCTTAAGCATCGAAGAGATTAGGTCAAGAAACCCCCCTAGCATAGGTCTTCGAGCGTGACACCTTGAGAAATACTATACTTCTATCTCAAATCTACCTCAAAACCATGACAAAGAGAGCAATCTTAAACCACCTTTTTCTCCTTTATTATAAAAGAAAGATAATCATAAATAGTCTTTCTTTCGAAAATATAAAAATATATTTTTAATAAAGAGAAGGCAACTCCTTGAAAACTATTATAATCCAAAACCTCAATTTTTGTTAGCTTAAGCATCGAAGAGATTAGGTCAAGAAACCCCCCTAGCATAGGTCTTCGAGCGTGACACCTTGAGAAATACTATACTTCTATCTCAAATCTACCTCAAAACCATGACAAAGAGAGCAATCTTAAACCACATTTTTCTCTTTTATGATAAAAGAAAGATAATCATAAATTATCTTTCCTTCAAAAATATAAAAGTATATTTTTAAAAAGAAGGTAACTCCTTAAGAACTATTATAATCCAAAACCTCGATTTTTACTAACATGAGCATCAAAGAGATTAGGTGGAGAAACCCCCCTTGCCCTAGTCTTTGAGCATGATACCTCGAGGAGTAATATACTTCTATCTCAGATCTACCTCAAAACCATGACAAAGAGAGCAATCTTAAACCACCTTTTTCTCCTTTATGATAAAAGAAAGATAATCATAAATTATCTTTCCTTCGAAAATATAAAGTATATTTTTAATAAGGAGAAGGTAACTCTTTGAAAACTATTATGATCCAAAACCTCAATTTTTATTAGCCTGAGCATCGAAGAAACTAGGTCAAGAAATCCCCCTAGCCCTTGTCTTTTGAAAACTATTATGATCCAAAACCTCAATTTTTGTTAGCTTGAGCATCGAAGAGACTAGGTAGAGAAACCGCCCTAGCCCTTGTCTTCGAGCATGATACCTCGAGGAGTACAATACTTCTATCTCAGATCTACCTCAAAACCATGACAAAGAGAGCAATCTTAAACCACCTTTTTCTCATTTATAATAAAAGAAAGATAATCATAAATTATCTTTCCTTCGAAAATATAAAGTATATTTTTAATAAGGAGAAGGTAACTCTTTGAAAACTATTATGATCCAAAACCTCAATTTTTGCTAACCTGAGCATCGAAGAGACTAGGTAGAGAAACCGCCCTAGCCCTTGTCTTCGAGCATGATACCTCGAGGAGTACAATACTTCTATCTCAGATCTACCTCAAAACCATGACAAAGAGAGCAATCTTAAACCACCTTTTTCTCCTTTACGATAAAAGAAAGATAATCATAAATTATCTTTCCTTCAAAAATATAAAAATATATTTTTAATAAGGAGAAGGCAACTCCTTGAAAACTATTATAATCCAAAACCTCAATTTTTGTTAGC
>LVTN01000032.1:663498-681655 GCA_001649415.1 Musa itinerans
CCACCTTTTTCTCCTTTATGATAAAAGAAAGATAATCATAAATTATCTTTCTTTCGAAAATATAAAAGTATATTTTTAACAAGAAGAATGTAACTCCTTAAGAACTATTATAATCCAAAACCTCAATTTTTGCTAACTTGAGCATTGAAGAGACTAGGTAGAGAAACCCCCCTAGCCCTAGTCTTCGAGCATGATACCTCGAGGAGTACTATACTTCTATCTCAGATCTAACTCAAAACCATGGAAAAGAGAGCAACCTTAAACCACCTTTTTCTCCTTTGTGATAAAAGAAAGATAATCATAAATTTTCTTTCTTTCGAAAATATAAAAGTATATTTTTAATAAGAAGAAGACAACTCCTTGAAAACTATTATAATCCAAAATCTCAAATTTTGTTAGCCTGAGCATCGAAAAGACTAGGTCAAAAAACCCCCCAGCCCTAGTCTTCGAATGTGGCACCTTGAGAAGTACTATAGTTATATCTTAAATCTACCTCAAAACCATGACAAAGTAAGAAGAAGACAACTCCTTGAAAACTATTATAATCCAAAATCTCAAATTTTGTTAGTCTGAGCATCGAAGAGACTAGGTCAAAAAACCCCCCAGCCCTGGTCTTCGAATATGGCACCTTGAGAAGTACTATACTTCTATCTTAAATCTACCTCAAAACCATGACAAAGAGAGAAATCTTAAACAATATTTTTCTCCTTTATGATAAAAGAAAGATAATCATAAATTATCTTTCGTTCGAAAATATAAAAATATATTTTTAACAAGAAGAATGTAATTCCTTAAGAACTATTATAATCCAAAATCTCAATTTTTGCTAACCTGAGCATCGAAGAGACTAGATAGAGAAACCCCCCTAGCCCTAGTCTTCGAGCATGATACCTCAAGGAGTACTATACTTCTATCTCATATCTACCTTGAAAATACTAAGATCTATCTCAAATCTACCTCAAAGCTATCTTAAGAGCATGACATTTCTACCTCAAAGATACGTTCGATATTCCTATACATAGGTTTGGATCAAATCGAACTAACCAAAACGGTAATAATATTTTCTATAAACTAAGTTTCAAACGTTAGTTTTTCTTCTAATGTAGAGACGTCTAGAACTAATCCACGTTCAAATAAATGATATAATAAAAAAAAACAATCACTGATACCGACAAAAGATCGACATATATTCCAAACGAAACATATCAACCAATGAATTTAACAATAGCATCGATTTGAAGTGCGGTGCTTACTGATTGCAACATCACAATGGCAAAAGAGCCTTGGAACACCTGACAAGGAGGATCCGAGGGCCAAAAGCAAACACATACACTTAATATTCGTCCCCCTCGTCACCATCCTCGCCCTCGGCAGACTCTGCGCCAACCTCCTCATAATCCTTTTCGAGTGCAGCAAGATCCTCACGGGCCTCGGAGAACTCTCCTTCCTCCATGCCCTCGCCAACGTACCAGTGCACAAAGGCCCTCTTGGCGTACATGAGGTCGAACTTGTGGTCGCTTCGTGAGAATACTTCGGCAACGCTGGTGGAGTTGGATATCATGCACACCGCCCTCTGTACCTTGGCCAGATCGCCGCCGGGCACGACGCTGGGCGGCTGGTAGTTGATGCCGCATTTGAAGCCAGTCGGACACCAGTCGACGAACTGGATGGCCCGCTTGGTCTTGATGGTCGCAACGGCAGCGTTGACGTCCTTGGGCACCACATCTCCACGGTACATGAGGCAGCAGGCCATGTATTTTCCATGGCGCGGGTCGCATTTTGCCATCATGGATGAAGGCTCAAAGGCGCTGTTAGTGATCTCAGCAACGGAGAGTTGCTCGTGGTAGGCCTTCTCCGCAGAGATGACAGGAGCATAGGATGAAAGCATGAAATGAATCCTCGGGTAAGGGACCAGGTTGGTCTGGAACTCGGTGACATCGACGTTCAGCGCACCATCAAACCTCAGCTATGCGGTCAAGGAAGAAATCACCTGCACACGAACAAAGCACGTCGAACTTTTAAGCCTTGGCTGGAAACATAGGAAGTGGGGTGATGATGGAAGATACCTGAGAAACCAGGCGGTTGAGATTGGTGTAGGTGGGGCGCTCGATGTCGAGAGATCTCCGGCAGATGTCATAGATCGCCTCGTTGTCAAGAAGAACAGCCACGTCAGTGTGCTCCAGAAGAGAGTGGGTGGAGAGGACACTATTGTAGGGCTCGACCACGGAGGTGGAGACCTGAGGCGACGGGTCCACGGTGAAACCCAGCTTCGACTTCTTGCCGTAGTCCACGGAGAGACGCTCGAGGAGAAGGGAGCCAAGGCCAGAGCCTGTGCCTCCACCAACAGCATTGAAAACGAGGAATCCTTGAAGGCCAGTGCAGTTGTCCGCGAGCTTCCTGATGCGATCAAGGCAGAGGTCGACAATTTCCTTGCCAACTGCAGGAACATCGATGTCATCATGCTTTGCACAAAGACATGTATATAACAGAGACGGAGGACACGGATGAGGTGACTACTAGTGTAGTGGCCTCGGGCGAAGTTGTTAGCAGCATCTTCCTTGCCACTGATGAGCTGCTCCGGGTGGAAGAGCTGGCGGTAGGTTCCAGTTCTTACTTCATCGATGACGGTGGGTTCCAGATCGACGATGACGGCACGAGGGACATGCTTCCCAGCGCCGGTCTCGCTGAAAAAGGTGTTGAATGCATCATCACCGCCTCCCACGGTTTTGTCGCCGGGCATTTGGCCATCAAGCTGCACGAGAGAGCAGTGTCAATACTAGTAGGCAACACCGGGCCGTTTCCCCCTTGGGAACTGCTTGGACTAAGCGATCAGGTTTCTCTTGTTCGTGTTGTTTGATTTCAATTTCCCTACAGAGGTGTTTTGGTATATCTACGAAGTGCCGCACCCTCCCACCACTTTTTTCCGTTCCTATTTCCAGTTACGTTCTATACGATCCCCGTTGCCCCAGCCGATGGTGACAACCCACTCGCTGCCTCCTCGTGCTCCCGTCTCGTCGCCGACTCGCCCTCGTCTACGCCCCTCCGCAGAAGCCAACGTTACACATAGATCTACACCCACTGGATAGCCTAAACCAGAGCTCTGACTCTGAATGCTTAGAGAACCAAATGACTTGTACGAGATAGGAAAATAAAGGGAATTAAAGGTGAAAAATGAAACGAATCATTGGCGCTTATTGATTGAAACTTGAACCCGTCAACTATAAGAACAGATCGAATGATAAACTATGACAAAAATATGTCGAACGGCATAACGATCAAATCAATCGAGAGAAAAGCCACAATCCAACCATCAAGATCGGCTGTAACACAGGTCTAGTATGTCGAACCATAAAACTCGGCTAGAAAACATAGATCTACTGCACAATAGACAAGATCAAGCGAGTCAAAGCAAAATCGGCTAAAGCGAAGTTCGACTGCTTGATCCGGAGAGAAGTTCCAAATTTCATCACCAGACTCACACATTAACAGAATAGGTTACAGATACGACCAGAAACCGCCTGAAATCCACAAATTTATGCGCTAAACGACGTATCTAAACATCTGGCATCGATTATACCCAGAAAGAAAGTGACAAAAGAGAGATCGGATGAGGAAATCGTACCTGGATGCCATGCTCGAGGCAGTACAGCTCCCAGCAGGCGTTCCCCACCTGAATCCCGGCCTGCCCGATGTGGATCGAGATGCCCTCTCTCAACTTCGCCGACCGAAACACACAATAGAAGGAGGGCAGAGATCAGACTAGGGAGACAGAGATGGGCACAAGAAGAAAGGCGTGTGCTAAGACGCCTTCGGATGCCCCGCTCCCCTGGTGTACCCTTTTTATGGGAAGGAAGGACGAGGCAGGGCGGTGGGTAGTTGGCGGAGCGCGATCGGAGGGCTTGGCGTTCTAAAAGAAACCAAACCAAACCAAACTAATCTTACCAAAGTGAGATTACCTCTCAATTTTTGCCGCCAGGTTTCTATTTCGAATTCCAAATGGTGTCGCCGTGTAGCGAAGCGAGGGACTGCCATCTTGATGGAGTAATATCAATTCGTGATCTACTCACCTTAACTTACCTGTTCCTTCACCTGTATCATTATTGGAGAAATCTGAGCGCCAACTGAGCGGTTCATGCTTTTGTCCAAACGAGGCAGCGGCCCCATCACGAACCCAAGTCCATACCCTATGTGGGACCCACAAGCGACCAATTAAAAATGCCAAGGTAATAGTTTAGAAGAGAATATTTGAATTCGCGTCACTTAAAATTTCGCTAATTATTATGAAATAATTTTACATATTTATCCCTTTCACATGTTTGAAATGACACGCTTACTTCTCCAAATTTTAATCCAACATATATTTATCCAAAACCTTACATCTATACCTTCAACTATTTAAAGCTTTTATATATGCTAATCTTGCTATCAAAGTTTTTGACTCCAGATTTTTTAGACTTAAATTTAGAGGAACATGTGCGTCTACTTGAAACATGAAAAGGTGTCGATGGATCATTCTTAGTCTTCACATTTCATATCCATTTGGTATTGTTATTCATTTCTATATGTTTTCAAATTGTTTCCAAGATAAAGAATTTTAATTTAAAATTAAATCTACTCGAAGAGAAAGAAATAATAAAATAATCCTAAACTCTAAATCTTAAATCCTTAAAAATTCTAAGGAATCAGTCAAATTATGATGCCAACGTCAAATACAGAAGAGACTCGCTGTGTAGGGGTTTGCCTTTCTCTCAGCTAAAATACTAGACACTCTTCTTCAACAGTGAAAGCAAGGGGTAATACTGAGTTCCTTTTGTCGCTTCACAATGATCACAAAGGACAATTAAATTATTGATCGAGCTGCAATGACAGAAGAACTCGGATATAAATACCATAAGACAAATAGCACAATCGTTGTACCAATAAATACACCAAAGTCCATCAGCTGTGTCTTTATTTGCACAAGTGCATCGGACATTGCCTGGTAGCCCGCTGCAGTATCACCAGCCTTTACCGATCAGCCATAGCCAATCAAGCGCAACACCCGAGAATAGACCTGCTATGAGAAATGCCACCAGCAAATTCCCCAACGCATTCTGCTCCGGTCCCTGCATCACAGAGAGAGGCCACAGAAGTTAGACTCGATGTAGAGATGTGTTGCTAAGACGATGCCTACTTACCTTGTATCCTGTCGGTGCGTCAGTAAGAACACAAACAGTGAGATAGCCATTGGTGATTCCTAAGACGGAGGTCAACATGATCATCCAACCCTCCGCTCCGTACTTCGATGTGAAGTAAAATGCTGGAATAAATAGGAAGCGCGCCAGCGTTGCGGCCATGAGGCCTTTCCTCGATGTCAGCTTGAGGCACTTTATGAGAGGTATGTATCTACCGATGAGGTCCCATACGTTATACATGGCGATCAGAACGAGTGCGTACCTGAAATGAATGGAGGACGAAGTTAATAGATCGCGCCAGCCAAGACTTGTTTCTATTTCATGTGGCTCGTGTCGAGAACACTTACCATGATCCCAGGTTGTGGGAGCCCGTGTCCTCGGATAAGAATCCAGGGAAGATTGACAGTGTCAAGACATAGATCAAGTAGATGTCAATTGCGTAATCTATGTTTTGTGCCAACAGCTGTTTGTTGCTTAGACGCTCCAGACGTTTGGGATCCTCCTCTGTCTGCAACAATTTCAACGATTGACATCGAATCATGTTCTTTTCTTGTCTTCTTCTTCTTCTTACAGAAGTAGATGATGATGATAGCATAGATGTGAGCTGCAGAGGAGGAATCTTACGCCGGTGTCGGGGAGTGCTTCGATGCCAGCAGCAGCAAGGTCGGCAGTAACAGTTCGTGATCCTTCAGAAGCTGCTTTCGCTCGATAGTACTTAACGATTGGTAGTTTAGGGAAGACGAAAGCATAAAGGAAGACGCAAAGCAGCTCAAAGAACGCGGAAAGTGCAAAGAACAATGCTGCGGGGAGAAGAAATAGCTTGAATTTAGATTAAATCCTTCATAAAATATCTGGTTTGAGATCACGTCACGTAATTTTACTTACTGGCTCCCTTGCGAAGACCGTCTTGGGAGCTATCGAATGCTGCTTTGGTAATTAGTCTCAGTGCAGAGGTCAGGGTGCCGGATGCTGCAAGCCCAGCCATGAAAGACTTCGATGTAGCAAGAAAAGAACCTCTCGTGAGTGTCGCCATATTGTTTACATGCCTATGACGAAAGGGGAAGTCGAAAATAGCACGGCCATAAGATCGGCAGCTTACTTGAATGAATTCTGGGGACATCAAAGACAAATCACCAACCATCCCTCCTTGAACATGGCCATCGGCGGTACCAAACGCTGCACTCAAAATACACACACCGATAAAGGGGCCGATCCCACCTTTGCCGGACGTTGCCACATCGAGCTGTATCGTAGCATGCAGAACTTTATGCGCTTGGAATATGATGTCAAAACAACAAAACGATGATGCTGATACGTACCACAACCAGAGCCAGTGAGCTTACGAAGAACAGTATATATCCAGCCAAGTTGCGGAGCCTGGTATTGGTTTTCGCTTCATGATAAGCTAGTACGGCAGTGGTTACGAGGGCAAAAGGTTGGTAGACGAGAGTGAGTACTCTCGTCGGGTGGTATTTCTGAAACATTAGAAACACTTGAGATGATCACGAGAACTGAAATACAAACTATTATTCGAAAAATCATGTTTCCAGAGTTCATAATAAAAAGGCATAATGTTTGAATCAAAATGATTGATTTGTTCCGGTAAGGATTTTCTTCAGTGTCTTCCTACTAATTTGTGTACGAATGTTGCAGAAGTCCGAATGGTGCAGAAGAAAATGCCCAAAAAATCAAAGAATTGAATTACCGGAAAGAGAGAGGAATAGTAATCCTCGATCGTCAGCATGCTGTTCCATGAGAACAGGGATCCATTTCCTAGAAGCCAGCTTATAAACAACGCAGTAAATTTCCCCTGTTGATGATTTCAAGAAGGTTTAGCTATTTCTTAAACGAAATGATCAACTCATAAAATGAAGGACCTGCTTTTCCATGGCTTGCCAGTTTGCGGTTTGAAAACTCATGACTGCTTCCCTCGAACGACTCCTGCCAATGAAAAAATTGCATACATCCATGATCAAAATTAAGATGGAACTCCTACATATCGATGAGATTAATGGATGCTCAAAGGAACACTCGAAGGAAATCTCCAAAGCCACATATCGATTAAGCTACTGTTCAGTACAGGGAAAAACAGATATATTTGATTTTAATTGCTATTGCTCCAACAGGCACAGGAAGATGATCATCGACCGAAGTGAGAAGATCCGAAAACAAACATTGCGGCGACAGAAGAATTCAAAGGATGGACCGCTCACCAAGCTCGGGAGGAAGAGAGAGGGGGGGGCGGGGGGTGCTTGCTCACAGAAGAAACAGAGGAGCCACAAGTTGTAGTGCAGTGGAAAGAAAAAGCGATCGGGACCTTACGAGCATGTGGTGGGGAGGAAGATTCTGCAAGAAAGGATTCCAAACTGATGTGAGATTCAGAGGTAGCTTTTTTAATCTTACAAGATGAGTTCTTCTCGGTCCTTCAATCTGATCGACGGTGCACCGGAGGCTCGAGTGACTTCGAAGGATTCCGGATCCAAACGGGATCAAGAAAAAGTCAAAGATGCTGCGACAGTCATTAATACTACTGATGCCGCCGATACCAAAGTTTCTGCGTGCTTTAATGATTGATGAGAAGTCCAGCAAGCTTCAGATACGGTGTCCCGCCGATAGGGGCGGCTTTGACTCTCTGTGTTCCCACAACGAGCGGGTGCTTTCCCATTGGTCAGTCAACGTTAGCTTTTGCTAAAAGTCAATGGATCACAAAACAAAGAACTCGCATTGAAACTCACGTTCGGCATTGGATTCGAGGAGACTAAACCACATTCTGCGTCCATATTAGTCCATTACTTTGTGCGTTAATCCGCCGCATGCTATGATTGTTTAATCTTTCGGAGTCCACCAAACAGTCGGTGGAGAATAAAGATAGAAAAAAGAGAGAGAAAGAGATGACAAAAAAAACAAATTTCCACGTGAAGAGCGTCGAATTCGTCCGAGTGTTTTTCTTCCTCGGATCAAATTATTTCTTCGTACATGAATGAATATAATCTCGCTATATGTGGAAACTAACAATCGACGCAAATATTTCGAAATGGTGAATGCGATTAGCATATTTGTTGGATCGTGACATTAAAAGCAGTAAATCTCGAACCCAAACACAGTAGCATGTTCTGATGCTAAAAAACCTAGAAAGAGGAAGAAGATGGGAGTTGAAGGAGTCGGAGGAGGAGAAAGGGGCCGGAAAGAGGGGTGTGGTCGTAACAGGAGAATAGAATAGGGAGGGAGGGTGGGTGGAAACAAGTGTCGAGCGCTGACATCACCTGTTGGGAAACTGTGTCCTCGAAAGAAGGGGAACCCTGAATTCGGAGACCCATCCCCGACGATGATGGGGAAAGGAACGAAACAGGTGGTATTGATCAGGAAATCGTCATCGGGGGAAAGGAGAGAAAACAGAGGAGCATTACTCTTCCATGTCGGAGAAGACGAAGGAGAAAGGAGACTATGATTAACGATGAAATAAGCATAAGATAAAAGAGATTAGAGAGGGAAGGAAATGCAAACCCGAAAGAGATTGCGTGCGTCGGATGTTCTACTATGCGGAGTTCAACAGTCACCGGGCATTCTGCTGCTGCTGCTGCTGCTGCTGCAGGAGGAGGGCCGATGGCGGAGGCGTAGCGTGGCACGAGTGAGACGACGCCTAATACTTAATGACGACGGCCGTCTTGGGAGAAAGGGAAGAGTTTGGGAAAGGCT
This sequence comes from Musa itinerans, assembly GCA_001649415.1. Classification (NCBI taxonomy): domain Eukaryota; kingdom Viridiplantae; phylum Streptophyta; class Magnoliopsida; order Zingiberales; family Musaceae; genus Musa; species Musa itinerans. The sequence continues at coordinate 672,369 of LVTN01000032.1, forward strand.
GCCTGTTTTCTAAAAATGTGATGAAAAAGCAAAGCAAAGTTGGAAACAGACTTTTCCAAATCAAGTAGGAATAAAAAATAGTGCTCTCGACTGATTGGGATTAAATTGATTTACTTGTTTTTTTATCTTTTGGAATCCGAGAAACAAAATAAAATGACAGAAACGAGAGGATGGCACAGCTTTTATTGCACCATTTATACCTTTTCCCGTATATGGTGGGTATTCGATTTAAGACTTGCCATTTGTAATTTGTGATTCGTGCGTAGGTCCGAAGAGTTTGTTTCGGAGGTAAGACAAACTAGTGTTTAAACTATACACTAGTGTGGAGGAGGACACACATTCTTCCGACACGTTTTGAGATATATTCTTTAACAAATTATTTTATTTAAATAATTTATGGGTCTCTTTTTATTCTTCCATGTTTGTTTCTCTTCTTTAAAAGATCGGAGTGCTAAGACAGAAAAGATTATCATTTTGGGGGCAAGTCCTCAGTAATTCAATACTATGACCCAATATGTTTGAATCATTACTTGCACACATAAAATTATTTTACTTAAATAATTTATTGGCCTCTTTTTATTCTTTCATCTTTGTTAGTCCTACTTTCTCTTCTTTAAAAGAAATCCAGTGCTACTGCAGATAAAAATTATCATTTTAGGGGTAAGTCCTCGGTAAATCACTATTATCTTCTTTTAACTTATACTCTCGTTTAAGTTATAAAGACGTTCAAGCTTATAATTACTCGATCAAATGAGCTCTAGTTCATTTGGATGTTGTGCTCTAGTTCCTACTTTATCTTTTACAAGAAATCTCACCCATTTAAATTAGGTCAAATTTATGATACTATCTTGTAACATTTGTCGGAGAGTGTTAGTTTCACTTTCTTGCATGCCTGTTTAAATGTGTAATTTAGTGGTTAAACATATTTTTTTTAGTCTAAAAATAGATACAAGGTCTAAGAGCTTCAAGGTCTAATAAGAGCTAACCAAATTAATTTTTCTAGCTCTTTGTAAGAAAGGGATGACCTCTCTATCTTGCTTGGGTCGCTTAACATGAAAAAAGAGAAAAATCTTATTCATCCACTTAAATTGGATACTTAAATTGGATCAAATTTATGATGCTATCTTGGAACATTTGTCAGAGAATATCAAAATTACTCTCTCATTGACTTTCTTGCATGTCTATTTAAATGTGTGATTTAGTGGTTAGATATATTTTCTTTTAGTCTAAAAATGGATATAAGGTCTAAGAGTTGGAAGGTCTAATAAGAGCTAAACAAAATTATTTTTTTTTCTAGCTCTTTTTAAGAAAGGGATGACCTCTCTATCTTGCTTGGGCTACTTAATGTGAATATATATATATATATATATATATATATATATATATATATATATATATATATATATATATATATATATATATATATGATGAAAAAAACGAACACAAAAGTAAAAAAAAAGATGACCTCTCTATATTAAACTTCTCAAAGAAAAAAAAAATATAAGATTTTAAATCGAATGTCATCTCCAAAATAAGTAAGAAATAGGTTGTAGAAGCTAAACTCAATTTTGTACCTTCCAGATTAATTATTATATCTCTTTTATTTTTTTTATTTTATTTTTTCTTCAATATCTAATTTTATTTACTGTAAGTTGTAAACATAGATCTTGTAAAAAGACTCTATCATAATATTGATGATAAGAAAGTCTGATGAATTCTCATTAGGATATTGTATCGATTATCCTCCCATAAGAAGGAAATGTAGGCTTAACTTTGATGATTTTTTTAGACTAATCGAGTGGATTAAATTAACTATTTATTTATAAACTTTGTCCTAATGAGCGGGATAATATCATATGTGAAGTTTTGATTCGCTAAATTAAGTTGGGCTCGATAATCTTTTATATAAATTTTTTTTATAAGTAACATAATGAATAAAGGAATTATGTAGTCTAAGGGAGTTATATGTGCGGGACACCAAGTCACCTATAGGATAATAATCATAATAAGTATTTAAGTTTTTAGATTTATTATCTTTGACATAAGTATAATAGGCTTATAATCGACCCCTAACGAACTTTTACCGTTGCCATGAGTAATAACTCAAATATATTAGATAATTATATAAAATCAATAATCATTATATCTGAAACTATCGAATGTAAGTGTAATCACAGCACAATGACTCATGTTTGGTATTAGCATTCGATGTCCAACCATAAGCATATGCTAATCCTGTATTTTCCTCAAACAGTTGTCTTGCTCCCGCGTCGGCATTGATGATTAAAGGAGAGTTACTGGTTGTCGGCGAAAGTATATTTGGACCTTCTGACAACACCTATTGCTTGCCCTCCTCACTCCTCCTCGCTGAAATGTCATTAATTCTAGCCATTGTTGGCGCTCTAATAACTCTGAAACTTTTATAGATATATACATAGACACAGAGGCACTGCCTGGGTTGGCATCCACTGTGCACCCAAGGACACGTTCGAACTCCTATATTTGGTACGTACGTACGTGCATGATGATGCTATGAGCTGCTTCTTTCAGCTGCTATTTTGTACATACTTCAAAAAAGACAAACTCTTGTTTTTGAAAACATAAGCCAATCTGGAAACACACAGCCTGTCGTTACCAAATTCGCTTCTCAGTTTGGCTGTACTAACATTTAGTAAGTAATCACACACAGCTATCTATGATCATACCCCATGTGTTTATTCTAAATGTGCACTCCATCTCACTAAATTATATATATATATATATATATATGTATACTTTAAAGAGATAGAGAGAGTTAGAGAGGAATGAAATAATATAAATCTTTATACCTTTTTCTTTTCTTGATTTTTTTTCATGATAAAACTCATCTATTTATAGGGTTATAGGTGAGTTATAAAAATCAATGATTAAGGCTATATTTATATTATTTTTATTGTATGTAATCTATCTAATTTACTAGTAATTTATTATTTTCATAACCAGATAATTTTTGTCATGATGTAATCTCTTCATTCTCACTAAATTTTAGAAATTATAATTATTTTTACACATATGATTATGAGAAATATTTTAATCTTTTTTTTAAATTAAGTTTAATTCTCTTAATACTCCTGAAACTTAATTCATTTTTATCACTTTTGGAGAATATCTTTGAAGCAAATAAATCTCTTAGACTTATTTTATATAATTCATATATTGTTTTATATAAATCTCTTAAACTTGAGATATCTTCTATAAATGATTATGTAGAATAAAAAGATATTAGTAATGATGGTGGTGAAGATGGTAAAATATTTTTAAACTCAGTTTGTTTTTACTTATCTTTGTGTACTTCTTTTGATATTTTTCTTCTAATTTCATATATTTTTTTATTAAACTCCACATCCCTACTTATAACAATCTTCGAATTATTATGATTAAATAATTTATAGATGCATCATAAACAATGAAAATGAGTTTGGAGCTCATCCTCTAATTGAATTCTTATTTGATTAGTTACATGTGCATAACTCTCCCAAACACCTTTTAAACGTGAGATGCTTGAATTTTTTCGATCACCTCTTAAAATAGGGCACCGATTCTATCTATTATAAATACTATAGGTTTGTATTCAAGTTCATATGTAAAATACTATTCGGCCTGCATTCGAGGTGAGATTATCTATTATAATGAGATATTGATGGTTAACTTACTACTAAATAATTCAACTCGACTTATGAAAGTGTTTGGTCTCACCTAATATCCTAATCTTTCGAGATAATGCTAGCCCCAAGATGTTCCTTTTATACGAAGATCGATGTTAGGTGTGGACTCCTAATGATCTCTCTAGCGCCTAAATTTGACTCTCAATCTAAGATTAGAGAATAAAGAAAGAAAAATAAAAGAGTCTAACTTAGTTACCCAAACTTACTCTCATCTTTTATAGTCAGTCCTCGTCAACCTGCTTCTTATTAGAAAAAAAAATAAATTATGTGGCAAAAAAAAAAAAATCTATTCGAATGCTGTTGATATTTTTATTTTATTTTTATGACATGATTATCACGTGTCGATGATGAATTTTCCCTGTAGTAGGGCAGCAGGCAACATGGACCAGATGATGTAGTGCTGCCGATCAGAGGATGAGGAAGGTGACTGTTGTTGACCTTCCTGGCCTATTCTGATCTCTGCAACGCCAATAATTCATTACCGAGGCTGCGGTCACTCTCTCTGGCGGGCGGAGCAGCTCCGGCAATGAGTAACATTCAGACGATTGATTCCACATAAAGCATTCACAACCAATTATGTACGACGAGAACCAAACAAAACTGATGCTTCCAACTCACCGTAGTCTCTCCTTTCTAAAATTTACAGCCATTTTATCCATTGTCGATTCCAATCAAAAGAGTCCAAAGAAAGCTTCCTTCTTTCCCTTCCCTTCCCTTCCCTTTCCTCTGTGGTCTTACGGAACACGAAATGTATCCACGTGGCTTGCACTTGTGGAATTTCCACGAGACGACGACGACCTCCATCGGTCGCATCGATACATTACATACGCATACCATATCGGTGGGTGCGCTGTGTCATCACCGGTGCACCGGCCACGAGTTTCCTATCCGCTTCGACCAATGCGATAGCAGCCTTCCATGTAGATTCTGACGACTGCTGCGGACGACACACACACACACACCCCATGCGGCTACAAAAAGGTTGATAGATTCCAAATAAGTTGGCTTCCCCCCTACTTTGCTTGCCAGTAACTTTTCCTTCAGCACTTGCACGGACGTGACGCAGCTTTGTTCTTTCGACTGTCTGTGCCATCGACTCCGACATGGCTTTCGGTCATCACGACATTATCAATTTCCCCAAGTACAGCGCAGCACAGCACAGCACAGCACATAATCAAACACGATAACTATGTGTCGGTTCCAGATAAATCTTACATACGAAGACATGTCTACGCACACGTCGTATCTATCTCGCTTCAGCTCCGGCTGAATCGATCGATGTCGGTGGCTCCTCCTCTCACGTTCGTGTGTCCGATACATGTTACACGTACCGACCTTCACTCTACAACACCTTACAATTAAAAACGAACCTCCATATAATCTTAACACTATGAGTACGTTTCGGTTGATCTACCGACCTTCGAACATTGTGACCGATACGTTGTTTATGGACATCGACTCCTGCTTACTTATCGATGAATCCATTTCGATCGGGCACCTGGCCGACACAAAACCTGGGTGAGCGGGTTGCGGCAGGAGAGCACCGTCGCTCCCCAACATCAACGCCACCGAAGACATCGTCGGTCTGTCTTCTGGCATCTCTTGAACGCATAAAAGCCCGATCTTTATGCACCTCAACACTTCATCCGTGGGGAAGGACTCCCCGATCGATTCGTCCACCATTTCCAGCACTCTGTCTTCTTTCCAGAGACTCCACGTCTGAGATCAATCGCAAGAATCGATGGCATCATCACCATAAAGGGAATCGCATGTAAAGATTATAATTTCTTCTACTTACGTATGCCAGAAGATTTAGGTGGCGACCGGAGTAATAAACGCCGCGGTTCTTTTTGCCGCTTACGATCTCGAGCACCAGCACGCCGAAGCTGAACACGTCAGATTTCACCGAGAAGATTCCGTCCATGGCGTATTCAGGCGACATGTAACCGCTGCGTTCGATGGAAGAGACTATTAATCGACGGATATCATGCGCGCGATACAAACGACGGATGACGAAAGCCGATGCTTACTATGTTCCCACCACTCTCATGGTGTTTACTTCCGTCTCGTCCCCTCCAAATATTCTGGCCATGCCGAAGTCCGAAATCTTAGGGTTCATGTCCTTGTCGAGAAGAATGTTGCTGGCCTTGAGATCCCTGTGGATGATCCTCAGTCGGGAATCTTCATGGAGGTAGAGGAGGCCTCGGGCGATCCCCACGATGATGGTGTACCGGCTTCGCCAGTTCAATAATTCACCTTTAACTTTATCTGAGCACGAGATCAGATGGCGGTGTCATAACATCCGAATCCAAAGTCTGATAGATTGGAACGGAAAAGATGTCGAAACCCACCGAATAGGAAGGCGTCCAAGCTTCCGTTGGGCATGTACTCGTAGATCAACACCCTTTCCCCTGCTTGAATGCAGCAGCCAAGAAGCCGAACGAGGTTTCGGTGTTGCAGCTTAGCGATCACAGTCACCTCGTTCTTGAACTCGTCCAGGCCCTGCATCGACGTCTTGGATAGCCTCTTTATGGCCACTTCTTGTTCCTCCTCCAGATTGCCCTGCATGCCATCACCCACATCCGGTGTTAGGACCGACCGGGTGGCGGGTTGACGGTGAAACCAAAGGTCATACATACCTTGTACACCGGACCATATCCACCTTCGCCGAGCTTGTTATGAATGGAGAAGTTGTCGGTGGCATCCGCGATCGTGCCCAAATCAAACAGTGGTAGGTCCAAATCCTTGCCTTCTGCTCCGTCGTCGTTATGGTGCCCCGACAGTGATTTGGTACCGGACGTAGCTGTTTGCGAGATACGTCACGTAAAAGATCGGTTCCCGAATAGTAGTAACACGACAAACGAAGAAGGAAATACTGTACCTCTCCTCATCATTATCATCTTCTTCCTCCCCACGCAGCAAGCCACACAAGCTGCGAGTAGAATCGCCGGAGCAAGGACGGCGACGACGATCACGAACACGCGAGTCCGGTGAGAATGTTTTGTTTCCGAGTCCGATTGATCTGTGGGAAGATGGACAAAAATAAGATTTCCCTTTGGACCAGAATGACAGATCTCGGGAGACTCATCACGACTCTCAAACATGTAGCTCGGAACGGGACGTACCTAAATCGGCGGCTGCTACCCTGACAAAGAGATCCTGTCCGCCACTGACATACACCCTAAGATCGGTGAGAGGGGTCGTCCACATGATGCAGCCATTCCAAATCCCGCTGGAGTTGATGCTGGCAGCGGCATAGCCTGTGCACGAGCAATTCCTCGAACACGCATCCCTGCACTGTTGCAGGTTCAGGCTCCTGTTGACCACTGCTCTCGACGTGTCCGGGAGCTTGGCGTTGCTCAGCTGGTTGAACCCATCGGTCCCGTTCCGACAGTCCAATGCCGTCTCCCTCACGCAGCCGTCCGATCCGTCCCTGAGATCCCAGTTGGTGGGGTTCTTGGGCCGGAAACCATGGAGGCACTCGCATATGGGCGAGTTATTGGAATCGCAGACGCCGTTAGGACCACACGGCGACACATAGTCGCATTGGTCCCTGGGCGCGAACCAGAACACGCTCCATATCTTGCTGTGTTCGATCCAAACCAGCCGCTGCAGGATTCCCGACGGCATCACCGTCAACCTTGAGATGATGGAGTCGTCGTGCACGAAGAAGGAGTAGAAGACCTCGTCGGGTCTGATGATGAACTCGAAGGAGAACTGGCTGTAGGTCTTCATATCCGGGATGCCGCTGAACTGGATCCCGTTCCACGACCCCGCCCGCCACAGCTTGCTGTCTCTGGACCATAGGAATCCTTGCGGATCGCCGTCCACGTCCACGCCCATGGTGTAGTTGCCGATTGCAGGATCGCTGAGGCTCACCCAGGAGGTGAGGTTGCGGTTGAGCCCGCTGGTGAGATTCCAACCCATTTTCATGCCCGGGATGAGCGTGTCGGTGGGGAAGTCGAAGCCCTGCCATGCAAAGCCGTTGGGGTCTTTGCTGCTGCTGCCGGACTCCATAACGACGAAGTTACCGTCGTCGAGGAGCTGCGCCACGGGGTTGGCGAGGGCGGGCGAGCCGGAGGACCAGACGACGGTGGAGTTGTCGGTAACGAAGAGTGTTCCGTTGGCGGCCAAGGAAAGGCTCCCGGTGCGACCGGCCACCGGGCGCTGGCGGTTGGCGACCCATATGACGGTTTGCAGTGAGACCTTGTGGAACCATACGCCGATGTAGCGGTTGGCGGAGCCGACGGGGCTGAAGAATCCCAGCTCGAAGGCACCGCCGGCCGAGATCAGGGTCGTGCCGTCGTCGAGGATGGGTCGGTGGGGAATCAAGACGTCACCACCGGTGGCAATGGAGGAGGAGGAGAAGAGAGTGGCCGCGAGGAAGCAGAGAAGGATGGAAGCTCTCATGATTTGGTGGCCGCAGCAACCCAAGTGTGGGATGGGATGGGATGGGATGAGATGGGCTTCACGGGGAAGATGTAGTCCACCCTTTTCTCTCTACCCCTTAAACCGCAGTAACAAAACCTCAATCATTGATACCCGATGCTGCACGTGCCGCTCATCCGCTGCGGGGGCCACCGCCACATGTGCTCGGGTACGCTATCGCTCCACCGTCAACATCGTGGGCGAAGGAGACGGACGGGCAAAAAAATAAAATAAAATATCATTTTCTTTAAAGAAAAATTAAAAAAACAATTCGAAGCACACATAGTATGGGGGGTCGGCGGCGGTGGCTTTAACGGAAGGATGGGATTGGGCAGGTAGAAAAGAAGGGAATAGATGCAGCCCACGTGGAATGTTCTTGGAATCAAACACTCGATTAATTGATGGGAATAATTCTTGCTTTGGAGCTAAGCACCGTCATTTGGTTAGCTAAGCTGCTGCTGCTGCTGCTGCTGCTGCTGCGTACACACACCAACCGCAATAGAAACGGAAGGAATGAATTCGACGTGCACTAATTTGATCCACGTGATTTTGGAGTGCAATTTACTTACTTACTCCATCTGGACGCACGCATCTGAATGTGGCCTCCAACCATCAACTCAACCACCACTAAAGTCTCACTCGCCCTTTCGGCGCATCAATCAACGTTCAAAGTTTCATTCAAACCAATTTAAACTCGTCATATAGTCAGTATAATGAAAGTTTAACCTTACACATTAATTAATACTCATAAATGTGATATATATATTTTTTTTATAAAATAAATAAATAACAAAGATGAGATTTCCAACCTATAACCATTAGATTATACTATCGAGATTTTTATCGATCAAATTGATTGATGCCTTCTGGATTGTTTATTCTTTTTTTATATCAATAATTATTCGATCGGCTTAAGTTGGATTAAGATAGTTGTTAATTAGGTGATGAACGTGTATGAACATAAAAAAAATTGATGTACGATTAGGTACAAGAATACTTGGGTCGTTGGTTGGTTTCATAGACGAATAGAATTAAAATCGGATTATATTGTTGTCATTCCTTAATTAAAAAATATTTATTATTTAAGTCAAAGCCCTTAATAGTCAATGTTTGAGGTTACCGTGTTATATATATATATATATATATATATATATA
>LVTN01000032.1:681732-768088 GCA_001649415.1 Musa itinerans
AAAATTTAAGGAGTACATTGTGATTAAATGGTTCTCGATAATATCTCTGTCAACTCAGCTTTAATCTTAAGCCACACAGGCAAGAGCTCAAAGATGATTGATAAAGTGATTTAGACGTCTATTTAAAAGTTGAATCGTAGAGGATCAAAATCAATGGGATACTCGATCTGATTCTTGTAACACTCAAGTTAGAATTAAGATAAAAAATAAAGTCATGATAGATAATATCAGATTTTTATAATAATAAATTGATAAATTTTAAATAATTTATGCTTAAAAAATATTTCATAATATAGTTTAGATTTTGGTGGCTATCAATTGTTTGGGTCCGCTTCCATATGTAGAGAATGAATTCTGCCCCTATAAATAAATATGCATTAATTTTATAATTCTTTTACAGAATATATATATATATATATATATATATGTTGGTGAACAAATGTACCGTAGTCGATGCGTCAGCACGGTCTAGTCCATGGGTCAATGTCGGAAGCCTTCTAATAGCCGGGCTGGGTGCAGTGGTCAATCGGGCCCTCTCAGCGATGTGTGGATCGGCGTTCCGCAGTTCGGATATAGGCTGGGTCGGCTCGCCGTGGGGATGTCCGTCGGTGACTTCTCGGATTAGGGCGCTCGTGGATCAGGGGTGGCTTCCTTCCTGCAGGAATGACCTCCGTTGGGTGATGCCCAACGGTGATCCCTCCGACGAACAAGTCAGTCAAGGGTCTCAAAAAGTCTTTTTTTTTCTCCTCTTCCCCTTTCGGTGTGGGGGGGTTTTTATAGAGTGGCTTACCGTGCCGGATGTACCTGTTTTCAAGGGGCAAGATCGTACTCCTGGTAACGTGTGACAGTTGAGTTAGTGTGGCGTGTAGGGTTGGGCCTGGGCGGAACGTTAATGTGCCTCGGGCGACGTTCCAGTCTGTTTAACCAGGCTCTGTTAGGCTTACCGCAACGTCCCTGGGACAGGTGACGTCAGTCCGGGTCTAATCGTCATTATTTTCCTCATCAATATATATATATATATATAGGAAAAACCCATGAAAAAATTATAAATACGGCCTAAGATTGATTCGGAGTTAGATGTGGCACATATTATGTTTGAATATCCACGAAATTGATTAACTATTTGATGTTTGCATTTGTTTTTGATAAGAAAATATATTTTCAACATGCAAATGTCACCTCATCGCCACTTGCATTTCCAATCGAATAATAGAAACATCCAACAACTAAAGAATATGATGGTACATGTAATTTAGCTTAGGAATACGATTCCCTGTCTCACCATAAAAAAACATAAAAGAAAGAAGAAAATAGCAATCGAAGAGGTGGCGTTGTGATTTCGCTCTCCACCATAAGCATAACGTGCGATACGTTGACGGGTCCAATTCAAATTTACATGTGAGAGGTGGTGACGTTGGCGCAGGCGGCCGGGAATCGAAGGCGGCGGCATTACTGGTGCAGGAGGACAACGTGCGAGAAGACAGTGGCATTGCTTTGACTCCCAAGAAGGAGACTCTTCGCCCGATTCACCACACAAACATGCTTCGGTTTGTCGGATCGTCACAAGAAGCTCATCGGTCTATTGTTTCTTATGCCTTTCTTTGAGTTGCGTGGTCAAACTAGAGAAAGAGAGAGAGAAGACGTTGGATTATCGTCACAAATGATCCGAAATGTGATCATAGTTCAAGATAAGTTCGAACAAAGTCTGCCATATCTTCAAGATAAGTTCGAACAAAGTTTGCCATATCGAAACATACCGCCTGGTATGGGGTGGTACATACCGGTCCGATAAATTATTGGTACGTAGACCGCTCGCTACCGGGCGGTACATATCGGTTTTACACTATAACACTGTTACAGTGCTCGGTATACCTGAGTGTACCATTCGATATATCTGTACCGTACCGTACTGAGCCCAGATCGAAACACCGGTACGGTACGAAATTATGAACCATGGTTCGAAAGAATTCTTTTAATCTATTTTTATTGCATACATATTAATGTTTGGTTTGTTTTTCATTCATTTTTGGAAATATTTGTTAGTGGAAAATGAAAAGCTAATGATTGAAAGAATCGAATTATAGATACTATAATTCGATCTAAATGTTTTAGTTTTTGAGATGCTATGAAAGCAAGATTGCCAAAAGAAGCGTATCGCCTGGTATGGGCGGTACGTACCGGTCCGATAGGTTATCGGTACGCGGACCGTTCGTTACCGAACAGTACGTATCGGTTTTGTACTGTAGCATTGCTACAGTGTTCTGTACACTTGAGTGTACCGCTCGATATATCTGTATCGTACCGTATCGAGCCCAGAACGAAACATCGGTACAATACAATATTATGAACCTTGGTTCAAAAGAATTCTTTTAATCTGCTTTTATTGCATACATATTAATGTTTGGTTTGCTTTTAAATATTTGTTTGTGGAAAATGAAAAGAGAATGATTGAAAGAATCGAATTATAGATACTATAATTTGATCTAAATGTTTTAGTTTTTGAGATGCTATGAAAGCAAGATTGCCAAAATTTGATCTAAATGAGTTAAAAAAAAATAAAATCAAAATACCATTTGATTGAATGAACGATAGAACGATCCATAACGTAAAAAAGATACCGACTCTAACAATCATTAAAAATAAAGAGGAAAGCAATCAAGATGTCAAAAATATTTATATGTATAAGATGAAAATAGATAGATTAATAGAACAATCTAATATTTCCGAGGGCAGAGTCAGATTAAACCCATAACTTTATGAATTAGTGTGTGACTCCAAATATGTTAACATAGACCGATTTGATTTAATCCTTTATTTTTAATATTTTGACTTAAAATTTTATTCATTTTTAAATTCAAAAGATTAAGCTTTCTCGATTATGAGCCAAACTATATATACAATATGACTCATCCTATGTAATCTTTCTCAATTTATTCCTCTTTTAATATTAATTTATCATATATGAAATATTCTCTCAACCACTAGTGGCCTCCATGACTCTCTCTCTCTCTCTCTCTCTCTAGACAAATTCTAGTGCTGTCAACTCCTGTTCATTCAACTGCTTCTTCGTCGTCCTCCACGCAATAAAGATGCATATATTAGTCACATCACCAAGTATACGGTTCCAAAAGATTTCCTCCATCGTTCTCCGTGACTGTGGTATACTTAATTTGAGATCTATGTTTGGGGATTCCTTCGGACAAACGCATGACATTCGTGTACGCCGTGGGTCTACCATTGCTTTGCTATTCGATAGAAAAAGTTTCGAAAGATTATAATACCTTTGTGTATTTTGAAGGGTACCCACCATCGCATTATTTGCATCGAATAAGATCAAATGAAACTATCTCCTTTCCAACTCATGCCGCGAGGATCTGTACGAGAATAGGACGAGGCTTCACCCTAAATGACATATATTTTATTTTTATATTGAATTTTATATATTTACCGTCAATGCATGATAGAAATTATGTTCTTGAATTAAGCTCAACGATTATTATTATCATTGCTCGATGTCGGTGATCCCTTTGATTGACGAAGGAAATTTTGCCCGAGAGAAAGAGAAAACGTTTGATCTCAATGACAAAGGAAGTTTTTATTGTTCATTATTTGCGTCAAATAAAACTATCTCCTTTCCAACTCATGCCACGATGATGTGTATGAGAATAGGACGAGACTCCACGACATATATTTTATTTTTGGATTGAATTTTATACCTTTACCGTTAATATACGAAAGAAACGATGTTCTTGAATTAGACTCAATGATTATTATTATTATTATCATCATTGCTCGATATCGATGATCCCTTTGATCGACGAAGGAAATTTTGCCTGAGAGAAGAGAGATAAAACGTTTGATCTCAATTATGAAGGAATTTTTTATTATTCATTGTTTGCATCGAATAAAATCAAATAAAACTATCTCATTTCCAACTCATGCAGCGAGGAAGTGTACGAAAATAGGACGAGACTCCACCCTAAATGGCATATATTTTATTTTTGGGTTGAATTTTATATCTTTATCGTCAATGCATGAAAGAAACGATGTTATTGAATTAGACTCAACGATTATTATTATTATTATTATTATTATTATTATTATTATTATTATTATTATTATCATTCGATGTCGATAATCCTTTTGATTGACGAAGGGGATTTTGCTCGACAGAAGAGAGATAAAACATTTGATCTTGATAACTATGTCCATTTTTATTTCTTATAATTAACCCATCTTTGGTCATTGTGATTAAAAAAATATTTCAAATGACTATTAAATATTTAAATAATAATTTTTTATGTACGAATTTTGCTAGTATATTTGTAGTGACATGACTATCAAATGCTGAACTTCTGATAAAGACAAATCGGAACGAATATTCTCTATATCAACGATTATGCCATTCCAAATAACATTATCCTTAGCATTTTAAAGATCAAAGTAATTTTGCTGTCCACTTAAAAAGCTGAATTCATCTATAAAAAAAAAAAAAAGGCAAGTCAGAAACTAGTCATTTTTCATGAAACATAGGGAAAACATTAGGATTTTAGGACTGCAGCAGCTAAAACATTTCATATATATTCAAATAGGGTCTTCTCTCGTGATGGATTTTTCATGACAACATTTGAACTCATGATTACAATATTATCTGGTTTTTTTTTTTTGTTGAGAAAAATTAGGATAACACAATATTGCATTCCTTAGAAAAGAAAAGGTAAAGGATTGCATGTGCAACATCTTTGGCATAATAATAAACAATCGAATGCAGAGATTTGGCTTGCTTTACAAATCAATCATCTAAAAAAATTACTGGCAGCTGATGCTGATGCTGATGCGGATGGCATTCATGTCCGGAGTTACTTCGACACAAGCTTTCCTCGTCGGAATGTTGCGTGTGTAAATGGATCACCCCGTTGTCAAAAAAGCAGTAATATGTATCATCGATCACCACCTCACAATCTCTCCTCTTCTTCGACTTGTCGTCTCTCTCTCTTATTTTGCTCTCCTTTTCGTTATTCTTTCTTTCGTTTTCGTCTCTTCATTCGACTCTTTCAATCTTCATCTCTTTTTATTTTACACTTGAATATTTTCAATAATTTGATGCCTCCATAGTGAGTGTTCTTCTTTTTTACTTCCCGAAAGATTCGCCTCTTTCTAATTCTTTGTTTCATTTTAATGTCTCTTTCGGAACTTTAGATAAAGAAAGGTTGGATCTTTCTGAGCTTTTCTAGCAGCATCCATGACGACTTGGATCGATATTTTTTGGGTGAGCTTATCGAACAGTTTCAGAAATGACTTTTCTTTGTATTCTAATCATTCGATTACTTAGTTATTCATACAGAAGTACATCGAGAAGGTATTAGAAAAATTCAGTATGAGTAATGCAAAGCTAATGGTTCTCCTCTTGCAGGTCACTTCAAGTTATGCTCAGAACAGAGTCTGTCAAATGATGAGGAGAAGGAGAAGATGCAAAAGATTTCTTATGCTTCAGCAGTCGGAAGTTTAATGTATGCAATAATATGCATGAGGCCGGACATCGCATATGCAGTGGGTGTTACTAGCAAATTTTTTGCAAATCCAGGGAAAGAATACTAGGTAGTAGTGAAGTAGATTTTTAGATATCTCAGAGGGAGCTCTAAGGTTTGTTTAAGCTTTGGAGGTGGACCACCTGTGTTGATAGGTTACACAGATGCAGATATAGCAAGAGATATAGATACGATGAAGTCCAGATAAGGTTATGTACTTATGTTTACAGGGGAAGCTGTGTCATGACAATCTAGATTGCAAAGATGTATTGCTTTCTCCACCACAAAGGCAGAATATATTATTGTTACAGAGGTATGCAAAGAAATGTTATGAATGAAAGAATTCTTACAAGAATGGGGGCTGAAATAGGAAAATTATGTGGTGCATTGTGATAGCTAAAGTATGATGTTAGATACCATTCGATTCAAAATGTATTTGAAGAGAAGCAGTTGTAACTTCAAAAAATTCACACAGATGACAACGGAGCAGACATGTTAACAAAGATCTTACCAAAAGAAAGACAGGAGATATGCCGACAGATGGTCGACATATCTTCACATTGAGGAATCATGGGACAGCCTCCCTTATGGGCTGAAGGGGGAGACTGTTGGGCTGATAGCCCACATTCAGCCCATGGTGGGCTTTATCAGCCCACAACCCATCTCCTCACTTAACCTAACCCTAATTCATATTAGGGGGGGTGTGTGTGGTGGTTGCAAAAATAGTCAGAAACAGTAAAAAGGAGGAGAAAAAGACATAAATCCAAGGAGAAAGAAAGGGAAGAAAACAAGGATAACGTAGAGAGACAATTTTCAATCATCTAAGTGTTATCTTCTCACGTTATATCAGATCTACAGTATATTTTTGTTGTAATTACTTGGGAAGAATTTAGATATTATTAATCCTTGTATCCCAGTTATTATCTTGTGATTGTTGTTAAGATTTTGGGTAAGAGATTGAGATTTGTATATTTATTATTCTCATATTGGATCATCTATAGTTTGCCCTGTGATTTTTATCCGAGGAGTTTTCCACGTATATCTTAGTGTTCTATTTGATTATAATTTTATTTAATTTCACTACATATTATAGTTTGCTAGTATTTATTCATATATAGAAATTATTATTTTTTATATCCCATCACCTATGAGTGCCGTTGAGTTACAGTTCTCCGTTGACTTACTTGAGAGGGTAAGAGATGTCACTATTGATCTTGGGGGGGTCGTCGAAGACAGTCCTCTCCTCAAAAAGAGGGTTGGCTCGGTCGTGGACAAAAGAGAACGAAGCCGAAGTGCAAAGATGACACACAGCTCAGCGAATGAGATCTGGTGCATGAGCAGAACGATCTCATCTCCTTTCTCCACTCACCCCAAGTCAAAATTGATCCAAAAGCACAATCTACGGCGCCAGCCCGTTTGGTCCACTCCTTTTCCTCCTCCTCCTACCTCTCTTAAAGCAAGCTCACACCACTGTGGATTTATGTACACAACTCTGCTGCGCCAAGTCTTGCATGCATGTGCTGTGCTGGTCACATTAATGTCTTTGTCGGATGTGCTCCCGTCCGCAAAACCCGAAGATGAGCTCTGCTTGGGGACAGCCAAACCCACCTTCGGATTGACTTGGTAACTCTTCCTTCAGTCTCTCCTCCTGTACTGCTTTGACTACGGCATACCACGTATTAGCCATGGGATTGGGGTATAGGGTTGAAGAGAGGGGGAGGGGAGGGATGGATTCCGTGTAGCTCGTTGACATCGCCTTCAAGTCTTGTCATCACTACTACCCCTACAGTCAATTGCGGATCAACCTTATCCGGCTCCTTCACCCTGCACAATCAACGCTCCCGGTGTTGTGCAACTGGTAACTCCCCATGCGTTGAAGACGCCAAGATGGCTTCCAATGCCCACCTCGCGAAGTGTGGCGATTGACTCCTCGTGGGTACCAGCGTTTGAATTTTGTGGTGAATCTAATCTGAAGATTGATGTGGACGGATACAGAGTCAAAACATCTGCTTTTTCAACGGCGGAGGGGAGGACATGTTTTCATCTCTTCTGCTACTGCAGAAGAAACTATGCAACCTGATCGTACCATGAATTGTCCGGCTACATGTTTGAATGGACGGGCAAGAATCAAAAGGTAATAGATAGCTGGGTATCATTGGATGGCAACAGTGAGTGGATTGGGTATGATATCATTCATGATCACGATAATGCTCCTCGAGTCTCCGAGGGTCGAGTTTCAGTGACTCCTTGGGAAGATTTAGGTGTGTATCGTGATGATGGCAAGAGCAAGAAGCCATCGCAACTGTCACGTCTACCTACTATGAGCATTTTGCTTGCTCATCGAGCAAAACGAAGTGACAAACAAAAAAGCAAATATGAAGTACGAAGGAAAAGAACAGGTCAACGATATAACTAAGAGGCTTGGGGGGGGGAGAGGCGCACTCGTGCTTCCAGTTCTCCGTGCCAAGCGTCGTGTCATGTCTCAGACGCCATGTGTTTCCATATATCCAAGCCTCGAGTGAATGGTGGTTTGGATGTCAACCGCAGTTGAAAGGATTCTGCTCTGTGCCACACCATTAGGACATTAATTGTGGGCTTTTCGATGCCAAAAGGCTCAGCCATTAAATCGTGTCATGTACGGCGCTCATCAGCACAGGTTCGTCCCTCTCGAGGATCCCGCATTGTGTTGAGGACCCAGTGTGCTCTGTTTCTATCTACTCTTACCGATTACCGCAACTCAATGTTGTGTATGACTTTGCTCCTCTGCAATACCCACCCTCCTGTCGGAAGACGAAACAAGAAAGCTCGATACGTGAAAACAGTGCCAGGTTCTACACAGTGAGGAGACGACCGAGAGGTGCTAATTAGTAGTGGTGCTTATGTCAAACAATTTGCCCGACAGTAGTGTCGAAACAGTGAGTAGATAAAAGACACCACCACCGCACCTTGGATCGCAATCGAGAGGAAAAGAAAAGAGAGAGGTGATGAAACCCTTTATGGAGCATTGGGATCAAATCGCTGGCCGACGGAAGAATAAGAATTAACAGAAGAAGGTGGAGAAGATCACAAAGAGCACGTTCAGAGGCCGTGATCACAGATGCCTGCCTTTATGAAAGAAAGCTACGGAAAGGGACCTCCGGAACACTAGAACAAATTGGCGTCCATCGAGTTACAACCATCACATCCATGTACATGCTGATGAGGAGGGAGGTGCTGCAGCCCTGACACACTTCGGAAAGATCGGATCTGTGTCTCAACTTTTAGGCCTGCCAAGTGAATGCCCGGGACGACAGAGACCGTCGAAGTGAGTGTGGAGCCTGCGATGGCTAGGCTCGAGAAGCATGCAGAGTCATGCTGAAAGGAGCAAGACGAGTACAATCCCGACATGTCGTTACACGCACGCGTTTGCAGATTTTGAGTCCACACGTTGCCGCTTGATACCCGAGTGCCCGGCCAAACTTACAACTGTTGTCGTGCAGATAGATGCCTGTGCGTTGCTGGAGAGGAATAGACCGATCGTTTGGTCAACACCATATCCCACAGCTTGTTTCTTGGGGGAAATCGTGCACATTGCTGCGAAGCCAGAGTTCATGGAATCTGCTGGCTAACAATAAAAGAAAGAGATGCCTTGGCCGAATCAGTGTGCTGAGCTTTGACCGGTGTTGGATCTCCGGTGACGAACTTACCACGAATTCCGCGAGGAAATGGAGGGTGATATGAGGAATCAGACGGCAGGAACAGCACACACTAGACAGCAACATATGGATCGTTGTTTATGCATCGCGAGGTCACCTCCACGGGTACTCCCACATCGACAGGATGTACTTCCTATTGGAAGAATAGGGGACAGGATATCTCCCGAGTAATCAGTGCCAGCTGTGAGATCCCTGCTCCGAGGAACTCAATCAATGATCTCCACTCGACCGGACCTGTAAGCTTTCTTTCTTACACACGACGAAGAACAACATAGCAATGAAGATCTGGAGTCTCGTTCGCTGGTATTGAAGCTTCCAATCAAAACCCTAATCGTATTATCTTAAGATTTCCGGCTTGTGTCTTCGATAGTCATCGAATAATAATAATAATAGATCAAATTAGTAATTTTATATTGGCTCCTTCCGATCCAAAGAGTTAAGATCCCATGTACAGGAGGAGGACTGCAGGAGTAGTGAGAGCTACGTCTTCGTTGAGATGTGTGCAAACCCACATGAAAAGGTAGAAAACGGCAGTCGGTAGTGGTCAAGGCTAAAGGGGAGGCGGTGTGGGGTTGACCGTATAATGCTTGCTTCATGTACAGCTACGAGAGACGGGATATGATGGGAGACAAGGGACAGGACCAGGGTTTTGAGGAGGCCTCCTCCTGGCGCACGGTTCCTCTTTCACCCCTCCCCACCATATCCGGTTGATAAAGCGAGTTCAACTCTCCACGCTCCAACTGGTCAACGGTCAACCCCTTATTGTCTGTGTGACTTCTGCTCCCATCATTCGCCCACCGCACACTCTCCTACGCATTCCACCCATCTCCACGAAGGAGAGGGGGAGAGCCAGCGCCGAGCACCAAACCTACTTTTCCCTGCTTTAAAGCTAAGAACCGCAATTAATTACATCCTAAATCTAGATCCGTGTGACCCTTGGATCGGTGTATGCATTATTCTGCTGGGATAAGGAGGGCAGGAACAAGGACGAGCTAATCTTTCTCGTACGAACCCTACTCATTTACTCGCTAGATAATTGGCTGACGGTGGCCGCAATCGATGAGCGCTTAGCTTAGCACTCACACGAGCATCGGCCAAGGCGGAGCAGCGTGAGGAAAGCCATCACGTACGAGCAGAGGTCAACCAAGCTGCTGCATCATCCAGCTGCCACTTTTGACATCACCAGCGATCGTGCATGCATGGCTTGCCCGACCACGAGAAAGACGAAGGAAGGTCATCGTAGGAAAGACCGCATAGAGCGACCAGGAAGGAAATCTAGCTCAGGAATCATATCAACTGGGAGATGCTGACTCATGAGTGGGGTGATCCATATCAATCCTGCTTTCTTTTCGGATGCGTTTTTTGCCGTGCATGGTGGTGTGGGCACTGGCACTGACACTGGCGAGCTTCGTCGTCACGTTGCTGCTACGTACATGTCCTATATCCGATTCCATTCATTGTTGGCAGTGGGCAAGCAGCTTTTGATTGATAGCTCCGTGGATCGACAACTCTAGCCAGTCGTCTCCTTTCCAAGCTCGGTGTGCATCAAAAGCTTCCACTTTCTCGGTCTGGGACATCACACAGAAAGCTTTCTTGGATGAGGATCATGTCTCCAGCAGAAACTTGGTGCTATTTTGTCTTTACAAGACGGGGGAGGGAGAAAAAGTTTCTGCTACCGCATCGAGTGGTGGATGACATGCCCGTCAAGTTGCCTACTCAAAAGTCCAAGTGTGAAATGATCGGGTCCGACATCAACTTTTTCTCCGCATCCATCCATGCTCGGAGTTGCAGCCGATCGATCACGAATTCATCTCGCACCACACCATCAGCACCGAAAGCTCACATCGGAAGCTCACCAAATAGGATTTAGTCTCGTAGTTGACGGGGACAAATTAAATCAGACGAGCATGAAGCGTTCGATGGAAAGGGCAGAAGAGGGAATGGGTGGAGAGTGGACCGCTCGGCCACATCCATCATAAGGTACACAAAAAGGGCAGACACCCATTCCTATCAACCTTTTTGCCACACTAGTGGTAACAAATGAGGACTCCAATTGTTGTGAGCTCCAAAGACTCCCCTCGGATCCCATCGCCTTTAACCCCTTGTGCATGCAATAGTCTCGGTCAGGACCACCGTGTTAATTTGCTCCCGATTTCACACTCCAATCATTCACTACTCCTACCCATCTCATCCCCATTGGCCACATATAATTGAAGCCACTGTGGATTTATTTTTGTTGCGATCGACGAACGAATCGATTGTTGTGTTAATATTATTTCGTTTCTAGTTTTGGTTCCTACAAGGAGATAAAAGACGCATCGATATCGACCTCACACACACCCAACAAAATGCAAATGGGCAACCACGCTGCTCTCCTCGTGGGTCAGCGGCACATGAAGTGCCTACACTAATATGGGTGCACACCGCTGCGTTGCTTTGACGGAACTGCTGTTGCTTTTTGTCGCCATGAAAAGCTTTGCTTTCTCGCGGAAGCTACAGACGCAATGAATTATTATTTCCTGCTTCTTCTGGTTTCTTCTTTACGAGCACTGATCTAAGCTTTATCCCTCTTATAATCATCATGATTAAATTTCAACGAGAGAGAGAGAGAGAGGGCATGTGAAGGGTTGCTTGTAGTGTAGAAGAAACGAATCTCGTATTTTGATTGATGTTCAATACGCTGCCTAATTTGCATGGATCTGCGAGCACACAAAGTGCAGCTATGGCACGTCGTTGATGTTCTACCATACCGAAACGAGTCAAGTAAAACGTGCATGCGCTTCCTGCCATGCTTGCGGCTGGCCATCCACGTCCATTCTCTCCGAGTTGCCATCCTCTCTCCCCATAATTCACCGGAGACATGGCATTCAACCATCGCGCCCGATTTCATCTATTTTAACACCAAACGGACAGTTCTACCGAAAAGGTGAAGCGAATGGAAAGTAATCGACGTTCCATCTCTTGTACTGTTCGACGTTGACGAGCCTGTGGGTGTGTGTGTGTGTGTGTGTCATGCCCGAAGCTCCGAGTGTTTGCGTACTCGGGAACAGCACCACGAAACCCGTCACGGCGGAGCCGTAGGCGGGTGGTATTTGTTGCGGGATTATTTCTTTTTACCGGGACTTGTCACGGTTGCCGGTTCTTTTAGCAGCACCTCCGCGCTACAAGCACGCATGTAACCGGCGTACCTCCCTCCCGCCTGGTTTACCGGTCGAAATGTCGTGATTAATAGTATAATACCAGTGGTTATCGAAGCGATCGTCTTATATCGGTGTCTTAAGTGGTGACGAAATTTGTGGGAGTCGGAAAATAATCGATCATTAAAGCAAAGCAAGTCCTGTAGCGAATGATAATTGTGGGTCACTCCGAACGTATGACGTGTGGCACAGACGTTGAGGATACATGAAGGTCACAAAAACACACATGGCGATGCCTGTGTGTGCGAGACGCACAGGGAGACCTCGGTATCGGTAATTTACGGCGACAAGGATGAAAGACCACCACCTCATCTGATCACGCCAAGAAAAAGGCGTTCGTTCCTACTTTCAACTGTTTGGGTTTGAAACATGAGTGAGATGGATGCAACTATCCCCACTACTTCCACCCCTCCCCATCATCTTCTCTCTATAAATACTTCTCACCCTCTCCCCATTCTTCACGCACACATCAAAACCCAATCCTTTTTTTTCTCTCTCCCTCCACCCAAGCTTTCTTCTACAGTTTTCTCCTAAATACCGCGCCACCGCTGCCCTCCACCTTTCGACGGCCTAAAACGAAGCTCTTGCTTCAGCCCTGCCGCCACCATGCCAGAGGCACCGAAGGCCATACTCTCGCCGGCTTCCGTTCCGGACGAGCACCGCAAGGCCCTCGAATTCATCGAAGATGTGACCGCCAACGCGGACCGAGTCCAGCGCCGCGTGCTTGCCGAGATCCTGGCGCAGAACGCCCCTGCCGAGTACTTGCACCGGCACGGCCTGCCCAGCCGCACCGCTCCCGATCCTGACGCCTTTAAGCGCCTCATCCCGGTCGTCACCTACGAAGACATCCGGCCCGATATCCTCCGCATCGCCCATGGAGACACCTCTCCCATCCTCTCCGGTCGCCCCATCTCCGAATTCCTCACGAGGTTCGCTGCTCGTTCTCGTATGTATCCCTCGACAAATGATGCACGACTAAAGTTTGCTACATGCCCTCTGCGTCTTTCCATCAGCTCGGGGACATCGGGTGGCGAGCGAAAACTCATGCCGATGATCGAGGACGAGCTGGACCGCCGCTCGGTGCTGTATAGCCTGCTAATGCCGGTGATGAGCCAATTCGTGCCGGGCCTCGACGAGGGCAAGGGAATGTACCTCCTGTTTGTGAAGTCCGAGGCGCGCACTCCTGGTGGCCTAATAGCCCGTCCTGTCCTCACCAGCTACTACAAGAGTCGCCACTTCCTCAGCCAGCCTTTTGACCCCTACAACGTTCTTACCAGCCCCAACGAAGCCATCCTCTGCCTGGACTCCTATCAAAGCATGTACGCTCAGCTACTCTGCGGCCTAATTCATCGGGCCGAGGTGGTCCGCGTCGGTGCCGTCTTCGCCTCGGGCTTTATCCGCGCCATCCGCTTCCTGGAGAAGCACTGGCCGCGACTGTGCCGCGACATCCGGTCCGGCGAGCTCGATGCCGAGATCACCGACCGGGCGGTGCGGGAGGCGGTGGTGCGCGTTCTGCGTCCGGATCCGGAACTCGCTCGCCTAATCGAGGCGGAATTCGGCCGGGGTTCATTGCAGGGCATCATACCCCGCCTGTGGCCCAACACAAAGTACGTCGACGTGATTGTCACCGGCGCCATGGCCCAGTACATCCCTACGCTTGACTTCTATAGCGGTGGCCTGCCATTGACCTGCACGATGTACGGGTCGTCGGAGTGCTACTTTGGCCTCAACCTCAATCCCATGTGCAAGCCAAGCGAAGTCTCCTACACATTTATCCCTACCTTTGCCTACTTCGAGTTCCTGCCCATTCACTGCAGCGGCAATGGCCGCACAGCGTTCGATCACCGGGAATTGGTGGACCTCGTGGACGTGAAGCTCGGCCAGGAGTACGAGCTCGTGGTCACAACCTACGCTGGCAAGTGATATGCACGCACATAAACATACATTCTTATATCTTTATACTATACAGACAGCAGAAGTGGAGGTAATCAAAACGGGAGCTTCGTGTATCGCAGGGTTGTATCGATACCGAGTCGGTGACGTGTTGAGGGTGGCGGGATTCAAAAACAAGACACCGCAGTTCAACTTTATCCGGCGGAAAAGTGTGGTGTTGAGCATCGATTCTGACAAGACCGACGAGGTCGAGCTCCAAGCAGCGGTGAGCAACGCAGTCAACCATCTCAAGCCGTTCGGTGCGTCGCTGGTGGAGTACACGAGCTGCGCAGACACCGTCAGCATCCCAGGCCACTACGTGCTCTACTGGGAGTTGCGAGCTGGAGATACGACGGTGCCGGCGTCGGTGTTCGAGGACTGCTGCTTAGCAGTGGAGGAGTCACTGAACAGCGTGTACCGACAAGGACGGGTGTGCGACAAGTCGATCGGGCCGCTGGAGATCAGGGTGGTGGAGGAAGGGACGTTCGATAAGATGATGGACTACGCACTCAGCCAGGGGGCCTCCATCAACCAGTACAAGGCGCCACGGTGCGTGCGGCATGGGCCCGTCGTCGAGCTGCTCGACGGCCGGGTGCAGTCCACGTTCTTCAGCCCCAAGTGCCCCAAATGGGCGCCGGGCAACAAGCAATGGGACAAGGACGCCGGTGGCATCTGATGCGTCGTCATCTCGCTTTTATCGGAGAGCAAAAGTCGGAGACATGCATGTTAGCCTTTGATGAGAATGACCACCGCTTAATTTAGAGATGTACGCGTTCTACTTCTTCCCTTTTGATTCCTCCGCCATCTTTTTCCATGCTGTTTCTTCTTCTGTGTTCGATGTCATGGATCAAGCTATCTCTGTGTTCATCCCAACTCTGTACAAACATCGCCTGTTAAGGAACGTCTTCTCTGTGGTTCGGTTCTCGTGCTATGATGTTCTCATCAGGTCTCAAACTTCCATTTCACGCCAGGAAAGCCGGCCATCAGGCCCTCATGGGATGTCATCGGAACAACGTTGTCAGTGGAGTTCCTGCTCCAGGCCTACCAATTTCCCGGCCGGCAAGAGAAAAAGCGAGGTTGCTCATGGCCTAAAATTATGCCTCAGACATGGAAAATGCACACATGGTTTTCGTGATCTCTAGTTGGTGGATGGATCACTTTCTTCACTTGTTTCATGTCCGCACTCTTCTTCCAGCTTGACATGAGTTCCGTGGTGGAACCGACGATGTGCCGGACTATGTCGAGTAGGAAATTAATTCTGGACCGACGCATCTCATCCGGCGTTAGCTTCCACCCAACTTTCTAACTCTTGTCTTTGTCTGTCAAATGTTTCGAGACCTCACACATGCGCTACCGCTCTACCGCTTCATCCGCTTCCCAGATGAATGCAGCAGCTCATTCAAGCGAGTGCAACAAAGGAAGGCGCGATCTGTGAACGTCTTAGGCGTACCTAATCCGAATCCAACTTTATGAATGGACGGAAACAGATTCCTGACAGGAACTGCCCCAACTGGAGAGATGTCTGCAGTGAACGACATAGATGACGAAGTTGTGGGGGAGCATCAATTCCTCACATTCTGCTGCCAAGACGGTGGGTTCCAACCGAGTCCTGACACCCACCACCGGAAAGCTTATCCAGACCAACAACAAAACTAAAGATCATATATGTACGTACGTATGTATGGACATGTAGTATAGTTGGCGTTGGCATTGGAAATATAAACAACAGTGAACCCAAAACAAGCCCCTTGCATGTTCTTTGGGCCTCTCTCTCTCTTCCGCACACGTATGCCCCAAGAAAGCAACCCAGGGATCCTAAATGCCGATCGTCCATCTTTCAACTATTACGCCGATCTTCTTTGGATATTTTTCTTTGGGAAGTAATTAAAGAAGAAAATAATAATAAAGTAAACTATTGAGAAAGCAACCACGTCTTGTTTCTGCCAGTGACAAACATAAAGCAAAAGGAATAATATCCTTTGGAATAGCAACGGATAGCAGTGAGCCGATCGAGTCGAACCCACTTGTCTAAAGTCTTTCAGATGTCTTATAGATAGATAGGGGTTGCCTACTGCTGCTGCTGCTGCTGCTGCTGCTTTCTTTATTACTCCGACCGGATCTACGCTCCAAGACAAGGCTGGACCGTGCAGGAAGAGGAGATGGGTAAAAGCTAGCGACACGGCGGGGACCCTCCATCCACACGCGAGGACTAGAGAAATGATAACAAGCTTCCGGCTTCTGTGGTGGCTTTGCCACCGGCGGGCCGGCCGTCTTCCAACCGTTCACGTGGCGGCCAGCGCGGCGTTGTCGTGTTGACCGGCGCCACCTGCTGTGCTTTCTATGATCCACACGTGCGTCCCTGTGCTCATCCGGATGGCGGCCCACAAGCGTGTGCGGGGAGGGGGGAGGGATGCATGTCCGTTGCCGTGGGCCGAGGCTGTTGTTTAAAATCGTGGCAGGCTGCCGTGTCGTGTTCGTACGATTACTGTGCTGCTGTGTGCAGGATCCATGATGACGACGGACTTCGATGTGGCGCTGGAGCGGCATTGTGGGCTTTGAATCAAAGATGTTGACACGAACGGGTTCACGGGATTGGGTAGGACCCGTGCTCGTCTTAGCCCAGGCCCCGCCGGACCCGTTTAAGGAATGAGGCGGCTCGAATCGGCCCAGGGCTTTCCTTCTCGTGACGTCACCTCTCCAACACGATGGCGTCAGCATAGTGTCTGCGGGGCGTGAGAGGCGGAGGAAGCGTTCCCTGTTTCGGTCCCGTGAGCGGTGACTATGGGCCCACCAACACGACCAAAGCGGGGGAGGGAAGCGGTGCCGTCCCGTCGTCCATTCACATGGTGGGTCCCGCACCGGCAATACGAGTGGGAAATTCTGGAGCCTGTCTCCGTGTCAGACAGGAAATCCGCCCCCATCCGCAGAGACGAGCTCGCTCCCCGCCGTCCGCACCCCCTCGCTCGGCCTCCGCCGATCTCCCGCCGCCTCCCCCTCCGGGGGGTCGATCCAAGGTACACCTCCTTCCATCTCAAAATACCCATGAGTACCTCGGTTTCTTTCTTTCTTTCTCCCCTTTCTCCTGTTTCTTGCTGCTATGGTTCTTTTTCTCGTTGGAAATCCATTCGAAATTTTGGGTTGTCTTGGAGAAACCGAATCTTTTGGTCGTTCTTGCTGTTGTCGATGCGAGTATATGTCCGAATACGTCTCAGTGCTCAGATCTGAGAATTTTCTCCTTGGGGTTTTGAGGGTTTTGTTCCCGAACGGTATGCTAGGGCTTGAGGAATCCGGAGATAAGCTTGTGGATACATGAAGATGAAGCTTGAGGTTTTTGATTCATCGACTGGGAAGGGGAATATAGAAGGAATTAAGTCAAAAAGAAAAAAAAAAAAAGAACTATTAATGTTGCAGCGGATCAACTAAATTACCCAGTAAACTTGGGTAGCTAAGCTTGTCCGCATGTGGTGTCTATCCTAATAGAAGTCAATTGGCCATTCACTGTTTGAAGTATGTCCTCCAAGGTACTGGTCAAGTTTTATTGATGCGTTTTCATACGACATAACTAAAATCGCAAAAGGACATGTACTTTTTTTTTATCTAGTATCCAAAAATAATTGCTTGATGTAGCTTAGTTCTCGTTGTGAACATTAGAAAATTAATATATCACATCACATCAATTTATCAGAAGAGAACATTAATAATCTTTTGTCACTCCTTTTATTTTTTGTTGGGCTATGTGGTACATGTCTGGAGGTAATATTCCATCAAGAACAAGTTTAAAGAGTAAAGGATTACTTCACTATGGTCTTTTTATGGTCACTACAACTATATTAGTTTATTCTTTAAACATGTTAGTTTTTTCTTTGTATTCTTTCTTCTTCTTACGCTTTGTTGTTGTTGTTGTTGATGATTCTTTCTTCTTCTTCTTCTTCTTCTTTTCCATGATATAGCACAAGTTACCTTTGAGTGTAGGGTCATGTCATCTTGGGTCTGGGTTGTTTTTATTATTATTCTTTAATTTTATGCTATATGTAGTCAAATTATTATATGATGTTCTGGAATCCTAGTTTAATTAGGATCGATGTCGTTCACTAAAGGTTGCTTGTAATATGGCTTGTAGTTGAAGATTGTTGAATGATGAATTTATCTATTGGCCAACAACAAGGTCCCTCTCTTTCTCTCTCTTGTTCCCCTTGTCTAATGTAATCTTCTTTTTCTTTTTGCTATTTATTCTTCAGTGATCCAACTAGATGTAGTTTGCCTTTTTATCTGTTGCTCTTTTAATATTTTGCAGTATAGGGACATCTTCTTGCTATCTTGTCCTATAATGGCTCAAGTTATCTTCAGGCTGTCATTTCTCAAATGAAATTGGTAAATTAGTAGTTTCTATTAACCAACCATCAAATTTCTCTGCCTTTGATCTGATTGGATCTAAAACCTTGATTCTTTTCTTGGATTTCCATCTACCCTTACGGAATCATTCCACCTCTGAAATATTTGATGTCCTGTAACATTCTGGATTTGTTGAAACAGACAATTCAGATCATTCTTGGTCAGGATTGGCTGATCCAACAAAACATCATCTCAAACTGAGATCAGTTGGATTTTTTGTCCTACTATGAAGGCACGAGAGCCATTTTTTGAATAGTAAATTCATCTTTTTTGACTCCGATAATTCTTGTTTAATAAATTCCATTGTTTGATGGCTGAAGAATAGATTAATACACAGGGGTATTTTAACTAGGGGCTACACCAATCAGACAAGGAGAGAAAAATGAAACAGAAAATATGAAAAGAGCAAAGAGATTAATTAAAACATGATATTACCCATCTTTTTCCATATTTAGCTCTTTGCAGCTGCAAGTAACGGCACACTTGATTCTTGACCATGTTAGGTTCAAGGGAAACATTTCCTGATCTTTCTTCATAATGTACCCAAGAGATAAATAATCTGTGAATCATGTTATTCTTTAGCACCAGAATATAAAAAGAGCCTTAAAGTAATGAGTAGATGCAAGTTACGATTGACAAGCTGAACTCCCTTCAAGGGTTGGATTTAGTTGGTTTTTCGTAGCACTATGAAAATGTCAATCTCTTTGAAGGATGCGTAATACCTTCGGTATGTTGTTAGAGACAAGTAACCATAGTCATTTCAAATGTGGTCTAGATGGCTCAGGTTACTAAAATATTGTCTTTTGACATCTGTAGCTTGCTCAACTTCACATTATCATACATAAATTATTCTTCAAAATTCTTGATGATATTAACTGTGTAGTCAATAATGAGTGAGAACAAATGTGTGCAGAACTATTGGTCCGGTTGGAAGGATTCCTTGCAACAAAGTAAGACAGAGAAGATGTATGCATTTGGTGGTTGCAGTAGGAAGAGGAATAAGAAAACTTCTGTTGCCCCTACTGTAGTTTTTACTCCTGTGCAACCTGTCACACATGTACCTGTACATGTTGGTGGCCATCCACCTACACTACAATCATTAGTTCAGATGTGGCCAAGCCCTCTTGTCATATTGTCTCCAACAGCACCATGGGCTGCACAACCATCTATTCCATCAACATCGGAACATTCATCTGTGCAAAATGATCCTGACAAGGTACTTGTTCTTCCTTTTTTTTTCTTCCTTATTTGACTATTTATGTTTCCCTACAGGACCATGGAAAGATGGTTTCACATATGCCAAATGATTCAGGTGCTTCTCTAAGTAAAATTTGAAATATATAAGGACAGTTGAATGCACATCTGGTAACATGTTTGGGCAAATTCCTACCAATTTTGCAAGTCAAGGAGTTAAGGTACTGATGTTTGATCAGACTTGGGCATGGATTAGTGGATGAAGTCTTGACAATGACAGAAAAAGGAAGAAAAGCTGCTTAGATCAAGAGCTACCTCAGGATACAAGGTTTTGGATAGTATTCTATTTGACAATTAAATCGAAGCTTATTTAAATATGTCTTATTGAAAATCCAGAACTTCAAAATCATGAAGCCATTTATCTTTGAACCTACAATAAGAGGAGGCAATTGGTACCTCTCATCAAATTGTTTTTGATTTGCATTTGTGTTGACTTTGAATTAAATAGACATAATCTCTAGTATGTTGGTGACCTTTAATATAAAGGAGGTACCAGACAAAAATGCAACCCAATACATAAGGCTTCTAGTGGTGCAGGTACCGAGCGGCATCAATGTATGTGATCTTACCCCCCACGAGCAGAGATGTTTGCATGATTTAAGGTCACCTAAGTAGCAAAGGAGCATCCCTACTGTGACTTTTTGCTCAACATTCTTAGATGGGTTCCATAATCTTGTGAGAGAATTTTTTAACTGTGCATAGCTATTTGTTGCAAGTAAAACGTAAATATTCCTGGCAATGCATCTTATGTCTGTTTAGTCAGAACATTTCTGTTACTGTACTTTTTGTTGTTACATCCAAATATTTGAGCTTGAATTTATGTGGATGGATAGGAAAGGATGGCGGACATGGCAAGTGCTGGCGTTACTACTATACTGGGGGATGCTAGTAATGCAAAATGGCTACCAAGGGTTGATATGTTGTTTGACAGTGAAACTGATGCATACGACTTCTATAATACATATGCTGAGAATGAAGGTTTCATTGTGCGAAGATCAAAGTCAACAGTATCAACAAAGAATATCATCACTAAGAGGACATTTGTGTGCTCGAGAGAAGGCTTTCGAGAGAAGAAAAAAGGAGAGAAAGAGGCCAAGTGTCCACGACCTGTAACAAGAATTGGTTGCCCAGCATGCATGACCATTAGGCTTACACCCAATGGCAAATATCGCGTGACAGAATTTGTACCAAACCACAACCATCAACTTGCAATGGTAGCTACCTATGATAAATTGAGGGCGAAGAAGCTGAGGCGCAATGCTCGAGTTGCAAGAGCAGATTTGGTGGATGATACAGTGAGGCTACCGGAGTTTGAAAGTGAAGATGAGGCCTATGAATTCTACAGTGCATATGCTGGAAGGATGGGATTCCGTGTTCGAAAAACAAGTGCAACAATTAGTGCCGAAAATGTAGTCACTAGAAGGATGTTTGTTTGCTCAAGAGAAGGATTCCGTGAGCAGAAAAAAGGAGAAAAGAGAGTAAAGAAACCACGAAAAGAATTTAGAACTGGATGTCCTGCGTGTATGGTCATTAGAATATCATCAACCGGCATATATCGCGTAACTGAATTTGTTACTTTTCATAACCATCAGCTAGAAGCTCCATCATCTGCTGAGATCTTGACGTCTGAGACTGCAGAAAATGGTGCAGATCATGTTTTGAACACAGTCAATGAATCTGCAGATGATGATGCCCAGAAGCACATCAATAGTCCACAATGTAGTACCTTGCTTCCTCCAGGTTATAAAAACTATCTAAGATCTAAGCGAATGAAGGCTATTCAAATGGGTGATGCAGGTGCTACATTGGAGTATCTGCAAAGGATGCAAGAAGATAGCCCATCATTCTACTATGCAATACAAGTTGATAAGGATGACAATTTAACCAATGTCTTTTGGGCAGATGCAAAGTCTGCAACGGACTTCTGTTACTTTGGTGATGTTGTATGCTTTGACACGACCTACAAGGTGCTTGATTATGATCGGCCGTTTGCATTATTTACCGGTATTAATCATCATAAACAGACCGTTATTTTTGGTGCTGCTTTGCTTTATGACGAAAGCGTGGAATCTTTAAAGTGGTTGTTGGAGAGTTTCGAGACAGCAATGAGTGGAAAACAGCCTAAGACAATCTTAACGGACCGTTGCGCTGTGTTAAGTGAGGCGATAGCTGCAGTTTTGCCAGCTACAAACCATCGCTACTGTGTTTGGCATATTTACCAAAATGCTATTGTACAACTAAGTCAAGTATTTCATGGATCGAGAACTTTAGGATATGACTTCAGGAGATGCCTCTTTGATTGTGAAGATGAGGAGGAGTTTTTGAAAGAATGGGAAGCAATGTGTGGTAAGTATGATCTTATAGACAATAAATGGATGGCTACTCTGTTTGAGGAAAGAGAGAAATGGGCGTTGGTATATGGACGAGAAACATTTTATGCGGATATGAAGAGTGCTCAACAGAAGGAGAGCATGAATACTGAGCTAAAGAAATATTTATGCAACAAAACTGAACTACTGGGCTTTTTTGAGCATTATGAAAGAATACTATCCGAGAAACGATGTGCCGAACTACAAGCTGATACTAATGCTAATCAGAGTAACCAAAAGCCACCACCTATGCGCATGCTGAGGCAAGCTGCAAATGTTTACACTCCAGCTGCATATAAAATGTTTGAAAGGGAATTTGAACTGTACATGGATTGTATTTTGTATGGTTGCAATGAAGTAGGGACAATATCTGAATACAAGGTTATGATTGAGGAGAAAGCTAAAGATCATTTGGTGAAATCTAATTCTTTTGATGGTTCTGTGACTTGCAGTTGCAAGAAATTTGAGTTTCTTGGGATTCAATGCTGTCATGTATTAAAAGTGCTAGATACTCAAAATATCAAAGAACTTCCGCCGCAGTACATATTGAAGCGGTGGAGGAAGGATGCAAAGACCAGAGGTTTAAGTGAAGACTCTATGTTCTCATTTGTTTGCTTTCCTCAATCATCACTGGCAAAACGTTATAGCTCTCTATGCCGCATTTTCAGTATTGCAGCAGCACTTGCAGCTAAAACTATAGATTCATATGCATTCCTTGAAAGCCACTCAGAGGTGCTTAGCAATCAGTTAAACCAAGTTTTACAATCAAGATCCCTCGAGATGCCTGCTATGATTCCCGCCCCATGCGATCAACTACAAAATCCAGTTGAGAGCATGGTTGCTGAAAGTCTTCGGTAGGATAAAACCAATCAAGCAATTTTTTGTGGATGGTGCATTTCATGGTATGGATAAGCGAGCACATTTTTTTATCAGTATTTGGTTTCCTGCTTTCTGAGTTATCCAAACATTTAACTGCAATGCCAGCCCTTTGTTTAACTGTTTTGAATAGTTAGACAATAAATTAAAAATTAAGCAGGAACTTGAATCCATTCCGTGTTATGGTCTTTACTGTTTGTATCAGCACCAAGGTGACTTCTTTTATTGTATAAATCCTCTTGAGCTGCTGTTTATCGTAATAACTTTATCCACGTCTTGTGATTAGAAGAATATTTGTTTTCATTGAAATATATACATTTTTTAAATGCAGATTGCTCGAATTGGTGGATTTACATTAACCATGTGTCGATGTCATTTCCGATACGGGTCACCAGAAGGATGGTGACCGTGCAGTTGGATCTCGAAAGTTCATTGGAGCTCTGTGTAGTGTATTTTTTTTTTTTACTAATGCAATTATGTTGAGTTATGTAGTACAGGATATTGATTTAATTTGTCGTTTTATGGTCTCACTCGTGTGGTCTGCTGCTGAGAGGTCATTCAGTGCAATTTACATAAAGAAGGTAAATTTGGTTAACATAAGATTAGCATAATTTTGAAGTCTGTCTACGTATCATGAGAAGGCTAATTCTCTGTCAGAGCAGTAAGATATAGGGTTCATGGGATATCACAGTTTTCCTTTGCCTTCATTAAACATGGTTTTAAATGCTGCTTGTTATTTCAGTCTATGCAGTTTCATTTCTTTTCCTCGTTGCACTCAGTGCTGCTTATATTGTTAATCGCAGTAACCTTGAGATTAACCGATTAGGGGAACTCTCAAGGTTACAGTTTTCCTTTTCCTTAACAAAATTGACTCACAGGCTGTCTTTTAAGAATCCACATTTACACTTTATGATTCAACATAAAGTGTAATCTGTGAATGGGGTTGGTTTCCATATTGGCTCGAGATGGCCAATGCATTTAGTCTCAGGAAATGCTGTGATGTATGTGTTTGTCATCTTTTGATTTTGATGCCTTGTCTCTTTATGAAACAAGCATGAGTAGTTGGCACACCTTGGACCCATGGCCTGCATATATTCTACTGGGGTGGATGGCTTTTGCTGTAGCTATCAGAATTGATGTTTTTGATTTCTATTGTTCTGCAGTTAAGCAGTGCGGGCAGAGAGTGCCGTTATTGTCCGGTGTGAGTTTCCTGGTCTTCCTGAATGGACGATGGCGATCTACGCTCGAAGACGACGACTGACAGCCTCTCAGCCCGAGGCAGCGGAAAATAGCAGAGAAAGGGTAGCGTGGCTGTAGCTGTAGCTGGCAATTTTTGGTTTTTGGACGACCCACCACCACCACGCGTAGCTAATCCCACCATCACCACCACCACCACCACCACCATGCTAGCTGTAACGCCCCCGACCTAACGACTATAGTCGGGATGATACAACGTCATAATCTTATAGATTTTTTTTTAAAAAAAAATACAAGATCAAAACTTGAACAAAAATTTTCTCAATATAATTATTATATAATCTAATTCATAATTTAATCAACCCATTGGACATTTACTAGATTCAATAATTTCTTTAAAAATTATAAATATCTTAATCCAAATAATATATATAATAATAATATTAAATTATTAATAAATTATTAATTAGTTCCTTAATGAAAGAACCGATTATAATTTAATATTATAGTATTCGAGGAATTCTATAATATATCCTCGTTACAAAACTATAAAAACTTGAAAGTGTAATTATTTTTAATTTTCTTTCTTATTAATTTGACTCATTTAAAATTCGCTATGACAGATAAGTGAAATTTAAATGAAACGCAAAAAAAAGAACACGTCGTCACAGAACCACAGCCATCAGCATTCCCATGGTGAGTCCGATCGCAAGCTTTGGATGGCCAACTTCTCCGTCGGCTGCAGATTGCGATGGAGGTGGCGAAACTGGAGCGAGAACCAGGTCTACAGCCGGTGGCTCCGACGATGATGAAGCCGTGCCCGGGCCGCTGCCGAGCGGCGAACTCCCCGGTGAACGAGGTGCAAGAGAAGCAGCAGGAGCTTCAGGGTTCGTTGGTGTCGGGACGGGCGGTGGCGTCGCCGCCGCCGCCGCTGCGGAGACAACGTCGACTTCGAGCTTCATCCCGGCGGTGCAGTGCCCTGCGATCCCACAGATGAAGTGTCGCTTCCCGGGTGCCGATAACTTGATGACGGTGCTCCCGCCTGTGTAAGATTGGATCGGCCTGCTTGCGGTGCATGCATCGTATTCTGCTTTTGTTACCTCCACCACATCATGGGATGGAGCGTATGCGAAGCCTGCAAACAACATTTAACCGGAATGAGTGCTGCTACAGAGCTCCATGAGGTACCAACAATGATAAACATTATATCGAAGAGATTCCTACGGCCAAACAGAAACTGAGTTGCGCTGATAACATCGCAAACTTACTCAGGCTGTCACCAGGCACAAACGTCTGAGCCGACGCCCACGTCTGCAGATCTGTGCTTAGATCCCACCCTCCCTCCGAGCCTCCAACAGTGTAAGTTGCAGCGGCTGCAACTTGAACCAGCACCGCCAAGGCCACGACGTTGATGAATCCTCCCCGAGTCGCCGCCATCTTTCAAGAGATGGTTTCTTTCCTTCGAAGTAGTCTTGCAGGCGGTGGGGTATAAGTAGGGAGGCGATGGGCTGCTAAGATAAACGCCGGATGACAGATACATGGAAGTTGGTAGGAGGCACACAGCCATGGGAGTAGCTATGTAACAATCACTAGAAGGTCTTTGCATAGCTACTACGATCATGGGATTTTTCTTATTGGAGTCGAGTTCATGTGGCATCATAAACTTGCAGAATTGTTTGGGTAGGCTGAAACAAGATCAAATCGTTGGATGCCATGTGAAGTAGATATGGACGATTCTCCAACAGCTGGAGCTGCATCAAACCCAAGTGGGTGCCTCGTGTGATGTACTTCTGTGTTCCTGCTCTTTTGTACCAACCCAGCTTCTTAAATGTCATTAGCAGTTGGCGTGGAAGAACCACTTCAATATTTCTGCTAAGAAAACTACGATGTGTGTCAAGACACAACAGTCAAATGATCACCGGACATGGAGAACTATAAGGCTTGGAAGGGGATTGGGTACGCAGCAATCGAGTACTGTTCTTCACAGTCTCTTCCTTGATCACGAGTACTCTTCTTCTTTTTCTTGTACACCTAATCCCATTCACCAACAGCCAGTACTAAACACAAAAAGTTCTTCGGTCAGTCAATCACGAGTCAGCTTAAAAAATAATCACATAAAATAATTGGGATGGTAGGAACAGGTCAATTCATTAGGAGGCTCATGTTGAGCAACCAATGATACGAAAACATCTTGCCCATAAAGACACAGACTTGATTCAAATCCAGTATGAGTAGTGTGATGCTCCAAATAATCTAAAGAACATTAGGTGTTAAAAAACAATATTTTCTCCTGTCATTGCCAGCAAGATGTGTTAGACTTTATGGTCTTAATTCATTGATTAAGATACATTAATATTATCGATCGATAACTATACTTGATCTCAATCCTAACATGAAATTTTTTACATAATAATTTTATTTCTCACAAGATGATTTGAAGCCCATATACTTTCCGCTGGTGTACTCTCTCCAAACATCAATCGCACCATAGCAAATTATGGTGGTCGTGCTTACGGCCATCACTGCGGTGACTACGAACACGATAGGAGAAACTCTTCCTGACTTCAGTACGATTCCTTTCATGACCATCGATCCGAAAGCCGAGGCTGCAAAGCACAGCACTGCATAGACCGAAGCTCGATCGACTGGTATCATTCCCAGGATTATGTACTTGACCGTGGTCATGGAAGCTGAGAACATCACCATGAAACTGCTTGTTGCTGCCGCAGTCTACAAAACAGGGGCAAGTGGAAGAGTTATCGGCGGACAAAGTCTACATAGCTGACGAACATAATCCATGTGTGTCCTCAAAAGTCACCTGGGGAGGTATCCCAATCTGCAGAAGCACAGGGTTTAGGAGGAGTCCTCCGCCAATCCCAAATAGGCCACTCAAAACCCCTGTCAAGAGTGCCGCCAGTGGAAATGCAAACACCGGCAACGCCTGGATCCTTATTTGCGCTTTGTCCTGTGTGAGTTTGCTGTGATCTCGTCAAATGATCTCCTGATGTGATCGATGGCTATCGAAGCAAAAGAATAAGAAAGCACGTCGACTGACCTGGGTGTCGTCTACTTGCGGATGATGAGAATTCTTCTTCTCGTACAGCACGTATGCCGTGAAAGCAATAGCCA
The DNA here is from genome assembly GCA_001649415.1 of Musa itinerans. NCBI lineage: Eukaryota > Viridiplantae > Streptophyta > Magnoliopsida > Zingiberales > Musaceae > Musa > Musa itinerans. The sequence goes on from LVTN01000032.1 coordinate 709,302, forward strand.
AAGGGACCTGAGACAATGTGATGAACCAATATGCAACTCCGCACGGTTTCAAGTTGATTACACCCTGAAGAGCACTTGCGGTTCAGAAAGCAGCAATCAAACACCATTTCAGAGCTTATTTTCTCTATCAATGAAATGCCGATATTGAGTTAAACAGCAGAACGATTAGCCAACGAAACAGAGCAGACCGAGCTTCATGCTGTCGATGTTTGACTGACTACGCCCCGTCAACGTGAGATTAGCTTTTACTTGTCGTAAAAGAGAGGGACGAAGTCACTCGGACCACAAGAGAGTGATCCAACTAGTGGACAGTTCAGACAAAATGTTGCGAGCGTCAAGTAAGACGTACGACATGCAAGATGGAAAACAGCCGAAGAATCTCACCTTCCCATGCTTGTCTCCTGCGAGGACATGCAGAAGGAAGAAACAGACCCATATCATCACCAAGACCACCACGTCCTTCCAAGGGAACCTTATCCTGCCACGCTGTGCACCACCAAGAAGAGCCTCTTCCACGCCATTCACACTCCTCTCCCGTCCGCGTCCATCGGTTGTTTCCGTCTCCTCGGTCTCAGCGTGCCAGCATCGAACCCCAGCCTTGCATGTCCTGAAAGTAGAGGACGCAAGGAAGACGGCAAACAGGACGGTGATGAGCCACTCCGGGAACATGATGTTACAGATGACCCCCAGGCTGACCCCTAGCAGCATGCTTGGCTGCGAGAGCAGAGCGATCTCATAATTGATCAGTGGGCTGGTTGCTTCAGTGCCGACGCTGGTGAAGAAGAGGTTGCACAGAACGTTTGCTATCGAACCCCCCGTGACCATGAAGGCTGAGTACGTGGTGGCTGCCTTCAGGTCTAATCCAGCCACCAGGTTGAGGATGGGGAGGAACAAAGAGCCACCGCCGACCCCTCCTGCGCTTGAAACCGCGGCGGCAACGAAGCAGAGAAGACATGACACGATAGTACGGTAGCCCAGGGTTGTTGCCTCCCCTTGCATGGAGTCCTTTTGGTCCTGCCTCCAGCTAGCTAATTGCTTCAGGAGGAGCTCTACGCCGTGATGCTGCGACGTGGAATTGGTGCCTCCTGCAAATGTCGCGAGGATGATGGCCATTGGAAGCGGCAGCAACCACCGGAGAAGAAACAGGGAGCACGTCTTCATGGCCTCAGAAGATTATCATCATCACCCTACCGTTGGCTATGACTCGGGACTGAGGTGTGGCCTTTCTTTTCAGACATTCATCATCTCGTGAACTCTTTAGCTCCTCTTATCCGGCATCTAAGTCGTTCGTTGTCAGAACTGCATTTAAGTCGTTCGTCAAAATGTCAGAATTATTAATAGACATGGGACCTTCCAAAGGTATCAAAATAAATTTTTCATCAAAAATAATAACACGATATCAAAATATAAATATCAATCAGAACATAAATAATAAAACAATAAATCAATCAGATCAAATTTTTAACATAAAAAACCTAATATGAGAAAAATCATGAGATCATAGTCCATCTCGAACTTTCACTATCAAAAATAATAATAATAAGTTTTCTTTAAAATTATAAAAGAATCATAATAATATTAAGATTATATATCTTGACCTAAGAATAATATATTTTTATCATATAAATGAATATAGTAGGAAAGTACATTAGAGAATGTCAACTATAGATCAATATCATTAGGATTGTATAGTTTACTGTAAAAAAAAATTTACATAAAATTTGAACTAAAACTGATAAAGTTTGACCTGGATTCGCCAAAGCCCTTCTTTCTCTCTACTCTACGTTCTTCTCTCTCTCTGCGCCGCCAACGCTCGTTGCGCGCTCGCTATCTTCTTTCACGTACGAACCCACGTCACGTCGCTGTCTTATTTTTTACTTTTAATTGTTAATTTAAACTTATAACATAAATTGTCCGAGCACACGTATCGGCTGGACCAACACGTCTCTCTTTAGAGGAGCTTTCGGGGCGGTTCACATGTCACCACGAGACGGCGTCGACCATCATTATAAGAGAAAGACAACACATAAAGGGGAAACACTCGAAGTTTACTACTACAATGAAATTTAGGGATGAGTCGCATCCGAGTGGACCCACCTGACCTTTCACTCGTTGCTGCTGAAGTAATCATATCCCAGTGGACGCAGATCGTGTGGCTCGGCGTAGCCACTTGACGCGGTGGATTGCCTTCTTATCGGTGGTCGGATGCCACTGCTGTCAGTCTCTTTTCCGAAACTGAGAGTTGATGACTGGTAAGAGAGGAAGAGCTACGTGGACGGATAAGTCATCGTTTCGTGCTGTGTTACCCCGCAAGAAGACAAACTCCGTCAATCCAAACATGAGATGATGATTTTATTATAATGTTCCGTTTCCAATAATCGATGGGTTATATTTTATATCATATAATTTTGATTGTTTTGTACATCTAAGTCTCATGTCAGGGGAAACGAGCGGATTCACTTGGTGATCACGTTAATTTAATCATATGATGTTTTATGATTGAATTCGACTATATTATTATCGAAAATACTTGATGGATAAATTTTATCATGTCTGAATGATCTTTCATGATCGGATTCAATTTCATTATTATCGAGAGGTAGTTGATGATCAAATTCAATCATGTCATCAATCAAATGATACTTAACGATCGGATTCCAATCATATCAATATCGAAAGAATCTTTATAACATTATCAGTTGTTGTTTCATAACTATATTTATGGCTTCTATATGTTAACATAAATCATAGTGTTATAACTATAATATTTATAAATTTGACACACATCTTCACAATTGAATCATGATCAAAACTATGTTGGGGCATCTTCATAAATTTGACTATTAACTAAGTCCATTATAAAAAAACCTAAGTTCAATCTTGAAATATATATATATATATATATATTCACGTTATTGAGTTCTTTGAATTCTTACTAATTTAAACATAAGATAAGTCTCATCGAATATGCCCCAACATAGTATTTCTATGGTCACCAGTCAAATCTCTTATTTTTCTAACATGGAACTCGTGCTAAACTCGAAGAATAAATTCTTTAAAAAAATATTTCACATCTTCTTGAGCATCATTTATTTTCTAAAAAATTATATTACCCCTAGTTTCCATCTCGTTGGCCTCTTTGCCCCATCAACCCTCGTCATCGTCTGTTGTCTCCACCCCAATCATCATCGCCCTCGCACTTATTTGTTGGTTACGTCCTTACCCTTGCCTTTCAGCCCGCCATCCCTAATGTCGACCTTGGTAGAAGGGAAGGAGACGATCACGATCGGGCTTCCCTTCTCTCTTTCCATTTATGATCGATCGTATTAGGTATTGCTTTGTGTCTCCTTCCCAAACTATTATTCTCTTTTGATCAAATAATAAAAAGGAGTGAAAGCAATAATAAGCGAAACAAGGGAGGCACATTCATTGAGTTTTTTTTTTTGTGGGGGGTGGGGGGCTCGAAATCTAGAAAGTTGAGAATGTTCGTCTCAAAATTAACATAGTGGAAGATGCTCAAGATAGAAGCAAGGATGAAAACGATAACAACGACGCAAATTGTGACAGAGACAAAGAGTAAAAGTCTCGCAATGAGATTCTAGCGGTGTCTTAATAAACGAAAGCATAATGATAAATAATGGACGAGATAAGAGTACGATAGCACCAATAGGTAGGTGAGGGAGGGAGAGGATGGGATGAAGTTTAAGATTAAAGATAATTTTATTTTTTTAATTTTTTTTTAAAAAATTTAAAATACATTAGTGTGAAGCCGCTACGGAAAAAAAAATAGTAGTGTTTTTTTTAAAGAAATTTGCCATCGAATCTTTATTATCCACACCAGTGAAATGACAACGTATTAATTCACACGATGCTGATCACGGATAAGCTACAGGCTTATCCGTTTCAGGCTCCAGCGAGCGGTGTATGGCAATTGCTTCTCTGTTACCGTAATTAATGGCCTCCAATCTCCTCAAGCTTCTTCCTTCCCAGGCCTGCCTCGGAGCCTCACCTCCGCTCCATCATCCTAATGTCCACCTCCAACACGCGTCCTCCCCCTTCCGCAAAAGACTGCACCTTTCGGCCTCACCCCTCAGCTCTTCACTAGGACGCATCACCGCTTCCTCCACTCGGGACCTCTCCTCCCCCACTCCCTACAAACCGCCCTCCTCTAGAGAAGAAGCCATCTCCCAGGCCAAGCTCTGCCTCTCCACCACCCTGCAGAAACCCCTCAACAACTCGCCTCCCCTCCCCACCAGGAAGCTCAAGAAGCTGAGGCATCCCCGGTACCGCGTCGAGATACCGGTCGTCGACGACTCACCGGGCTCCCTCACCCAGCTCGCCCTCGACGTCTTCTCTGACCTGTCCATCCGGAAAAAGGGCGGGAAACCGAGGCTGTTGATCTTGTGGCCTTCTCCCGCGGTGGCAGATTCGGCGCGGCAGGCGTTCGACTCGGTCGACTCGATCGTCAACTCGGACTGTGCCTCGGTGACGTCCGAGTCGCTGAGTTCCACGGACTTGGCAGTCTTTTTGGCGCCCGAGGTGTCCCAGTTGGAGGAAATGAAAGCCGTCACCGACTGCCTTTACCCCAAGCCGGTGGTCCTCTTCAACCCCCAGTGGGGGTTCGAGGAGGAGAAGGACTTGGGCAGGGCCGCCGAGAGCTTTGTGAGCTCCTTCGAGGTGGTCTACTCCTTCATGGGGTTGGAGGTCCGAGGCGTCCTCAGCAAGAGGAGCGGTGTGGTGTTGAAATGCGTGAGGGATGGAGTGGTGAGTGGGGAAGGGTGGGTGGTCATGGTGGAGGAGGAAGGTAACAAGGAGGAGCTGAAGATGGTCACCACGTTCAAGAGGAGGCCGTCCATCGCGGAAGTCGAGAACGTCTTGTACAATCTGATGGCCGCGAATTCGCCGGTCACCAAGTCCGTGAAGTTTATCAGTGATCTGGTCTCCAATGTGACTGGAAGGAAGGCGAAGAAGTAAGTGTTGCTTCTTCTCAAGTCCTTGAAAGTTGAGTGTACTCCTCCTGCAATATTTGGCCCGCAAGTTGTTTGATTATTTGCCTCAATAACAGGGACATCTGCATATTTTTGAGTTTCTATAAGTTTACCGCTCTCATTCACCGCTCCTATAAAAATTGTGTCCGATTTGAGATTCTTGTTCATGAAAATTCTGATGTATTACATAATTATTTCTAGAAAAATGAATGTTATGAATGTACTACGAAATCTGGTTGTTTGCAAGAGTGACAATTGAATACGGTGTTACATTAGTTCTTAGCTGTTCTTCCTCTGTATAGATGGATGTCCATTTCCGTAGGCTTTTAGCCTTTGTATCGATGGAATTCATAACACTTACGACTGGGTTTGGACAGTGAGATACGATTGGGTAACATTCGGATAGTTTTGCCTTCTTTTCCTCTCTCCTAAGAAACTGTGAATAATTTAGAAAAATTTTTTCTATCGCAATGTCACGAACTTAGTTGGTTTTGTCTAAGTCGTGCAGCATCCTTACGTGTTCATCTGCAAAGGTCAACCTTTCCGAAACCTCCTATGATCCTTTAGGACCTACAAAAGAGAAAACGAATTAGAGAAAACGTCTCACTCGATATCCACAAATAATCATTTCAGGAAATACTTCATAACCAATACAAATTACAAAAGACCTCATAAGCTCTGAACGATCACACAACAAAGGATCCAAAATGATCCAATCGAAATCTCCTACAAGTGTCCATATGACACAAGTTTTATTTACAAGCCTAAAATAATCACAAAATATAACTAAATTGATGTTGTTAAGTTTTCGACCGTCCCTCTACATGCTGTGTAAAGTACGAACAAACCAAAAGATACGAATATACAAGAGTATTACATTAAACATCCTGCTTATAGTTTTATTTATTTCTGATACATATAATTATAATATGGTATCTTAAGAATGTGGCATTTCATTCAATTTGGTAAATACACGAACTCACAAAAATTGCATCATTTATTTATGATCCAATATGCAACAACAAATCAACAAAATCTTTCCTGGACAAAGGTAAAAAAGGAACGAAGACAATTATAGCTCTTGAGCTTCTGACATCAGATCAACCCATGGAAGCATAAGAGCACATCAACCATCACGGCCGATTCTTTGCAGTGATCATTCCCCCATGTCCATCCTGTTAAGCTCTTATGTTACAAGCTCTGATGAACTTGTCTGAGAAATCCAGGTACTTGGTCCATAGAGGCCTTATCTCCGGAAACGCGATGTCCAACCAAGGCTTAGCCCTGCCATTGAAATGGATCACAGCTGCTTTCTCTGCATCTGCTACGGTAGTGTTTTCTTGGTAGCCAAGACCCAGCATGTGCCAGTAAGGATCAATGACGTGAACGTGACCATGGAAGGCTATTAATCCTGGAGGCAGAGTGCCCAGTTGCCATAAACTCAAGTCCGATTCTAAGTTCTAAGAACAGTGAATGGCAAAAGAAAAAAGACAATCAAAGCTGTGAGCAGGACAGAAATTGAAGGAGTAACATTGATAAAAGCTTCAGATGTACCTTTTGTAGCCAGTGATAGTAAGTAACACTGATGTTGGTCTTCCTCCACGCATCGAGATCAAAAACATTCATGCCATACGCCCAAGCACACTCGCGAGGGTCGAAGATCTCAGATATAAATGGGTGGGAGAAGTTCAAATAGTTCTTTAGTCTCTTTGACATTACAAACTTATCCGCGCCTCTGCATGTCTCGACTGCACCATTGACGTTGCCTTGCAGATCGATGTCCCACAGAGGTGAAAGATCAGCTTGGACGACGACGTCGTCATCGAGAAATACAATCTTGTTAAGGCTAGGAAACAACTGCAGCACAAGGAACTAAAGACCTCTTAGATATGTATGTCAAAGAGTTCTGACGTGATGAATCGGATAAATATGCTGACCTCGGGCAAATGGATCCTGATATGGTTCATGACAGAGTGATACTTGGGGCTCAAAGCCTGCAGCTTGGCAGCCACGACGATTGGTTTCTCGCTAACATTTGCGACGATCGCCGACGACCCTCCCCGGAACTGCGACCGCGCAGCCCGGTCCCTCTCCATGGCCTCCATCACCGGGACCCTGCCCCTGGTGAACCACTCGAAGTGGTGCAGCGCCTTAACCTCGACGACAGCCGGGGCCAGCGGGTGCAGCGAGAACCAGGCCTGCATGGGCGCGTACGTCTTGCGGTCCGTGATCACGTGCAGCACCACGGCGGCCGGCCGGAAGGCGTTGGCCACGAGGGAGGCGGCCACCACTGCGGCGGCCAGCACGTTGTCCGAGGCGAGCACGAAGTGGTACAGCCCGGGGTCCACCAGGGCCGGGACCCGCTCCGGAGCCGGCAGCTGGAGGCGGGCCCCGGCGTTGGTGGAGTGCTCCTGCGCCAGCCGCAGCGCCAGGCAGTGCAGCGGCTTGGGGATGCTGCTGGACGCCACGTGGCGGTACAGGTACTCCTGTATCTTCGCCACCCTCGTCTTCTGCTCCATCAGCGAGACCTGAAAGTCGACAGTCAACGCTCCCAGTTTCCCGTCCTCAACAACCAGTGCTTTGCTCGTACTCACCATCGCTTTGAGTCGCAGGGCAAATGTTTTAGCATCCGATCTGTTGCTCTTCATTTCTGCAACGAACGCCTCGAGTGTCTGAGGGACATCCGCCCGAGGCATGGCCTCCTGGATCTCGGCGTCTTCTAACACTTGATATATCTCTTCCGGAACCCTCTGCAAGAGAACATAGTCGGAATCGTCTTATTCTACTATTATGATTATGATTATGAGTATGATTTTTCCCCTCTGCTTCAGATGCTTGAAGATGAGACCAAGTGCAGAGCGATCGAAACGTACCACCGAGTCCAGCCTCCTCCACATCCTTGGATCTAATCTCTTACCTATGCACCCTGAGATATGGCCAACAAGCAGAGTACATTGAGAAGGTATTCTAACTAGGATAACATGACCGAAGTAAAAGGTAAAGCATGTCCTATCAACAGATAGAATTGGGTAAGTAATCAAGCAAACTCATCCATTTTAGGACATCTACTACTGCAGATTGCAATAGCTTCCGAGGACAGTGAAGTGGAATTTTCAGTTGTCACAATCTCCTCACCCCACCATGCCCAACAAGAGAAATGATGATAGACACTTCTTTTTCTCCGAGCGTCAACTTTTAAGAATTACAACTTTTTCTTTTACTTTTGTTTTTGGTTGAAGGTCTTTTAGATTGGATGTCACCAGATTCAGCTTGTGACAGGCCAGCAACCTGCTACAGTAAATCATGTTCTTCGATCAGTCGGTAGTGCGTATCACCAGTCCCGATCTGCAGCCTGCCAACTATTCTGAGAGTTGCTTTTGCTTAGGAGTTGGACATGAAGATGTTAAATCTTTCGCTGCCTGAAATTAGCATACTCTTCTATCTCTTCAGAAATATATGCTGAATATTATAACTTAAAACATACTCATTGTGTTCTTAGTACCAACTTCTTAAGTGTATCCAAGCCTCTTTCGTCACTCAACTGAATCTAACTTGATTAATGTGTAGCCGGTGCATGCCCAATGCCATGGGTTCAGCTATGATATGCTCGATCAATCAAATCGAAGTACTTTGGATTTTGGTTTTGTATCGAGTCGGATGAACTAAAAGTCAGAGAGAATGCATAAATGGGTCTCTCGTATAACATGATGATGGCAGGATCGGAAAGAGGAAGCTCGATCCTCTTGATCTCATTCTGAAACTTGATGATATATGCAAGGCGAAGAAGAAAAAGAAAAAGGGTGGAGCGGTAAGAATGGCGATACCTAAAGAAGAGCATCGCGTCTCTCCCTCGATCGTATCCATTGCCGTCAACACAAATATGAATCTGAGCAAGAATGTCAGGAAGAGAAGGGAGTAGATGACCATCTTACAAGAAAGCCTTCTCGACGTAACCTTCACTTTGATGAATTCCCTCACCCCCTTCCCCGGGAACACCGTGACCTGCCTCATGCTCGGCGATATGTAGAGTTGCATGGTGACTTCAAAGACCTCACGACAAAACGAAATCTATTAGCGATAGCCAAATAATGCTCCGTTTGTTCCTTCCGGGAGAACCAGGAGTTGTATCGACACGGGAAGGCCACGAGGTGGAAGAGAGGAGAGGTTCTTGGTGACTAATAGGCGACCAGTTCTGGTTGTCGAGGTCGCTATCCACCACCAACCATTGCTTAGCATTTGGACTAATGTTTCCTCCTTTGTAGGGTGCAAACGAAGAACGGCCGGAGAGAAGTCGTTCGAGAAAGGGACGGTGGCTCAGTAGCCTAAAAGACCAGTTTGGTGGGGGCTATTTCATATTTGAAGCTGGGTATTTTTCTGATGAACCAAACACTCATTTGTTCTCACTCCTTTCCCTCGGATCTCATGTCTTGGTTTTGAAGCATGCAAGGCTATATATGATGATGATATATTAAGAATAGATGAGAAGCTGCTGTCTGTGTATCGATAGTGTGTCATTTTTGGGTTCCTTTGCCTTCAAATGAAGGAGGAGGGAAGTCAAGGAACCAAACCTGATCCTTTAGAGAAGACAGCGACTGCCCAACGAGGAGGCTGTAGTGTTTTGATTTTATCTTCGACTACTGCGTTCAGGTTGAATGAAGATAGATGATGAACTGAATGAAGGTGTAAAGGCATAAGATCCTGCAGCTTCACCTTGTCACATTTGTATTAAAGAGTCCTTTGGATGCCTTCTTTTTCCTGGTCGGCGCAATCAGACCATTACTGATAGTTCACATGATTCAGGCATGATCATGTTTATTTGCAGAGACACTCCTCGTGTGATTCATAATCCATAGTTTGTGTCTTGCGATAGAAACGGGAGATGCTCCTCAATAGTATTATTCCCTATTAATCAAGTAGGATTCTCCTCCTTCGAATTCATATTCTTTTTTCTTCCCTTTAGTATGTTTAAATATCTGTTGTTGCTTTAAAACACAAAAGACATATATGCTTAGGATTCTCTTTGCATATTATTGTTGTGTAATCTATAGAAATTTATGCAATACATTCGAGACATTCGAGAGCGGATGTCTTTGCTTTTATTTTATCATCCAAGAAATATTTATCTAAATTTATTTTTGTTATTATTCAAGAAATACACTTATCCTTCAAAATAATTTTTTTTAATTTAAGTTATATAAATATATATATCCATTTTTAAGATTAAAATAGGTAGATTTCTATTCACAACCCTTTTTTGTTATTTACAACCCATTTTTAGAATTTTCAATGCTTCTAAAATATCCTATTTGCACATAAAGCCTCATCATCTTTCCATTTTTCGCTTGTTTTTTTTCTTCAAAAAGATCTGGATTAGTATAATTATAAGTGCGAGGAAAAATGATTATGAAAGAAGTAGAAGAGACATTTCTTATTTAATTGAGTCGGGAGTCGATGAGGACAATAATAAAGGGGGAGGAGTGGATTGGGAAGATAGAAACGATAATGGAATATTGCCTTTACCTGGAATCGGGACTATATGTTAAATAGTTTGAGTAAATGATAAAGTAAAATTTATAATCTAAAAATTATAATTAACAAAGTTAAATTTATTATTTTTTTTTAAAAAATTACTAATAGTAAGGGGTTATCAATAACATAAAAGGGTTTTGATAAGAGAGTCCACCTTATACTTTTACTAAAATAGATGCTCCAACCAATGGAAACTGAATAGAGGTGGCCACTTGTGGTGAGGTTGACCATCAACATCCTATTTTGATTTGTGAAACCAATCAAAATTAAAATGATTTGAATGGTTCAGACGACATACTAAGACGAGTAGGAATCGCACCACTACATGAAGGCTGATTAATTAAGGAGATATCTTTTGTATACTTAATGTCTTAATATTTTTTGGATCATTAATGAAGATATGAATCACCATTTATTGTATTTAAAATTAGTAAAACCTTGGTAGGTGATTAGGTACATCAACCGAGACACAGTACATCGACCCCCTCTCTCTCCTATTGCCTGTCGAGCTTCGATTCGTCTTCGCCGCGTGGACGAGAAAACGGGGGAAACAAAGACGTGTCTCTCATGGAAACTCCGTTGCTTAATTCATCGAATTTAGATATATTTGTTTTCCTATATTAAATTAAACCTGTCGAAAGGTTAATATTTATAGTAGTATATAATAATTAATAATTCCTCGAAAAAGATAATAGTAATAATAAAAGAAGCAGAGAGAGAGAGAGAGAGAGAGAGAGAGACAGAGAAAGAGGAGGAGGAGACGAGATAGACGTAACCGGGACTCTTATCTGATCACCCGCATTTCTTCTCCGTGTCATCGTTCCCCGGAAAGGGGAAAAATAGATAAGCTCGCGGAAAAGCTCCAAATTGATCCCGAAATCCCTAATTTCTCCGAGCAGTTGAATTAGATTTCCATCAAGAAGGCGTAGAATCGAGCAGGTACGAGGTTTTCTTCATCGAAGGATCGATTTTCGGAAGAAAGATTGGATCTTGCGTTGAGCTCTTTCTAGTTTATTGTTTTTCCCTTTGGGGGAGATGGAGAGGCTACGCAGCTAGAAGAAGGGTTTGGGCTGTTTCTTGTTGCCCAAGAAAAGTCCAAAGAAACAGCCCTCGGGTCATGATACGCAAGATATAACTTTTCTTTGACGAGCCCGAGTCGTGATTCCGTTTCTTTGTTGTTTCGCTCCTTCGGGGTTTGTTTCCGGTGGAATTTGGGGGTTGGGGGATGAAGAACGATGCGCAGAAGCATCAGGATGACGGTGCGCCGAGGAACGGCCGGAGCGGCGGCAACGGCTTCTTCTCGGTCCGGTCACTGTCGAATTACATGAGGATCGTGTCGTCGGGTGCGTCCAACGTCGCATCTAACGTGCGTTCCGCGGGGGCGTCCATAGTGTCTTCGATCTCCAATCGCCATGATGATGCAGGCCGAGATCAGGTACCGCTTGCAGCCTTCTGGTCCGGTACTACTTTGGGATTTTATATGAACTTCTATTTTGCTTTAGTTCAGCTCAAAAATTAGTTGATCCTTGGATTTTACTTTATACCAGGAAAAAGGAGTAATTTGATCGCACAATTACCTTTCTATGTTTCTTTTCACAAGGAATTAATATGGCATTATTGAAAGAGAAGTTCATGCTTGTTTTACTTGAGTGGTATAAAAGGTTTCTTCTTTTGTAATCAAATACCCTTTTTCATTTACTGGTATTTTAGCTGGATTTTGCCACAAGTTAGGTTTTCTCTTGTCACCGTCTCTATGCGCCCTTTACATTTAAGCATAGAGAGAATTTTCTTGGTTGATGTCACGATTTCTGGTTTCTTTTAGAGATTGCTTTATTAATCAACCCAAAAAGAGATGATGACATGCGGAACCAAGTCGTGTAGTATTTTTATTTTCTGGGTTGTCAAGCTTGCATATACTGAATGAATAGTTGTTGACGTGTTGCTTCGTGAATAGTGAGTAACTTTTGACCAAGGACAGTATCTATTTAGAATCACACAACATAAATTCCACATACTATCCATTTTTACCTTTCTGATTTCGATTCTTGTAGTGCTTGAATTGATTCGTGCTGTGTGGTTGTCATTATGTATGATCATGGTGATGCTAATTGGCTTTAGTTCTATGGAAAAGTATATCTTCATGCAGCATGGGTATACTGTGTAAAAGTCCATCTGAATGCAATAGCTATTAATAGATTATGCATGCAACATGATCTGAGAAGTTTTTTCAAATCTAAAAATACAATTTTATTTTAACTAAGAAAAACTTTACTCGCTATTGGAGATAGCCAGAAATATGTGAAGAACAATATATTCCTTGATTGCTTTGGCAGGATTAAATCAATCATGTGCACTTGGTAATGCCAGCCGACCTAGTTAATGCAACCATATATATCTCAACTTGAAGTATATTACTTGTGTTTTTTAGCCTTTATAAAGGTGGTAACAACTTATTAATGCTATTTGGCACTAGATGAGTTATTCTGATTTTTCTTGGTGTTACTCTATATTGAAAAACCTGGATGTAGGATGAATTTGGCTCATGCAGAAGTATACTTTTTTCTTTTCGAAACTTGGTTTCTTTTTTGAAACTTAATTTCTTTTGAAGTAGATGGAACTGATAACTACAGTTTTGTGATCCACAATTAGTACTAAAAGATGTCATTTATTTACATACTTCCCGACCATAAACCCACACAAGAATTAGAAGAAACAATCTGTTGATTGTAAATCAAGAAAATATTGGGTTAATAAAGATATGATCTACTACTAGTACTAAAAATAACTATTTTGTAGTTTAAGGTAAATTTTACTTTGAATTGTCTGCTATGGCCATCTCCTTTTCTTTAGTTTTATAAAATATTAAAATTCATAAGTATTGTGAAGACCGACATAGTTGTCCCTCAGTTATGGAAAACTTGACATTACTTTTTAAGTATTATGCTCTACATTGCATGACCGAAGCACCAGTAATTAGTTGGTGATGCAACTGTTGACAATGCTAGCACAAATGATTCATAACACATTTAAACATGTTCATGAAACCAAGGTTTGCAGTCTTGTGCTGACTGGTGGTGCTGGTCTAGGCTCAGATTGGTACATACCGGTTCGTACCAACATACCGTATGTCGATATGCCGGTACGTATCAATAGACCCAAAAAATGATCGAAAATTCTCAGAAAATATCTGGAAAATAAAAAAATAAATTAGAGTCTTTTAATTATAACTTAAATGCAAATTTAGTTCAATTTCAATCAGAAAATGTTCAAATAAGGAAGGGATAGTGGATTTATCTTTTTTTGGACTTTGAAGAGTAGCTTTACGACACGTTTCGAATGGTTCTTCTATTGATATTAGATCATCTACAAAGATATGAGTTGAAATGTTAGATTATGTGTTAAAAAGATTTGAATAAATCAAGTAGACAGGTACAACAAATTGGATAACCTGCTTTTACCATCGAAATGAACGGTGGGCCTCTACAGCCAGTGGATTGAGGTCCTCGATCCTATGAATTTATATATCAATATGGTGTATCTATCGGATCCAATCTTGAAATTGTTCCTATGATATAGTGTGTTGATAAACTATATGTCATTGGTGCATCAACCTGATGGCGGTTGTCTCTTGATCATCCTAAACAATACTTGTCCGAGGAGCCTCCTGAGGTAAGTATGGTTGTGACATGTATGGGTGGGGAGGTTGGAGAATACCAAAACTTATGTTATCGCCATTGACCTACTGCTCATATCATAAGAGCGTTCAACCTCGAAAAAGAATGATGAACGATCAACCTCAGAGAGTGAGAATGCGTGAGAAGGAGAGTTTAGAAGTTGTGAGAGTGAGAGAGAGTGAAAGAGGGGAGGGAGAGGGTTTAAATTAGGTTTCAAAGTGGTCTAATAGTCAAATTGATCATTGGATCAAGATGAATCATAGCCATTGATCAATATTGATTGAAATTCAATCATTACTGATCGGTACAACTCGGTAATGGTCAAATTTTGATCGTTTCGCCCAGTACAGCACGTGTTGCCCAATACAGACCTCCCTTTTGAATACCGCCCGATATCGGGCGGTCCGTGTCTCGGCAGTTTGTTGGATCAGTGTATACCGCCCGCATCGTACTATATTGGGCGGTATAACAGCCCTTGCATGGAACTGCCTTGGACATCTAAGACATTGAGACATTAATGTGCTACCATAAGACTATATCATCTAATCCATTGATTTATCAGAAGTCTTGCTTAGTTCCATTTAACAAAAAAAGTGAACAGATACTTGATGCTCTTTTAAGGCTTTCTTAGTTCGGACTGGCATGCTTCCTATTGAATGTGAGCAATTTGAGAATTAGGAAATGGTAAGAGTAACGTACATTCTACTAATTTTCATATTGTAAAAACTGATATCTGAAAAGAAAGGTTGCATCCAATGTATGTTTATGTTCAAAAGTTGAAGTTATCATCCGCTTTTCTGGGTAATATGTGGTGACATTGCCTAACATCAATATGAAGTTAAAATGTGCATACACTTAAGCACTAATTATTCATGTTTGTGCTACTTTGCTTAGTTTGTGTAACATGTTAAATGCATATTCGGTACTCGTTAATAGTTGATGTTGGTGAAAAGGTGTACTGGGCTGGATTTGATAAATTGGAATGTGAAGGTGGCCATCTTCGGCAAGTTCTTTTGTTGGGTTACAGATCTGGCTTCCAGGTTTGGGATGTTGAGCTGGCAGATGATGTTAGACAGCTGGTATCAAGACATGATGGGCCTGTTTCCTTTCTTCAAATGCAAAAGAAGTTAATTCCATCAAAATACCGTGAAGATAAGTTTGCAGATGTTCGCCCATTGTTGATTGTTGTTGAAGATAGTTCAGTTACTTTGGATGGCAATGACCCTGATGGGTGTGGTTCTCCTTGTAATAAGTCCAATGGTCATCATGATCTGGGTAGTGATAATCTGTTATCTACTTATCTTCGGTTTTATTCTCTAAGGACCCATGATTATGTACATGTCTTGAAGTTCAGGGCAGCTGTTTTCTCTGTCAGATGCAGTTCTCGAGTTATTGTGGTTTGTCAAGCTACCCAGGTAGGTATTACTTTTTTTTTAATCCTCAACAAGTTTTAGCTGCACCGATATAGCATTAATACGACTCATGATGCAGATACATTGTTTAGATGCTGCAACTTTGGAGAGAGAATATACGGTTCTTACTTACCCCATAGTTCCGTCTTGCCCTGGTTCTGGTGGCATAGGTTATGGACCACTGGCAATTGGTACAAGGTGGCTAGCATATAGTGGTAACCCAGTAGCATTTTCAAGCACCGGCCGTGTGAGCCCCCAACAAATGTATCCTGCTACAGGTGTGTTTGTGCCACATTCAAATGGTAGTTTGGTAGCAAACTTTGCAAAGGAATCGAGTAAACAGCTTGCTGCTGGCCTTGTGACACTTGGAGACATGGGATATAAGAAGCTCTCCAAGTATTACTCAGATTTACTTGTGGACAATAATGGTTCCGGAAAGCAAGGGAATTCCAGCTTGAAACTCCATGGTACCATGAATGGACAACAATCTGATACAGAAAATGCTGGCATGGTATGATGCTGTACTCTGGGTTCAGAATTCTGTACTTTTGCAAATATTATAATTCATCTTTGCTCTATGGTCTACCTTTTTAAGCTTGGTAAAAGATTATTATGGGATATGTTTTCCTCTTATTAGGTAGCTATTAGTTTAAAAATTATCTATCCAAAAGTTGAATTGTTTCTCTTTGAATTGATAGGTCATAATTCGAGACATTATTTCTAAATCAGTCATAGCCCAGTTCAGGGCACATTCAAGTCCTATTTCTGCATTGTGCTTCGACCCTAGTGGAATGTTATTAGTGACAGCTTCTATTCATGGTCACAACATCAACATTTTTGGTATTGTACCCTCTCCGCATGGAGGCTCCACAGAGTCTGATATAAAAGGAACATGCATTCATCTTTACAGGTTGCAGCGTGGCATAACGAATGCGGTAATCATTCTTGCAAATTCTTATGTTTCTCTTAATCTTGACCTGCTGATATATAATTTGATAAATTCCTTTGTGCCCTCTATCAGATTATACAGGACATCAGTTTTAGTGATGACAGCAAATGGATAATGATCAGCTCTTCAAGAGGAACCAGTCATTTATTTGCACTCCCTGCATTTGGAGCAACTATGAAACCTCATTTAAGTGAGGGTAAATTTGCAAACAGTTGCTGTGAATCAGGACATCTACCTTATAGTTCATCATCTTCCAAGCATAAGCCACCAGAGCCTTTTTGCATCTGGTACTCCACTCACGTTATCAGCCGTAAGCAGAATAAGGAATGGGAGTAATGGTTTAAAAGGTGCCGTCAGTGGTGCTGCAGCGGCTGCGACAGGCAAGGTCAGTCCTCTTTATGGTGCTATTGCTTCAGCATTCCATAACTGCAAGGGTTCTGGTCTTCAGATTGATATCAGCTCAGTCAGGACAAAATATTTTTTGCTTGTATTTGCGCCTTCTGGCTGTATTATACAATATGTGTTGCGGCAATGGATAGGTGAAAATTATGGCATCAGTGTATCTGGCTCAAGTAATGCTTCTTATCAGTCAATACAAGAAGCTGATGGAAGGTTAGATGTTGAGGTGCTTCAGAAATGGGATGTCTGTCATAAGAGAAACAGAAGAGACAGGAGTGACAATGTGGACATATACAGTGATCATGGAAATGACCAGAGTGCTGCTAAAATTTTCCAGAAAGGGCTTAGAAAGGGGACTAGCATCTATCCTGCTGGTAGTGTTGTGGACATGAAAGGGAAGCTTAGTGGTGAAGAAACTCATCATGCATACTTATCGGAGGTAGAGTTGCATGTTCATGAAGCTTGTACCCCACTATGGGCAAAGTCTGAGGTATTTTCATGTCTTATGTTGGAGTTTGATTGTTTGCCTGATGGGTTCTTTTTCTTCTATTTGATCATTGCGTTTTGGTGCCTGCATGAATGTTAACTTGCAGGTTTGCTTTCAAGTGATGATTGATGAGAATATTAAAGAACATAACAGTAGTAATATCCATGGGGAAATTGAGATAGAAAAGATCACAAGCTGTGCAATCGAGACTAGATCGAAAGATCTGATTCCAGTTTTTGACTATCTCCAAACACCCATGTTCCAGCAACCAAGGTCTGGTCTGATTCTGATAACTTTGCCAATATCATCCATATTGCAGTTTGAAATGCTTGAGTATCTTTTGCTTTGCCCTTACAAGTAATCAGTCCTAATTATATTACTTCAGATGGTGGTGACATGCTAAGCTATTTTCTTCTTTATATATATATATTCTCTTTTCTTGTTTCAGGACAACCGCATCTGTTGTCAACAAATTGGGGTCAATACCCGGCCAGAAATCAGGACTGTTAGAAAGTGGAAGGCTTTCACATAGAGGCAGCAGCAGCTCTCTGGACAGCATATCTGATAATGCCACAATGGCTGAGCTTCCAAATGACATCAGTGGTAATGATTGGAGCCGATCCTTTGCAAATGCCAACAAGGGCTTTGTACATAACACTGCAAATAGCCAAAATTTAAGAGGTCAGCTCAAGTTTGTAAATGGTAGCGATGACTTGAAGTTGGAAGCCCAACTTGAGCCGGTAGATAATATGAAGAACCTGAAGATCCAGGACCCACTCTCAGGATATGACAATGGGATCTATTGAGGTGAATCTTAGCTTTCATTTTTGCATGATTTGAGCCGAATGATGCCCACATGAAGTCTGGCTTAGCTATATTTGTCAATTTATCATCTATTATTTGAGTGTTGTAGTATTTTCTTTCAATGTCCGACATTTTTTACCCTGCATGTAAAACAAAAGAGTGCGTGCCAAGATATTAGGTGTCTATCTGATACTGATTTCGGTAATCTAACGGACTGGTACGATGTGTGCCCGCCAGGCAGTATATCAACTCATGCAGTCCAGTTTCAAATACTGACCGGTATGGTGTGATACTAGTCCGTTATTGGACTGGTATATACCAGTTGGTATGCTCTGTACTGACTAGTGTTTGAAACCTTGGTCAGTGGCATATCATTGTACGGTCCTGCATAAATTGAAACATCATTTATTTTCAGTTTGTCTATTTAGTATTTTAACATGTTGTGTCTTAGAATTGCTGTCAGTATGGTAATCGTCTTACTATTCATTCGTGAACTGTATTCCATACCTTGTTCTGATAATGGCTATTCATTATCCTCTTTACTGTTTGATATTGCTAGAGTCCATAGTGAATGAGCTTTCATTATCTGGTTGGCTATAGGAACTATATGCGAACCACTAATAGTCTAAAAGTAGAGTTAGTTCCTTTCACATATATGTTTTCATTTTTAAATTCTAGCATTGGGAGATAATTATTCACATTTTCTTTGTAGCATTATGGTTAGAACTCTACGAATTTCCTTGCCACCAAGCTGTTGATTTGTAAACCTTTCACGCCTTATTATTTTGGTTATTGTAGTGTGCTTTATATATATATTTTTCATGTATGTTGCCCTTTGAATGTTTCGTTTTCTTCCATGATATATCATGGTGCTAATTGTAAGATTATACTCTCTCAAGGAGCCATTTGTTTGCTTGCGATTTGGACACGACTCTAACGCCGGGTTCTGACATGTCTTTTACAGTTGAGTTGGGGAAACTTTTTAAGAACCGGTGCGATCTCAGGTGTGTAGCAACTATTTTTTAATTGTCCGTGGAGATATAATCTTGTGTTTGTAGACATGTATACGTCTTGTGGAAATGCAAAGCAGAAAGGAATTCAACTCTGAAATGAAAGGTTATGATGTAAGGAAGTTGGGAATTTCATTCTTGGGAATATTTGTACATAACGAATCTTCACATTATATTGCCAATAAGCATCACTAACTTGTAAATACGTCTATCGTTTAGCGTCGGGTATATAAGAATGCAGATATTGATGTGCGTTATGTTGGATTGATCGTGTGACGCTTTTCCTTGCCTTTTTGTTTTGATTTGAAGATGGTTGTTTCGCTATGATCTCTCGATTGGTTGTCTGAGTGAATTGCATGGATGCAATCCTTGTTTCATGTGTGCTGTGTTGGATTGGCCAATCCGAGCAGGAGATAGATTTTGTAGACAGGCTCATGCATGGAGGAGCCACCACTTCTAGATTCGAGTCTGGATTCAGTTGTGTGAGACTCGGCATTCGGACGAAGCTATGGGCTTTCATTGGCTTTCCCATTTCTGGGAAGCTAAACGAGTTCAGAAAGGTCAAAGCGTCTCTTATTACGGAGCTTAAGAGCCGTGTCGACAACAAATCTATCCACGGTTGCTTACGATCTATTCCACGCGACTTTGACCTTCTCGGAAACCCAAGCGAAGAGAAGTAGTGAGATCTAATAAACTGGAGATGAGAGGTTAAAGTATTTACATCTACAGCTATTTTTAACCAAACTAAACCGAACAGGACATAATTTGATCTGGAAACGAGGAATCTGTCGATTAAATTTTGGTGCTGCATTGATTAATTAGATGTTGACTTCATGTGACATCCCAAGATCTCGTTGAACACGCAAACAAGAATCGCACGGCTCTCGTAAATTTGTAGCGTTGGTGGCGATGGCACGCAGCTCTCATAACTTGCCCTCATCTGCTACGACGCTGCTGTGGGAGCACAGGCTCTTCTCTGCGATGGCAGCACTCTCTTCATCCCTCCTCCTCTTGTTCGCAGCTCATTTTCTCACCACATCCTTCTCTCTAGAACTGAACTTCTACAGGAACTCATGCCCCAGGGCGGAGCTCATCGTGAAAGAGGTGGTGCAAAAGCATTGCCAGGAGGACCCATCAGTCGCTGCCGGCCTTATCCGCCTGCATTTCCATGATTGTTTCATCAAAGTATGTTCTACTTTTCTTACCCATCCTCACTGACCCAGTAGTTTATTCTCTTCGAGGAGTTGTGAGATCTGCTTCGCTACAGGGGTGTGATGCTTCGGTGCTCGTCGACAGCACCGATTACAATATAGCGGAGAAGGAGGCTCCTCCCAACCTGACACTTAGGGCGTTCGACGTGATCGACGACATCAAGGCTGAAGTGGAGAAGGAATGCAGCGGGGTCGTGTCCTGTGCTGATATATTAGCGCTGGCCGCAAGAGATGGGGTCGCATTGTCAGGGGGAGAGGCGTACCCTCTTCCGACTGGGAGAAGAGATGGGACTGTTTCTTTGATGGAAGATGCTCATTTTCCTGGCCCGTCCTTCTCCGTCCAGGCTGCCCTATCTGCCTTCCAAACGATCAACCTTGATCTGGTAGATCTCACAACACTACTAGGTAAGTTTTACCCTCATTTCGTGCTACACTTTTAGCTCACCCGAGAGAGATTCGTTTTCATGGCTATCTTACTTCGACTGTCTAAGCTGTTCCACTAAGATTTAGACTACAAGTCCAACAAAGAATATAGTACGTCTAGATACTCTCGGTAGGCGCTTTAGTGCATCATCACATGTCATGTGCATGGCATTAATGGCGTACGAGTCTGCGCCCTCATCGGAGTACGGAAACAATGCACCGTCGAAGTCTCACATGGAACAAGAAGTTGACCTTGGAAGGATCAAAGAAGGGTGCTTATGTGGTGGTGGTTGTCGCTCATGTTCGGATTAACCCGAGTCGATTTAGGAAGTCCTCAGTAGCTAAACGAGGGCTCGGCCATCAGGCTAGACCGAGATTGGGTGTGTTCTAATCGATTATTATGACCTGGTAGATATTATCCATTTATCTGTTGACCTTTGAAGAGTTCGTGGACGATGGAAAAGTCATGCTAGAACAAATCATTTGATTAGAAGATCTCAAGTCAAAAGTAGATGGGATGTTAATTTTGAGATGATACATGGAATGCATCACAACGTGGAAATATTTTGAGTCCTCACAATAAGGTTGCTCGATCGTTGTAGGGGCTCATAGCATTGGATTGTGCCACTGTGGATTCTTCATCGACAGGCTTTACAACTTCCGTGGTGGCGGTTTAGCTGACCCACACATAGATCCTGGCCTGCTCGATACGCTCCGACACAAATGCCCCTTTGAGGTGGTGGAGATCAAGAACGTAAGCAAAGATCCCAAAGTCTTCATGAACCAAGCAGCAGCTGCCTCCTCCTCGCCTTTCACTTTGAACACCTCTTTCTACCGAGGCTTGCTCAATTACTGGGCGGTGCTGCGCCTCGACCAGAACTTGGCTTTCACCGACTTCACTAGTAGATTGGCTGCATCCTATGTTGATGATCCAAAGCTCTTTCTCGCTCAGTTCTCCAAGTCGATGATCAAACTGGGAAGCGTTGGCGTTTTAACAGGGCGAGATGGGGAGATCAGATCAAATTGTCGAAGCATAAACGATGGAATATGAGACGACTCCCAAAGTTTTCTATATCGATGCCATATGTAACAAGCCTTATTGATTCTCGAGTCACTTCGGCTGATGCTGTACCTCCTTGGATCTTATGGGTGCTAAAAGCTCTTTGCTACTTGGTCGCTTTAGATCCTAAATTCCATCAAATGCCCGTTCCATTTTTTGTGTTTATTGTCTATTATTATGATTGTTCGTTACGTAATGGATTTGGACCCAATCGGAGTCGGTGGTAAGCTATGTATGGATCAGGGCTGAAATGAATCAACGAAGTATTTATTGGGGGCATGTCCGACAAAGTTCCTCTAATCCGTAAGTAACTCGTTTGAAATGCAATCCAGAATGCACACATGCTGGTCTTCTTACCTGATAGATAGAACATGGAGGAGATACCAGCGGTGGGTGGTGGCCGCTACGTAGTCTCACCCGCCCTCTCTTCGGCCGGTGGGTATAAATCATTTTAGTGGCAGCTAGCTGATTGATGTGTCCAACTCAAACCCATCAGCAGGTATATCGTGATGTTCTTATGAGAACAGGATCTGAATCTTTCTGTTTGCTCCTGCGACGAAGAATCTTTTACCACCCAACTACGTGATATGACGTAGAGGTTGCAGACCAGGGGCGGTCATGGAGTGACCGCTGAGCAAGAGATCCGAGCAAAAGACCACTGGGCCTGTCCGCGGGGTCTTCTTGAGCACAGTGCACACCGATGCGGATGCACAGGGCATTCTTCCTCTCCTATGTTTGGATCCTCGAGTTGTACTACTATCCATTGGTTCTACAGTTTCCTTTCCTGTTTAACGCAACACTAGGAAGAACTCGAGGTATTTGCCTCTGACATTATAGTGAGAGCAAGTGTATGATATTGCATCGTCCTCTCCGATCCAGCTCTCTGCGTCTGATGGGATCCTCCGCTGCATGCACAGAAATGTCAACCGAGAAGAGTCTGAGGCTCTGGTATAAAGAATTTACTAGTCCTCCAGAATCCGAGAATATGTGAAGCGTAATGTATCACAAATCTTTGTGAGAATGGTTCGATAAAAGATTCTTGTGCTGCTTGGGAATCTTTCGACCAACTTGACCTCGTTCAGTAGCTCTTTCACTCCCTGTCCGGACCATTTCGCGAGCCTTTTTACAGCTACTACCTGTCCTTCAGGTAGCCTTTCCCTGCACAATGTTGTCCCCGTCTACATATCTCTGTCTACGTGCATGTAAAACGCGAGATCAACGTTAACGCGGTGAGATAATTTTACCTTGTAGACCGGTCCATATCCTCCTCCCCCAAGTTTGATCTCACCAGACAAGTTGTCGGCAGCAACTCTTAGAGATTCCAAGTCGTTTAAGAGCTGTTTAGGCATACAGACGAGGGGGATTACGACAACACTTGGGAGAAAAGACTTCAGTCGCTCAAACGATGGAATGTGGGATACGCTTGCGATTCTGCTTCTTGTTGTTCCGACAGTACGTTGCCAAGACGAGGGTGAGACCATCTTCGCCAAGTCTGTAAGCATCCAAGATGCGCTCGGAAGCTGACATGACCCGATGGCGACACGTGAAGACCGCGCGCAAAGCTAACGTGACCTATGTTTATTTTATAACGATAATAATTCAAACTTAAATACTATATAAAGAGGCTTTTGCAGTTGCCAATAAGGGATATTTTCACCCCTGAATACAATTTGAAACTATTTCATAAATGTTCTATATAGTTAGCATCACTTATATTGAATTTATACCTATAATTATATAATATATTATTATTATTATTTTGTTGTGATGATCAACTTAAGAATATTAATTACTCTTATTCACGGTAGATAAGAAAGATCCAACCTACTTACTGTCTTAATGATCTAAGATCTCTGAAACTGTCACTACTTTAGTAGTGTTATTTGAATAACACTACTCACGCAGTAGTAGTGCTATTCGTGAGTGTCTCCGATCCATCGTGAAATCAAGAAGATAAAAGAGCCCTCCCGTTCTTTGGACCCCGATCCGTCTGCAGGAAGAAAGTATTAGTGACTCCTCTTCCCTCCCCCCTCCCCTCTCTCATTTCTGTTTCCTTCTCCAATATTTCTGGTAAATCTCCCTCCCTATTCCTTGATGCGATGCAGTTTTTTTGTTTTCTTTGATGCTATATTGTTGCATCAGCTTGTTTTAATTCTTGAAGGGAATCAAAAAGCTTCGGTCTTTCAGTCATTTGCGGACTTCCGGGACGCGTAAACTTGCGAAAGTTTAGATCTTGATGTGTTTGGTTTTCCTGTGAGCTTTTACAATGGGTTTACTGAGGATTTTGTGGACTTTTGGAGCAAAATCGAACACTATGTCCTAATCCGTGGCTTTTCCGGTGGGTTTAGCTCGCATCAAAACAATATAGTCTCCCAACCCAATCCTATGTTAATCTTGATAGGAAGAGGAGATAGAGATATTAAATAGAGAAAGAGTATGATGACAAACTTCAATCTTCTATATTTCTCTCAAGAAAACTCTTTACAAAAACTCTATCTATTATGATCCAACATATGAGGTTTATATAGTCCCCAAAGATACATTACATTAATTGTATAACCAATAATCAATTTGACTTATCCTTCCATAGACTTTTAATCTATTTTTTCTTTTTGATGTAATGAATCTCCCTCTTGATGCAATGAACATTTCTTTGATGAAATGAATCTTTTTATCACACTTAAACAAAATTAATTCCAACAGGTTTTAATTAATTTCTTAATTAAAATTTATATATCCTACTTTCTACCAGCAACAATTGTGGCTTGAAGGCAAACCCAACCTTATAGGAGGAGAGAAGCATTGCTATGTAGGATTAATACCGCTCCATACCTAATACTTATCATAAAGTACGTGCATGGGAATTCATGCTAGTGATTTCGCCGCAATTACTGATTTCCTCTACTTCAGAATGAGGTTTCTCAAGTTCAACCTATATTTTTTTTATACACCTAAAATATTTATGTAGTGATGATATATTTACTTAAAAATCTAAAAATGTTATCTTATAAATTTTATCCTATTGATCATAATTTAAAGCTACTCAGAATTTGATTATTAATAATCAGATCCTAAAATTATTTATATATACATATATCCTTGTAAGTGATATCTATGACGAAAAAGACTCGTTTAATCGAAAGTCATTTTGAAAAGGAGTATATTTATCCTCGAAGATCTAATTCTTAATATGCAATAACCTTCAGGAAGTGGGTTTGATCAACTCATGAGATAGATCAACGTTCAATTATGACGCACACAAAATAGGATATGATTTTGATTAGTGGATATCCAATTCTTGAAAAGAGGTGCGGATTGACGGGGCAGATGCGGTCGACCAGGCAGTGCTCGAATTGGCCCAGGGCCGCGTTGACGGAGTGCTCCGCCGTCCACCCCGTGCCATCCGACACCATGTAGATAGCCTTCCCCTCCATCAGTTCGCTCTCGTCATCCTCGCCATCGCCCTCTGTTCCCTCCCCCGCCACGGCTGGCCGGACGCCCGCCTCGGAGGGAGAAGACGAGGGCGGCGGTGGCAGTCCGCTCTTGAGCGGTGGATCGAGGTCGGTGCGGCCATTAGTTGACGGCCGCACAAATTACACATTCTTAGAGCGAGTCCAAGTGTGGAGAACAGCTGTCTGAAGTCCAATACTATGTGTGCTGATACAGCGGCTGAGGACGCGGAAATTGGAATCAATGGTTCGTTGGCTCCTGTTTTGGTCACGGGATTCCAACTTCATCGACTGCCGACGAGGTTTTCGCGGCTCACAATATGGGGTGGGTTGTCGCGTCTCTTCGTTCATTCCTCACTCCTATTGGATCATCCGTAGTTGTCCCATTTAATCTATAACCTGTAAAAACAAAAATAGAATGACTTGTTGGTATGATAAGCAACCATTTACTTATCTATCCTGACTCGCACTAGTTTCATGCATGATATAAAATTAAGCAACTAGAGAATAATTCGATGGTACTAAGGATTTGATTGCTCAATACTGTTTCAAACTTTGATGGGTCCATGGGCCAGTCTTGGCCCGAGCATGTATACATTCGGCCTCAAATGGCCCATTTACGGGTCTACCAATTGACCACGGCGGGCGCCACGCCAACCAAGTCGGATCGACCGTTGCCGCGATAAAGCGAACCGAACCGGTATCAGCTCGATTGAAGAACCCGTGGATGGGTCAAAAGTAAAGGGGCGGGGGGGGGGAGAAGGAAGACCTGCGATTCCGTCGACGCGGAGCCCTAAGTCAGACGGAATGGCGGCTTCCCAGATGCCGATGGCCACCTCCCTCCTCATCCTCCTGCTGGTGATGCTGGGCGGCGCCGCCTCTTCCCCGTCGGGCGAGGATCTGGTTGCGGAGTTGGAGACCCTCCGATCGCAATCGCCCTCCGGCGTGATCCACCACGACGACCGCTTGGTTTCGCGCTTCCTAACCTCCGCTGCCGCCCCCCGCCCTTACTCCCTTCTCATCTTCTTCGACGCCGCCCAGCTCCGCTCTAAGCCCGAACTCCACCTCCACTCCGAGTTCGCCCTCCTCTCCGCCTCCTTCGCCGCCCATCACCGCAAAGACGACGCCTCTTCCTCCTCCTCCAGTACCCACCGCCTCTTCTTCTGCGACGTCGAGTTTGGGGAGTCGCAGCACTCCTTCGCCCTCTTCGGAGTCTCCAGCCTCCCCCACGCCCGCCTCGTCCCCGCCTCTGCCCGCTCCCTCCGCGATGATTCCATCCCCATGGACCAGTCCGACTTCTCCCGCGGCGCAGAGTCCATGGCCGACTTCGTCGAGGCGAAAGCCAAGATCCCCCTCGGCGGATCCATCCTCCGCCCGCACCCCATCTCCCCCCGCCAGGCTCTCTTCCTCCTCGCCGCCCTCCTCATATCTGCTCCCTTCCTTATCCGCCGCGTCCTCGCTGGCGACACCCTCATCCACGTCCGCCGCCTGTGGATGGCCCTTGCCCTCTTCGTCTACTTCTTCGGCGTCTCCGGCACGATGCACAACATCATTCGCAACATGCCCATGTTCTTGCCGGACCGCAGCAACCCCGACCGGCTCATCTTCTTCTTCCAGGGATCTGGGATGCAGCTTGGCGCCGAAGGCTTTGCGGTCGGGTTCTTATACATGGTTGTAGGGCTGGTGCTTGCTTTTGCGACACACGCGCTGGCCGGATGGAAGAGCGTATCCGCACAGAGGGGGTTCATGCTCTTTGGCATGCTGGTGGCGTACTGGGCTGTGAGCAAGGTGATCTATTTGGATAACTGGAAGACTGGCTACAGCATCCACGCCTTTTGGCCAAATAGTTGGAGGTGATCGGAGATCAAGTGAGTGGTTCACTTTCATCTTTCTTGTGACAATTTACTCTGTTTTGTCCTGGGAAGTATCTTATTTTCGTTCTAATTGTTGTTATTTACTTCTCTGTTTCTGCTGCTCTGCTTGATATTTGAATCTTGAATATGGTTCTTAGGTTATTATGAAAAATTATTGCTCATGCCTTCTACTCTTCATATAATATTTATGGTTTAATCTTTTTGTTCCATCTTTGGCTGATTGATAAGCTCAAAGCAACTCGAAGATCAGTTTGTGCCCGGAAGTATTTGGGTACTGTTTCATGACTTTTATGTTAGGCAAATGTAGTACAATTGAAGGAACTTTAAGTTGAGGCAAATGCAATACAATTGAAGAAAATGCCCTAGCATTGTCCGGCTTTTAAGGTTTAAACAGCTGTCACAAGAAAGGTTAGAAAGAGTTGATATAGTTGGGCACATAAATAAGGTGGTTGAAAGTGAGCAAGGTGATATATTTGGATAACTGGAAGACTGGCTACAGCATCCACGCCTTTTGTCCAAATAGTTGGAGGTGATCGTAGATCAAGTGAGTGGTTCACTTTCATCTTTCTTGTGACAATTTACTCTGTTTTGTCCTGGGAAGTATCTTATTTTCGTTCTAATTGTTGTTATTTACTTCTCTGTTTCTGTTGCTCTGTTGGATTTTTGAATCTTGAATATGGTTCTTAGGTTATTATGAAAAATTATTGCTCATGCCTTCTACTCTTCATATAATATTTATGGTTTAATCTTTTTGTTCCATCTTTGGCTGATTGATAAGCTCAAAGCAACTCGAAGATCAGTTTGTGCCCGGAGGTATTTGGGTACTGTTTCATGACTTTTATGTTACGCAAATGTAGTACAACTGAAGGAACTTTAAGTTGAGGCAAATGCAATGCAATTGAAGAAAATGATGGGCAGCAGCAGGGAGGGACCTGTGACATGTGAAGACGGGCACCCGTGACATGTGAAGACGCTAGCGAAGCTGATGTGACCTGCGAAAATGATGAGAATAATAATTATGAAGATACAGACAAAAGCTAACGTGACCCGCGATAACGATAATAATTCAACCTTGGGTGTAAGTTAGAAAAGGCAATAATAATTCAACCTTGAATGTTTTGGAATCATTCCCAAAACGTTCCATACTATTAATTATTATTTATATTATTTTTTATATTTATTATATAATATAAATTATTTTTAAATATTATTTATTATATATTATTAATCTTAATTAATTTAAATAAATAATTTTTGACTCTATAAATACATCAGACTGTTGGTTTGAAATATTAACAAGTTTGAGCTAGAGCTAGAGTCATGGATCTTCTCTTTTTCCTGTTGCTTACGGTCATGATTATTATAGGGATATTATTCTTATTCGTCGAAAGTGTAAAAGATCTAACATACTGTCTAAGAGATCCAACCTGTTGCCCATCTTTTTTTAATGACATTGCTCCGTGAGTAGTGTTATTCGTTTATCGTACTAGTTTATCCTTGTCTGTATTCGTGTTTTAAGCAATGTGTTTGTATTCCTGTTTGTAATTTGTACTGTAGTTATGTTGTACTTTATTTTGTATCGTTTCTATGTTTATTTTTTTTTGTCTGGTTTTTTTATCTTATATATTGTGTTTTATTTTGTCTAGTCTGTGTGTTTGTATTTAAGTTTAAATGAATTCAGACTTTTTATAGATTTAATTTTTATTCTAAACTAAAAATTGTTCTAACAGAAAAAAGAAAAAAAAGGTGCTTCCCATAAAACTATTCGCAAACGGGCCCTCGTCCTGGTACTGGCCGTAGGAAACAATGCCCTCTCTCTCGCTCTTGCTCTGGCTCTGTGGAAACCCTAGCGACTCTACTCCCATCAATTCGACAATGCGCAGCCATAGGGTGAAGAGCTCCGGCGCATGCAAGCAGCGGCGACTCTCGTAGGCGCAGGAGATCGAGCTCTTGGACTCGTGGATCGAGGTCGGGACATTTGACCCCGGAACCAACCCACTCGTTGTCCCCCGTCGCAGCTCGATGCCCTCAACGGCCGCACCAAGGATGATGGCGGCTTCTCTCCCTATGCCGGAGTCCGGTTCTTCCGATAGCTCTCAGTCTCACAGAGAACCAAGGACGGCCTTGCGCCCAAGTATGTCGAGATAAACGACATCCAGTGCGCCTTCCCTGCACACACTCTCTGTGGCCGTGACATCCTCGGCGCCGTCAAGATCGGCTTCGGAAAAATAATTAGTAAGCTTTTTCTTATTAATTTTTTTAGATACATATTATATTAATGTATTATTTAAATTCTGTTCTTGTCACATTTTATGACGATGATGATGATGATTTTTTTTTTCCTGTTAAAACGGTTTTCATTTTAGTTAGAATAAAAACTAAATTTATAGAAAGTTTTAATACTTGGATTCATTTAAACTTAAATATAAACACAGACTAGATAAAATAAAACACAATATATAAGATAAAAAAGACCAGACAAAAAAAAAAACTAAACACAGAGATGAGACAAAATAAAGTACAACATAACTACAATACAAATTACAAACAGAAATACAGACACATAGCTTAAAACACGAATACAAACAAGGAAAAACTAGTACGATAAATTAATAACACTACTCACGGAGTAGTGTCATTAAAAAAAGATGGGCAGCAGGTTGGATCCCTTGGACAACATATTAGATCTTTTACACTTTCGACGAATAAGAATAATATTCCTATAATAATCATAACCGTAAGCAATAGGAAGAAGAGAAGATCCACGACTCTAGCTCTAGCTTTAGCTCAAACTTATTAATATTTCAAACCAACTGTCTGATGTATTTATAGAGTAAAAAATTATTTATTTAAATTAATTAAGATTAATAATATATAATAAATAATATTTAATAATAATTTATATTATATAATAGGTATAAAATATAATATAAATAATAATTAATGGTATGAAATATTTTGGGAATAATTCTAAAACATTCACGGGTGAATTATTATTGTCTTTTCTAACTTGCACCCAAGGTTGAATTATTATTGTTATCACGGGTCACGTTAGCTTTTGCCCACATCTTCACATAATTATTATTCTCGTCGTTTTCGCGGGTCATGTCAGTTTCGCCAACGTCTTCACCTGTCACGGTTCCCCCCCCCCCCCCACCGCTGTGTGTATAATCGAATCCAGTGCTGAAGAGCCGTTGCCTAATCCATGGAATCAAATCCGTTTACACCTTTGGTAAAAGGTTTTGTAGTGCGTAAATATTTAGTTAGAATAAAAACTAAATTTATAGAAAGTTTCAATACTTGGATTCATTTAAACTTAAATATAAACACAGACTAGATAAAATAAAACACAATATATAAGATAAAAAAGACCAGACAAAAAAAAAAACTAAACACAGAGATGAGACAAAATAAAGTACAACATAACTACAATACAAATTACAAACAGAAATACAGACACATAGCTTAAAACACGAATACAAACAAGGAAAAACTAGTACGATAAATTAATAACACTACTCACGGAGTAGTGTCATTAAAAAAAGATGGGCAGCAGGTTGGATCCCTTGGACAACATATTAGATCTTTTACACTTTCGACGAATAAGAATAATATTCCTATAATAATCATAACCGTAAGCAATAGGAAGAAGAGAAGATCCACGACTCTAGCTCTAGCTTTAGCTCAAACTTATTAATATTTCAAACCAACTGTCTGATGTATTTATAGAGTAAAAAATTATTTATTTAAATTAATTAAGATTAATAATATATAATAAATAACCGTAAGCAATAGGAAGATGAGAAGATCCACGACTCTAGCTCTAGCTTTAGCTCAAACTTATTAATATTTCAAACCAACTGTCTGATGTATTTATAGAGTAAAAAATTATTTATTTAAATTAATTAAGATTAATAATATATAATAAATAATATTTAATAATAATTTATATTATATAATAGGTATAAAATATAATATAAATAATAATTAATGGTATGAAATATTTTGGGAATAATTCTAAAACATTCACGGGTGAATTATTATTGTCTTTTCTAACTTGCACCCAAGGTTGAATTATTATTGTTATCACGGGTCACGTTAGCTTTTGCCCACATCTTCACATAATTATTATTCTCGTCGTTTTCGCGGGTCATGTCAGTTTCGCCAACGTCTTCCCCTGTCACGGTTCCCCCCCCCCACCGCTGTGTGTATAATCGAATCCAGTGCTGAAGAGCCGTTGCCTAATCCATGGAATCAAATCCGTTTACACCTTTGGTAAAAGGTTTTGTAGTGCGTAAATATTGATTTTAGTTGTAGTGTAGCAAGATTTAAAAATAGGTAAATTCCTGAAAAAAATTTATAATTAAAAAAAAATTATAGAGCACTTATAATCTTTAAAAGTTCTCGTGAAATGTTTCTTCTTATGTGAAAAAATTATATTACCGCTATCTTTATTGGATTTGTCGCATATGTACTGCATCGCATTACCTCCCTTCATCGCTCGTATATCCGAACCTTGTTAGCTCTTGTCGAACATATCCTTGTCTTTATGGACCCCATTGCCCAAGATTTGTCTCTGCATGTCTTGCTCTCGTCGTTCTTGCTCGTCTCTGTATGTCTTGCTTTCGTCATTGTTGTGACGATTGCTAGCCGCATTGCCCTAACTTCTCCCCTCTACTTGTTGTTCTCGCCATTGTTTCTATCGGCTGCGTTAGCCATCATCGGACCCCCACTACGTGCCATTCTCAAGCAAAATGTGGACAGAGTGATAAAAGAAAATGACATACTTGAAACAGGCGAATCACCAAATGAGTCCAGTGACAAATGACGTCGATGTAGAATAGAAGGGTGTAGTGACACTCCTTGTAATAAGTCCAATGGTCATCATGATCTAGGTAGTGATAATCTGTTATCTACTTATCTTCGGGTTTTATTCTCTAAGGACCCATGATTATGTACATGTCTTGAAGTTCCGGATAGCTGTTTTCTCTATCAGATGTAGTTCTCGAGTTATTGTGGTTTGTCAAGCTACCCAGGTAGGTATTACTTTTTTTTTAATCCTCAACAAGTTTTAGCGGCACAGATATAGCATTAATATAACTAATGATGTAGATTTGATTATATACGCAGCGGCTCTTTAGCACTGGATTCGATTATACACGCAGCGGGGGGAGGGGGGGGGGGGGGGCCCATGACATGTGAAAACGGGCACCCGTGACATGTGAAGACGCTGGCGAAGCTGACGTGACCGACGAAAACGACGAGAATAATAATTATATCGACAATAATTCAACCTTGGGTGCAAGTTAGAAAAGACAATAATAATTCACCCGTGAATGTTTTGGAATCATTCCCAAAACATTACATACCATTAATTATTATTTATATTATTTTTTTATTTATTGTATAATATAAATTATTTTTAAATATTATTTATTATATATTATTAATTTTAATTAATTTAAATAAATAATTTTTTGACT
The DNA here is from genome assembly GCA_001649415.1 of Musa itinerans. Lineage (NCBI taxonomy): Eukaryota > Viridiplantae > Streptophyta > Magnoliopsida > Zingiberales > Musaceae > Musa > Musa itinerans. The sequence continues at coordinate 742,054 of LVTN01000032.1, forward strand.
CTATAAATACATCAGACTGTTGGTTTGAAATATTAACAAGTTTGAGCTAGAGCTAAAGTCATTGATCTTCTCTTCTTCCTATTGCTTACGGCCATGATTATTATAGGAATATTATTCCTATTCGTCGAATGTGTAAAAGATCCAATATGTTGTCCAAGGGATCCAACCTGCTGCCTATCTTTTTTTAATTACACTACTCCGTGAGTAGTGTTATTAATTTATCGTACTAGTTTATCCTTATTTGTATTCGTGTTGTAAGCTGTGTCTGTATTCCTGTTTGTAATTTGTCCTATAGTTGTGTTGTACTTTATTTTGTCTCGTCTCTGTGTTTAGTTTTTTTTTTTGTCAGGTCTTTTTTATCTTATGTATTGTGTTTTATTTTGTTTAGTCTGTGTGTTTGTATTTAAATTTAAATGAATGTAAGTATTAGACTTTTTATAAATTTGGTTTTTATTCTAACTAAAATGAAAACTGTTCTAACAGAAAAAAGAAAAAAAAATCATCATCATCATCATCATCATAAAATGTGACAAGAACAGAATTTAAATAATATATTAATATAATATTTATCTAAAAAAATTAATAAGAAAAAGCTTACTAATTATTTTTCTGAAGCCGATCTTAGCGGCACCGAGGATGTCACGGCCACAGAGAGTGTGTGCAGGGGAGGCGCGCTGGATGTCGCTTATCTCGACATACTTGGGCGCAAGGCCGTCCTTGGTTCTCTGTGACACTGAGAGCTGTCGAAAGAACCGGACTCTGGCATAGGGAGAGAAGCCGCCATCATCCTTGGTGCGGCCATCGAGAGCGTCGAGCGACGACATGTGAAGACGCTCGCGAAGCGGACGTGACCCGCGAAAACGATGAGAATAATAATTATGTGAAGATGCGGACAAAAGCTAACGTGACCCGTGATAATGACAATAATTCAATCTTGGGTGCAAGTTAAAAAAGGCAATAATAATTCACTTGTGAATGTTTTGGAATCATTCCCAAAACGTTATATACTATTAATTATTATTTATATTATTTTTTTATATTTATTATATAATATAAATTATTTTTAAATATTATTTATTATATATTATTATTTTTAATTAATTTAAATAAATATTTGTTGACTTTATAAATATATCAGATTGTTGGTTTGAAATATTAACAAGTTTGAGCTAGAGCTAGAGTTATGGATCTTCTTCTTCGTATTGCTTATCGCAATGATTATTATAGGAATATTATTTATATTCGTCGAAGGTGTAAAAGATCCAACATGCTGTCAAAGGTATCCAACCAGCTGTCCTTTTTTTTTTAATGACACTACTCCGTGAGTAGTGTTATTAGTTTATCGTACTAGTTTATCCTTGTCTATATTCGTGTTTTAAGCTATGTGTTTGTATTCTTGTTTTTAATTGGTACTGTAGTTATGTTGTACTTTATTTTGTATCGTCTCTATGTTTAGTTTTTTTTTTTGTCTGATTTTTTTATCTTATGTATTGTGTTTAATTTTATCTAGTCTGTGTGTTTGTATTTAAGTTTAAATGAATTCAGACTTTTTATAGATTTAATTTTTATTCTAAACTAAAAATTGTTCTAACAGAAAAAAGAAAAAAAAGGTGCTTCCCATAAAACTATTCGTAAACGGGCCCTCGTCCTGGTACTGGCCGCAGGAAATAATGCCCTCTCTCTCGCTCTCGTTCTGTGGAAACCTTAGCGACTCTACTCCCATCAATTCGACAATGTGTAGTCCCAGGTTGAAAAGCTCCGACGCACGCAAGCAGCGGCGGCTCTCGTAGGCGTAGGAGATCGAGCTCTTGGACTCGTGGATCGAGGCCGGGACATTCGACCCTGGAACCAACTCACTCGTCGTCCCCCGTCGCCGCTCGATGCCCTCGACGGTCGCACCAAGGATGATGGCGGCTTCTCTCCCTATGCCAGAGTCCGGTTCTTCCGGCAGCTCTCAGTCTCACAGAGAACCAAGGACGGCCTTGCGCCCAAGTATGTCGAGATAAGCGACATCCAGCGCACCTTTCCTGCATACACTCTTTGTGGCCGTGACATCCTCGGCGCTGCCAAGATCGGCTTCGGAAAAATAATTAGTAAGCTTTTTCTTATTAATTTTTTAGATAAATATTATATTAATATATTATTTAAATTCTGTTCTTGTCACATTTTATGATGATGATGATGATTTTTTTTTCTTTTTTTTATTAGAACAGTTTTTATTTTAGTTAGAATAAAAACTAAATTTATAAAAAGTCTCGTACTTGCATTCATTTAAACTTAAATATAAACATACAAACTAGACAAAATAAAACACAATACATAAGATAAAAAAGACCTGACAAAAAAAAAAAAAAAACTAAACAGAGACGAGACAAAATAAAGTACAACACAACTATAGGACAAATTACAAACAGGAATACAAACACAGCTTAAAACATACAAACAAGGATAAACTAGTACGATAAATTAATAACACTACTCACGGAGTAGTGTTATTAAAAAAAGATGGGTAGCAGGTTGGATCCCTTGGACAACATATTGGATCTTTTACACATTCGACGAATAGGAATAATATTCCTATAATAATCATGGCCGTAAGCAATAGGAAGAAGAGAAGATCAATGACTCTAGCTCAAGCTTTAGATCAAACTTGTTAATATTTCAAACCAGCTGTTTGATGTATTTATAGAGTAAAAAATTATTTATTTAAATTAATTAAGATTAATAATATATAATAAATGATATTTAATAATAATTTAATTATATAATAGGTATAAAATATAATATAAATAATAATTAATGGTATGGAATGTTTTGGGAATGATTCCAAAACATTCACGGGTGAATTATTATTGTTTTTTCTAACTTCCACCCAAGGTTGAATTATTTTCGTTATCATGGGTCACATTAGCTTTTGCCCGCATCTTCACATAATTATTATTCTCGCCGTTTTCGTGGGTCACGTCAGCTTCGCTCGTGTCTTCACATGTCACGGGTGTTCGTCTTCACATGTCACGGGTCCGCCCTCCCCGCTGTATGTATAATCGAATCCAGTGCTAAAGAGTCGATGCCTAATCCATGGAATTGAATCCGTTTACACCTTTGGTAAAAGGTTTTGTAGTGCATAAAAACTGATTTTAGTTGCAGTGTAGCAAGATTTAAAAATAGGTAAATTCCTGAAAAAAATTATAGAGCACTTATAATCTTTAAAAGTTCTCATGAAATGTTTCTTCTTATGTTAAAAATTATTTTACCTCTATCTTTATTGGATTTGTCGTATATGTATTTCATCGCATTACCTTCCTTCTTCGCTCGTATATCCGAACCTTTTTAACTCTTGTCGAACATATCCTTGTCTTTATGGACCCCATTGCCCAAGATTTGTCTCTGCATGTCTTGCTCTAGTCGTTCTTGCTCGTCTCTGTATGTCTTGCTCTCGTCATTCTTGCGACGATTGCTAGCCGCATTGCCCTAACTTCTCCTCCCCTCTACTTGTTGTGCTCGCCCTTGTTTCCATCGGCTGCGCTAGCCCTCATCGGACCCCCACTATGTGCCATTCTCGTGCAAAATGTGGACAGAGTGATAAAAGATAATGACATACCTGAAACAGGCGAATCACTAAATGAGTCCAGTGACAAATGACGCCGATGTAGAACAGAAGCGTGCAGTGACACTCCTTGTAATAAGTCTAATGGTCATCATGATCTGAGTAGTGATAATCTGTTATCTACTTATCTTCGGGTTTTATTCTCTAAGGACCCATGATTATGTACATGTCTTGAAGTTCAGGATAGCTGTTTTCTCTATCAGATGCAGTTCTCGAGTTATTGTGGTTTGTCAAGCTACTCAGGTAGGTATTACTTTTTTTTTAATACTCAATAAGTTTTAGCTGCATAGATATAGCATTAATATGACTAATGATGCAGATTCGATTATACATGTAGCGACCCTTTAGCACTGGATTCGATTATACACACAGCGGGGGGTGACTCGTGACATGTGAAGATGCTAGCGAAGCTGATGTGACTCGCAAAAACGATGAGAATAATAATTATGTGAAGATGCGGACAAAAGCTAACGTGACCCGTGATAACGACAATAATTCAACCTTGGGTGCAAGTTAGAAAAGACAATAATAATTCACCCGTGAATGTTTTGGAATCATTCCCAAAACGTTCCATACTATTAATTATTATTTATATTATTTTTAATATTTATTATATAATATAAATTATTTTTAAATATTATTTATTATATATTATCAATCTTAATAAATTTAAATAAATAATTTTTGACTCTATAAATAAATCAGACTGTTGGTTTGAAATATTAATAAGTTTGAGCTAGAGCTAGAGTCATGGATCTTCTCTTTTTCCTGTTACTTACGGCTATGATTATTATAGGAATATTATTCCTATTCGTCGAAGGTGTAAAAGATCCAACATGCTGTCCAAGGGATCTAACCTGCTCCTCTTCTTTTTATTGCCTTTTCTAGCTTGCACCCAAGGTTAAATTATTGTCGTTATCATGGGTCCATGTTAGGTTTTGTCCACATCTTCATATAATTATTATTCTCGTCGTTTTCGTCGGTCACGTCAGCTTCGCCAGCGTCTTCACATGTCACGGGTGCCCGTTTTCACATGTCATGGGCCCCGCCCCCCCCCCTCCCCCCGCTGCGTGTATAATCGAATCCAGTGCTAAAGAGCCGATGCCTAATCCATGGAATCGAATCCGTTTACACCTTTGGTAAAAGGTTTTGTAGTGCGTAAATATTGATTTTAGTTGCAGTGTAGCAAGATTTAAAAATAAGTAAATTCTTGAAAAAAGTTTATAATTAAAAAAAAAATTATAGAGCACTTATAATCTTGAAAAGTTTTCGTAAAATGTTTCTTCTTATGTGAAAAACTTATTTTACCTCTATCTTTGTTGGATTTGTCGCATATGTACTGCATCGCATTGTCTCTCTTCATCGCTCCTATCTCCGAACCTTGTTAGCTTTTGTCGAACATATCCTTGTCTTCATGGACCCCAGTGCCCAAGATTTGTCTTTGCATGTCTTGCTCTCGTCGTTCTCGCTCGTCTCTGTATGTCTTGCTCTCGTCATTGTTGCGACGATTGCTAGCCGCATTGCCCTAACTTCTCCTCCCCTCTACTTGTTGTGCTCGCCCTTGTTTCCACCGGCTGCGCTAGCCCTCATTGGACCCCCACTACGTGCCATTCTCGTGCAAAGTGTAGATAGAGTGATAAAAGATAATGACAAACCTGAAACAGGTGAATCACCAAATGAGTCCAGTGACAAATGACGCCGATGTAGAATAGAAGGGTGCAGTGACACTCCTTGTAATAAGTCCAATGGTCATCATGATCTAGGTAGTGATAATCTGTTATCTACTTATCTTCGGGTTTTATTCTCTAAGGACCCATGATTATGTACATGTCTTGAAGTTCCGGATAGCTGTTTTCTCTATCAGATGTAGTTCTCGAGTTATTGTGGTTTGTCAAGCTACCCAGGTAGGTATTACTTTTTTTTTAATCCTCAACAAGTTTTAGCTGCACAGATATAGCATTAATACGACTCATGATGCAGATACATTGTTTAGATGCTGCAACTTTGGAGAGAGAATATATGGTTCTTACTTACCCCATAGTTCCGTCTTGCCCTGGTTCTGGTGGCATAGGTTATGGACCACTGGCAATTGGTACAAGGTGGCTAGCATATAGTGGTAACCCAGTAGCATTTTCAAGCACCGGCCGTGTGAGCCCCCAACAAATGTATCCTGCTACAGGTGTGTTTGTGCCACATTCAAATGGTAGTTTGGTAGCAAACTTTGCAAAGGAATCGAGTAAACAGCTTGCTGCTGGCCTTGTGACACTTGGAGACATGGGATATAAGAAGCTCTCCAAGTATTACTCAGATTTACTTGTGGACAATAATGGTTCCGGAAAGCAAGGGAATTCCAGCTTGAAACTCCATGGTACCATGAATGGACAACAATCTGATACAGAAAATGCTGGCATGGTATGATGCTGTACTCTGGGTTCGGAATTCTGTACTTTTGCGAATATTATAATTCGTCTTTGTTCTATGGTCTACCTTCTTAAGCTTGGTAAAAGATTAATACAACTCTGTACTTTTGCGAATATTATAATTCGTCTTTGTTCTATGGTCTACCTTCTTAAGCTTGGTAAAAGATTAATACAACTCTGTACTTTTGCGAATATTATAATTCGTCTTTGTTCTATGGTCTACCTTCTTAAGCTTGGTAAAAGATTAATATGGGATATGTTTTCCTCTTAATAGGTAGCTATTAGTTTAAAAATTATCTATCCAAAAGTTGAATTGTTTCTCTTTGAATTGATAGGTCATAATTCGAGACATTATTTCTAAATCAGTCATATCCCAGTTCAGGGCACATTCAAGTCCTATTTCTGCATTGTGCTTCGACCCTAGTGGAATGTTATTAGTGACAGCTTCTATTCATGGTCAAAACGTCAACAATTTTGGTATTGTACCCTCTCCGCATGGAGGCTCCACAGAGTCTGATATGAAAGGAACATGCAATCATCTTTACAGGTTGCAGCATGGCATAACAAATGCGGTAATCATTCTTGCAAATTCTTATGTTTCTCTTAATCTTGACCTGCTGATATATAATTTGATAATTTCCTTTGTGCCGTCTATCAGATTATACAGGACATCAGTTTTAGTGATGACAGCAAATGGATAATGATCAGCTCTTCAAGAGGAACCAGTCATTTATTTGCACTCCCTGCATTTGGAGCAACTATGAAACCTCATTTAAGTGAGGGTAAATTTGCAAACAGTTGCTATGAATCAGGACATCTACCTTATAGTTCATCATCTTCCAAGCATAAGCCACCAGAGCCTTTTTGCATCTGGTACTCCACTCACGTTATCAGCCGTAAGCAGAATAAGGAATGGGAGTAATGGTTTAAAAGGTGCCGTCAGTGGTGCTGCAGCGGCTGCGACGGGCATGGTCAGTCCTCTTTATGGTGCTATTGCTTCGGCATTCCATAACTTCAAGGGTTATGGTCTTCAGATTGATATCAGCTCAGTCAGGACAGAATATTATTTACTTGTATTTGCGCCTTCTGGCTGTATTATACAATATGTGTTGCGACAATGGATAGGTGAAAATTATGGCTTCAGTGTATCTGGCTCAAGTAATGCTTCTTATCAGTCAATACAAGAAGCTGATGCAAGGTTAGATGTTGAGGCGCTTCAGAAATGGGATGTCTGTCATAAGAGAACCAGAAGAGACAGGAGTGACAATGTGGACATATACGGTGATCATGGAAATGACCAGAGTGCTAAAATTTTCCAGAAAGGGCTTAGAAAGGGGACTAGCATCTATCCTGCTGGTAGTGTTGTGGACATGAAAGGGAAGCTTAGTGGTGAAGAAACTCATCATGCATACTTATCGGAGGTAGAGTTGCATGTTCATGAAGCTTGTACCCCACTATGGGCAAAGTCTGAGGCATTTTCATGTCTTATGTTGGAGTTTGATTGTTTGCCTGATGGGTTCTTTTTCTTCTATTTGATCATTGCGTTTTTGTGCCTGCATGAATGTTAACTTGCAGGTTTGCTTTCAAGTGATGATTGATGAGAATATTAAAGAACATAACAGTAGTAATATCCATGGGGAAATTGAGATAGAAAATATCACAAGCTGTACGATCGAGACTAGATCGAAAGATCTGATTCCAGTTTTTGACTATCTCCAAACACCCATGTTCCAGCAACCAAGGTCTGGTCTGATTCTGATAACTTTGCCAAAATCATCCATGTTGCAGTTTGAAATGCTCGAGTATCTTTTGCTTTGCCCTTACAAGCAATCATTCCTAATTATATTACTTCAGATGGTGGTGACATGCTAAGCTACTTTCTTCTATATATATATATTCTCTTTCTTGTTTCAGGACAACCGCATCTGTTGTCAACAAATTGTGGAAGGCTTTCACATAGAGGCAGCAGCAGCTCTCTGGACTGCATATCTGATAATGCCACAATTGCTACAATTGCTGAGCTTCCAAATGACATCAGTGGTAATGATTGGAGCCGATCCTTTGCAAATGCCAACAAGGGCTTTGTACATAACAATGCAAATAGCCAAAATATAAGAGGTCAGCTCAAGTTTGTAAATGGTAGCGATGACTTGAAGTTGGAAGCCCAACTTGAGCCGGTAGATAATATGAAGAACCTGAAGATCCAGGACCCACTCTCAGGATATGACAATGGGATCTGTTGAGGTGAATCTTAGCTTTCATTTTTGCATACTCGGTTGCCATTTGAGAATTAAACTAAAATGATTTATACCTGCTGATGGGCTGAATCGTCGGCCCAAGTTTGAGTTGGACACATGAATTAGCCAGCTTGGGCGGGTGGGCAAGGCCTCCTTTAAATCTTGGGCAATGGGGTCCATGAAGACAAGGATATGTTCGACAAGAGCTAATAAGGTTCGGAGATAGGAGTGATGAAGGGAGCTAACAAGGTTCGTTATATTTTTTTACTGCCACTTCGGTGGCGATGTAGCGAGCTACCTTTGTAATCACTTGTTCGACAACATCGTCAACCCAAGTATAGGATTCACTAGTTCTTTTTTCGTGTATGTTGATCGATTTTGCAATGGTGTCCGAGAGAGAGTAGCTAGATTTTTGGGTTGACACGATAAGCGAACCAAGGGGAGAGCGTATCATTGATTATACACCTAGCGGAGGGACCCGTGACATGTGAAGACGGGCACCCGTGACCTATGAAAACGATGACAAATAATAATTATATGAAGGTACGAGCAAAGTTAACATGACATGTGATAATGATAATAATTCAACCTTGGGTAAGCAAGGCAATAATAATTCACTTGTGAATGTTTCAGAATCATTCCTAAAATGTTCTATATCATTAATTATTATTTATATTATATTTTATACTTATTTTATATAATATAAATTATTATTAAATATTAAATATTATTATTATTAATCTTAACTAATTTAAATAAATAATTTTTGATTCTATAAATATATCAGACTATTGGTTTGAAATATTAACAAGTTTGAGCTTGAGTTAAAGCTAGAGTTATGGATCTTCTTTTCTTACTATTGCTTACGGTCATGATTATTATAGGAATATTATTCCTATTTGTCGAAGGTGTAAAAGATTCAACATGTCCAAGGGATCCATCCCACATTTTTTTAATGACACTACTCCTTGAGTAGTGTTATTAGTTTATCTTTGTTTGTATTCATGTTTGTAATTTGTATTGTAGTTGTGTGCGGACTTTTCTTTTTTTATCTTTATGCATTGTACTTTATTTTGTCTCATCTCTGTGTTTAGTTTTTTTTTATGGTCTTTTTTATCTTATTTATTATGTTTTATTTTGTCTAGTTTGTGTGTTTGTATTTAAGTTTAAATGAATGCAAGTATGAGATTTTTTATAGATTTAGTTTTTATTCTGAAATAAAAAAAATTCTAAGAGAAAAAAGAAAAAAAAATCATCATCATCATAAAATGTGACAAGAACATAATTTAAATAATATATTAATGTAATATTTATCTAAAAAAATAATAAGAAAAAGCTTACTAATTATTTTTCCGAAGCTGGTCTTGGCGACGCCGAGGATGTCACGGCCACAAAGAGTGTGTAGGGGAGGCACGCTGGATGTCAGTTATCTCGACGTACTTGGGCGCAAGGTCGTCCTTGGTTTTTTGTGAGATGGAGAGCTGTCGGAAGAACCGGACTTCGACATAGGGAGAGAAGCAGCCATCATCCTTGGTGCGACCGTCGGGGGCGTTGAGCGGCGACGGGGGACGGTGAGTGGGTTGGTTCCCGGGTCGAATTTCTCGGCCTCGATCCACGAGTCCAGGAGCTCGATCTCTTATGAGAGCCGTCATTGCTTGCGTGCGCCAGAGCTCTTCAGCCTGGGGTTGCACATTGTCGAATTGATGGGAGTAGAGTCACTAGGGCTGCGTATTGTTGAATTTATTTTATTTTATGTGTGAAAGTAAAATAAAAAATATATTATTTATCTTTTGAGGAGAGCTCATCCTCTTATATAAAGAGTGCTCCGCTCTCTAGTTCTTGAGTTTGTACTGAGATGATTAAGGAGAAGATTTTTTGAGAAAATGATTCAAAAAGATGTAGGATCCTTCATTATTTTATTATCTAATTTTTATTTATATATTAAAATATGTGATATTAGAATTATTATAATTTGTGTGATGCATAATAATATTTTTATTTTTTAAAATTTTATGATTAATAAATAATTATTATCAAATTATGATGTTAAAGTGATTATTTAATTTGATAGTAATTCTAATTCATTTAACTAGACATATTTATATTTCTAAGAATTATATGTGAATTTTTATTATGTAATTGTTTTTAAATTTGGAATCATAAATCTAAATTAGTTAATTCATGAGAAGAATGGATTTGAGGTTTTTAATTATTTTATAATATTTTTAAAATCTAATTTAATAAGATACATCAAATTGGGATATGAAGTTAAGTTGATTGACCATAGGTTGGGTACAACCTAGCATATATGGTCAAGTAGGTCATGTGTTGTCCAACTCATATAATTTAGCATGATCCAAACCATGTGGCCAAACATGACCTAGCTCATGTGGTCAAGTACAACTCAGCTTATGTGACCAGATATGACCTAGACCATGTGATTAGATATGATGCAACTTATATAGCCAAGCATGACTCAACTCATGTGGTTAAGCACGATTCAACACATGTGACTAGGCACGACTCAACCTATGTGATCAAGTATGACCCAATATATGACCAAGCATAATCTAACCCGTGAGCCAAGCATAACCTAGTTCAGTGGTAAGACTTAGCCTAAATCGAGAATAAGGCTCAACCCATCCCATGAAGCTAGGCTTATCCAACTATACGACTACAATTAGACACAATAATATCACCCATTTATCCAACCCACTATATCTCAACCCAACCTGCTACTTTGGACAAGCATGTGTAGCACACATGACTTATATAAGGCTTAAGTAGGTCAGTTCAGTCTGAACTAATTTCATGTGACATAGTTTAATTCAAATCAATTGGGATATTCAAATTATGGTTCTAGTCGATTAAAGACTATTGAAAGATTGATGTTTTATGTTTTTATGATTTAATGAACTGAAAAATTTTATTTGAATGTATCATTTACAAATGATTAGTGGTTTTCTCTTTTTTTTATTAAATTGATAATAATGATCTGACTATTATCATATAGTATATGTGACTATCTTGATGCAATATTAGAAGTGTAACCTATAAAAGAAACTATAGATCTATCATAATGCAAAGTCAATAATGGACATAGTCTATCAGGTCTTATATTAAGCATAATCATTCATAATATTTTATCATACTATTTTTGAATGCATAAATGAATCGATGAGTTAATATAAATGAATGATCATGATTGACTATGTATCATTGCCGAGGGTAAGTAAGATAATTCGCGTTGGAGATTAATGAGTCGTCAGACGTGATGATTAGACGGTTCCTCCATCTATTGTTGGGAAGAACGTAGCACTATTTAAATAAGTAAGAGATACCACTCCTTCCAATATTGGAAGTGAGATATAGGTTTTCTCTATCTATTTTCGAAAGGAATCCATCTTATAAAATATGACTCTTATTGTAAGAATACAATATCGAATATATCATATCTTTATTATTTGACCATTATATATGTCATCGAGATGTGTTGCATGTAACTGAAACATAATTTATTTATTACATAAGAATTATCATTATTTTTTTAATATAAAATTAATATGTAAATATTTTATATCAAATTATTGATATTTATATATGTTTTATAAATATTAAAAATTATTTTTATCATTTTCACACACACACACACACACACATGATTGTTCATCGTGGCTTCGGTGAGGTAAAACCCGACACAGCTGTTTTGTTTTCGATTGGAATGAATGGAATGTAATGGCTCCAATCGTTGGTAATGTATGTGGTTAACTCCTTTTTCTAATTTTTGTTAGAGATTAATTAGGCTAATTGATTGATCCAGAAACCGCACATAATCAGCAGCTAGTTACTATGGATCACATCCAATCTGCATACTCCGTCAACGCACCGTTAGCCAACCTTCCTGACTTTTCTCAATCCTCCCGATATTTCACCGCCGTTTTCTTTTCTCACCTCGTCCCCGTGCATGCATGCGCACATCAACGCATCATTACGTGCGTACGCGCACGCACACGCCCCTGCACTATGCAACAGTTAGCGATAGCAGCACCAAGCTCTCACGCCAAGTGGCCGCCTCCTCCCCGAACCGCCCGCCATTTGTACGGCCTCCGCACGCAAACTTCGCCGCCCACCTACTCTTCCCTCCTCTCCTCAAATACTGCTGGAAGCCCAAACTCGGAGGCAGAACATATATCATATGTGGTCAGGCTGGCAGGCACTCGCCTTCCACGTAGCCCCTTTGCATGGAAGCCGAAACCCTTCCCCCTCCGCTACCAGTACCCTCCCCTGCAAAGTAAACCGTCCGATTCGCTGAAGCGACTTCGAGTATGGCCAACGTCGTCTGTGCGGAACGGCACCGCCTGTGCTGCGAGAAAAGAGTTCTGTTGAATCTGGACCTGCCTCCCAGGAGGCTGCTGCAGCGCCCAGGCCTCTCTGTCGTCCTGCCAGAGGAGGAGGACGGCGGCGAGGGGTCGGTGGATGAGGAGGTGGACGTGTACTCGAGCGACGAGTTCCGGATGTACGAGTTCAAGGTCCGGCGGTGCATGCGTGGCCGGAGCCACGACTGGACCGATTGCCCCTTCGCCCACCCGGGTGAGAAGGCGCGACGCCGCGATCCCCGGCGGTACCACTACTCGGGCGTCGTCTGCCCCGACTTTTGCCGCTGCGGCTCGTGCTCCCGGGGGGACGACTGCGAGCTCGCCCATGGTGTCTTCGAGTGCTGGCTCCACCCGGCGAGGTACCGCACCATGCCCTGCAAGGATGGTCGGCGCTGCCGCCGCAAGGTCTGTTTCTTTGCTCACTTTCCCCGGCAGCTTCGTGTCCTCCCCTCCCACAGCAATAATGACGACAAGCCCTCAGCACCCTGTTATGGTATTTGGTCTGCAAACGATAACTCGGTCGCCGCCGCTGCCTTCTCTCCGACGTCGACGTTGATGAGTTTTTCTCCGCCAATTTCACCTTCGGTGGGGGAACTGCAACTCTCCGGCAATGATATAAAGCAGAGGAATATGAGAGGTATCAATAGAAATAACAACCCCAGCGGTGCGATGGATTATGACGGTCTGTGTGAAGAGTTGACGAACTCATTGGAAGCTATGGAACTTTCAGCATCACCAGTGACGAGTTCTGCATCTGCTGCTGCTTCTCCCAAGGAGGTGAGGAGTCTGGGGTTGGAGAGTAACAACAGCAGCAGCAGCAGCAGCAGCAGTATGTGTTGGCCAGATCTGGACTGGGTGAACGAGCTGCTGATGTAGCTGGATGATCTGATACCAGCCGTCGAATCAAGTGGTGTTTAGATGTAGCAGTCCCTAAAGTTTTCTCTCTCTCTCTCTCTCTCTTTTGATTTGTTGTTGCAGCTTTTATTTGTTGTGAAGGATTGAGATTGTTCGATCATGGTGTTTCTTTTCTTTTTCTTTTTATTTCTTGATTTGGATTTTGTAGGCAGAGATGGGAGAATCCCAGTCTGATATGCCGCTGCTCTTTATCCTTGCGTTTAGTGTTCTTGTATGTGTTGAGAGAAAGAAGTGTATGTACCCACTTTATTCTACCTAACTAACTGATCAAGGTTAGATTGCTAAAGGTGACATTCGATGCATTCTACACGTAGAGCAAGCTAATTGGTGCATGGCCACTGTTATGAGACATGAGGTGCGCCGAGCTGAGTGCATCATCGTGTTCGCGCATCTAAATCTATGTTTACTGCTCACAACTCCGATTCCGATACTGGAGGAGTATGCAAGTGTCAAAGGCTATCTCGAGACCCGAGAGTCGAACTTTAAGTTACATGGATGGCCGTACGAATGAATGCATGCATGGCATTGTGATGTGATGTGATGAGATGAAAGTAGCTGAAAACCGGGGGGAGGTTGAGATAATGTAGGAAGGTTAGCCGGCCATGCTTTGACCGAGTGTGGAGTTTGGATGTGATCCACAGTAGTTTCTGCGTGATCATTCAGGTACGGTGGGAAACGAAACGACGGGAGAAAGACGAGTTTGGGTCCTCCCATTCATCGATTGATCTAAGAAGAAGAAGAAGAAGAAACAAAACAAAAGAAGAAAAGAGTGGCTTCATCACTGGCACTTGGATCACGTGATCTGCACGTCAGATAAATAATGCAATTTTGGGTACACTCAACTAACTAGATGTGTGTAAAAATGATCAAACATCCATCATCATCATATTGACACCGACGGTCAATAAGATCTTTGGGGCAGCCCTAACCCAGCCGCTGCTCCTCGCTTCGATTCAAAGTGAAGGGTGGGATGGGAGTCTCGGAAGGGATCTCCATAAGGAAAAGATTGGGAGGTACTTGGAAGGTGGAACAAATCGATCGAAGAAAAGAAGTTGGAATACGAAATAGACGTCGTTTAATGAGCAATGCTATATAAGTAATATCGTTAGTCATCGGTTCTTTTGTAATATTTCTTTTACGAAATATATTACCGCTCGCATTAACAAATTACGTATAATTGATCGCATATAACTCGTGCATTATATCATCTGTTTAGCAAACCGAAGGCACATTGTTTCATCGGTCAAGAATGTTAATACAGCATGCCTTGTTAAAATGTCCTGGTCGAAGATACGAGCAACAAATATGAAGCAAGCTGATAAATCAAGACATAATAAATCTGAAACTTAATATTGACTGACATAATAATGCTATTTTACGGTATCTTGTCCCCTTCAAAATGTGAGCATCTTCCGCCCAACAAGAACGTGCTATGTCAGCTGATAAGCTAAAAAGATTCATGGCACATGAAAACCTCTTGTATCAAAGAATATATAAAGAATACAGCAGACATTCTTTCACCAAGTTTATGAACACATGCTCTTTAATCTTTGGATAGTAATGGCCAGTGATATAACAAAGCTTAAGTAATATGGGGTAACTTATAAAAAAATATGGCTCATGCAGCTCTGAATGTGGATATTCATTCTGATTAGTAATTCTTATGGTACAACAGATACGTTTCAAAGAAAACACAAGTCGCTAGCTCTGGAAATTTTAGCTTGATTCACAAACCTTATTTATTGGGTCTGAGATACGTTGTCGGGCCCTTCCGCAGACCTACCATGATGACTTGCTGCTGCTGTTTTGCCCTTTTCTCCCGTTCCCTCTCCTTGTTCAACTTATCTGCTTCGGCTTGCTCTTTTCTCAGATTCTCCATCTCCTCCAGCAGGTGAATGCCAATGAGGTTGGGTTGTTCACGATATTTGACTGCCGTTCCGGCGGCGACGTAGCGAGCTACCTTCGTAATAAATCACTTGTTCGACAACATCATCAACCAAGTATAGGATCGATCACGTCCTGATTGCTCTTTGATCATTTGTTCCCATGCAAAATGAAAATAAATAATAAATAAATAAATAAATATGGATGTCTTCTAAAAAGCTTTCATTTGGTGGTGTGGAATGGAATGGAGTTTGCGAGCACGATTGCTTGCTTTAGCCATGTATGTATGTATGCATGCAAACATTATCTTCTTTGTGAAAAGAAGAATTCGATTTTTTTTTAAATTAAGTGATTAATAATTAAAAAAAATCAGATAGTCAAAGTGAACTAACATATTTCATCAGATAATCACTGATGAAATCTGCGAGCCGAAAGAGTCGTTGGCAACAACAACCATCGGTGTAAACATACAGAGATCACTAACTAGTAAATTGACCCAATTAGTTTTTTGTCGAAAGTGTAGGTTCCTCCTTATGACTCTTCTTGGTTGACGTGAAGAGCAAGCGTTACGAGCAAGACGAACAAAGCTTTAGGAAAAGGTCGTGCGCTAGGAGCAACTCAATCTTCGAGCGATGAAGCTTAGTTTGGGAGTTGGGTAATCTCTTTTGCTGGGTAGCTTTCTAGTTGCGCCTCCGAGTTGCGTTGATGGTCCTATACAACGAGCCTATACCGGGGGTGTCCCGGCTCGACTTTTCCGATGCTTAAGTCAGGAAAACAGAGGAGGAAGAATATGATTGTACCAACAATGAATTAAAGGAGTAAAGAGTCTCTTTTGCCTGCTTACCCCGGCTTAGCCTGGGGCATGGCTTTTATACCGAGGCGTTGGGTAGAGCGGACAAGCCTATGTCAAGACTCCCCTTACTCGGCGTGGCGGAAACATTTAATGTAGGCAGCTTGCCGGCATGTGTTCCTAGGGGCAGCGTTTGAGGACTATTAGAATGACACATCCGATTAGACTTTCTTGCTTCTTCGAGTCAGGCAGGGCATGGTCCCCTTATCGTTTGTTGAGAAGGGAAGGCGGGTGAAGGCAGACCATGCTGTCTATTATTAGTGCAAAGATATGACTTCTATTGATGTATAAGTCGGGAGTGGGTTATGTGGGCCATTTCCAAAACCTAGGGCAGGCGGTGTGACGCTTGGTTCTCATGCCTTTGTTTTTAGATGTTGTCTTTTAGCTTACGTGGAAGATTAGATAATAAATCTTTGGCTACTGTGAGAACCAAATTGCAAATTTGATTCCAACCAGAATGTTGGAAGTATAAAATTATATTTTCTTTCAGAAGATTAGATAATAAATCTTTGGTTACTGTGAGAACCAAATTGCAAATTTGATTCCACTAGTTGGATACTCAGTCACCACCCAAACAGTTCTGAAGACCGATTCTTAGTTTAGATTTGTTTCAGAGTAGTTAGAAGAAAAAAAATCTATAAGCTGTGACCACTTGATAGATCTATGACTTCTGCTCAGTTGATTGATTTTGATGTGGAACTGGATACAGTTGTCGACTCAAAGAATAATGGATCCATCTACGTTACTTCCAATCTTGATTGATACCTGAAAATAATAATAATAATAGAATGATTGGTAAGCTCATCTCGGTGGATACAGATGAAACAATTGTTCATCCAGGTTAATCAACTGTTTTGAGTTTGAATATAATGAATGTCTCAAGAATGAAAGCTCTCATGGGGATCTACAATTGCATAAATCTAAAGAGATGTGTTTGACCACTTGGTTGTTCCCCAAGCCAGGAGTTGACCTTCTTAATGCTTTGATGGCCATTTCTCAAGTTATATACTCGGATCTCTACTCAATGCAATATCCTTTGTCTTCGAGGAAGGCTATATATATAATTTATCATGACACCTCAATTTTGCTGTTGGTTGGAAATTGACCACTAGTTTCCTAAGCTTCGAAAGTTCTTTAGTACATGTAGCTAATTGTTTATAGTTTTTCATTTAATGAGGTGCCCCCCTTTCACCTCATCATCAGCAGCAATGAATCTTCCGAGGAGAATACAAGGGAGGTAACATTCATGTAACTCTCATGAGATTACAATTAAGTATAGTTAAGGTGATAAGTCTTTATATGCCTTGTGTTAAAATGACATTGGTATAGTAGAAATGATCGAAACTTGATGAAGGCCTTGAGAGAAAGAGAGAGAGAGAGGCATCTTCCGATATTCGTACAATAGAAATGATCAAAATTTGATGAAGGCCATAGGAGAGAAAGATTTAATGCTAAATAGGTGGAGTCAAAGAAGGCCATATGGCATATAATAGGAAAACCTCTTTCCACATGCAATGACTTATCTTCGAAGCCACTCTCCCATGTAATGTTTCCATAATGTCATTAATTTCTCTAATAATATACTATCACTTGTCAAGGGAGGGAGGCCTTAATGATGGAGCAATAGAAGGTAATGATGACATTAGTATAGTAGAAATGATTGAAATTTGATGAAGGGCAGAAGGCATTGATTGTGATCACATATGGGGTTTGCAATTCGTTACTTTTTATTGTGTCAGTTTAGTTGTGTGCTCAGTTGTACTTATCTTATCTGATTCTTTGCAATAAATGAATGAAATAGTAGAAGGGCTATTATAGATTTATTTTTTTTATTATAATTATAATTTAGTTTTAATAAGGATATTTAGTATCGAAGAGTAAAAAAACTAAAGATTTTTAAGTCTATAATATTATCTTTATTCTTAAATATATATTTTTAAAAATTTATCCTTAAAAATTAAAATCGTGTAGGCTTCGATGGATAGTTTCTCATGAGCCATCGTGTTTTTAATTGGGCTACATCGATATTAATATATATATATATATATATATATCTGGATGGTGACCGATCAATGTAATCCAAGCAAATAAGTCAGGATAAAATTGGGGATTTTTTTTGCCTTTTCCGCGAAACAATTAATCGGATAGAGATCGAAGTCATTGATGGAAGAGGCTTCCACACTAGCAATTAGTATGGATTAAATCCCTTCGATATGAATGAGGAGTCGGAATCGACTTAATGGGGCGAGGATTCCGATGAAAAGAATGAGTAGGTCAACTGAAGAAGCTACGCATCGAAGATAATACATATCCATGCTTCGCTTCGTTCGACGGGGGATATCAAAGTTGACTTCCATTAATCTTCCACATGGACGGCTAGTTTAAGACTAGTCTACCACTCTCTAATCTAATCACCTCTCAAGAAATCTAGCAGTCAAGATGAACCTCGTTTCGTTCACAAGGCCGCGTTAATGCCCCAAAAATGATCGCACATATATAATTTATCCGCTCGAAAATATGTTTTCTAGGCTGAGATCGGACGTCATGATCTGCGCCGTTCTTGTTTCCCCTCTCGCATGGATCCCTCGTCCTCCTCCATACCTTCAACCCGCTTGGTTTGGCTTTGACTTTTTCTTCTTTTCCTTCTGGGCGTTCACAAAGCAAGAAACAAAAGAACAAGAAATCATACGGATGGATGGGAATACATCACATGTTCTACGGACCGCCGATTCGCTTTCTCATCATCCACTAACAACCCATCGAGGAGAATCTTCTGCCACAGCTTGTCATCCAGCAAGTCAACGCACGTAGGCTTCACTGTACAACTCGTAAACCCCATGAGAATACATTGTGTTGTAGTCGCACTTTATTAATAGTCATGCGAAAAATGCATTTTGGATTAATTCCACTCCACAATAAATTTAGTGAATCAAAGTCATCGGTAGAGTCGACCATTGTGGATAAGAGCGTGTTAGGATCATCGATGAACAGAGCTCAAGCCGCAATAAAGAGCGTGAAGAAACGGTCAGTCTTGTCTCGTTCTCTCCAACTCATCATCATCACCTTCCCATTTTGCCCTCCTTCCCTACCTCTGTATTTTGATGACCGATGCAGGCCCCGTTTCTTTTACTCCTCCTCCTCCTTCTTCTTCTTCTTCTTCTTCTTCTTCTCAGACAAGGCAATAGAGTTCCTCGTTCTTTTCTGTCTTGTCCTCTTCTCAGAATTCTGTGCTGCCAAAGAAGCCTTAATTCCATTCCTTCCATTCAAATACGAGTTCATGGAGAGCTTAAACACGCAGCAACCGGTGAGTGAGCCCTCTGATTAACAATCGATTAGTTTCATCCTGATCTGCTACCAATTATTTTACATGTTCCTTCTTCGTGCGGTTTCAGGATTTTGATCCATCGCGAGCAGTTCCTAGAGATTCCCCATCGAAAGAGGAGCAGAAGGTGCAAGTTCCGGCGATGGCCGATGAAGGTGATGACAACAAGAGGAAGATCGTAGTGAAGTCCGATGACAGCTTCGTGGCTCTCGACATCGCAGAACTCGTCGCTGCAACCGATCAGTGGGATCCGACTGCAAGCCCACGAGTCCCGGTAACCCTCTTTCCTCGTTCTCGATCTTTCACGGTGATGATTCAAACTATCGAAAATTGGCTTCCTATGATAAACCAGAAGCTTGTGATGAAGAGCCTCTCAAGAAACGGATCGCAGCGAAGCGGTGGCGGCGGCGGAGGAGGAGGTGCAGCCGTCTCCGCCATAGGTGAGTCGCCATACTCCTTCTCATCGACCCTAAACTTGCCACTAAACAATAATAACGATACGCGCAGGTGGGCCCAGCGGAAGGGATAAGCCGCCTGCGTCGGCACACGTGGCCGTCGAAGGGGAAGCCGCCGCCGCCGCCGCCAGAGGCAGGTCCAGGCGAGCGGCCGGCGTCCGGCGTCCGTCGCTCTGGCGCGACCCCAGAAGAGTCCTATTCGTCTTCGCCTCCTTGTAAGCGTCTTTTTAATTTCTTTTTCTATTAATTTATTTACTCGTGTTTTTTTGGGATATAGTTATTACGGTTACGAGATGGCCAACGATGTTTTGTTTTGTGTGCCGTTATAATTCATTTTATCGGGAAACGTTATATACGTATATTTAAATTAACTATGATTAGTGGTAGCGGTAGGTGCCGTGAAATAGTGTGACGGGCGTCCCACGGGACCATCAGGTGGGTCCACCCTGATCACGCGACGGTGGACGGTGACACTAGGGTGGGCCAGGCACATGGCGATCGATTGGAGCCGCTTGATTTGCTCAACACGCAACAGCGTCTTTTGAATGAAACGCCGCCACACCTTTTTCATGTTCATCTTTTTGACTTGGACCGATTTGATATCTTTCAGCATGTGTTTTAGTATGCGACAAGATTAGCTCCTCCTGTGGTAATCGTTGTTCTTGTTGGTGATGTTGATAGCATGGAGAATTCTCTCGTGTTCTTCGTGTTTCCGGTCCTGCTTGTGAACGGACATCTGGAAGAAACAAGAGGGAGGGGGTTTTATTTGATTTTGGATAGATTGTTACACCTCAATGATGGTTTCTTTTTTATTTCCCTGATTTTATTTGATGATTGTTAGTGTAGAAATAGGGGGATGAAATTGATGACTCAGAAGCTGGTTTTAAACGTGCAGGTCGTGCATGGGAACACTGATACTGCTCTATTTCACCCTCTCCATGGGCAGGATGACGACCACCGGCGATGCCGATTCCAGATGATGTATCAGTTTGGTGCACACTTCAAACACCAGTGACTGTTAGAAGAGAGACAAATGTTTGATTCCAGTCATGATTGAATCCTTTTGTATTCCAATTTCTTGAATGATGGAACGAATAAGAAAAAGAGCACACAAAGAGAATACTTGGATGGTAAGACAATGATGCACCGAGACAGCTATATACTAATCTTAGCGTGTAGTAGTGCACAGATACGAACTTTTAAATTCTACTTACCAACTCGCTTTCTGTCGATGGGTTTGATGCATATATAATAACTTGATGCTTCCCTTCCACTAAATCAATTTCCGAGCTTTGCCTTTGGATCACAAGGCACAGTGTCGGAGGCATCTCGAGGATTCAAAACTTCACATTAGTATAACATACACACACACACTATAGCATTGTATACAATTGCCAATCACAAACAGTAGACTGCAAAGATGAATTCTCTTGTAAATTTCCTATATACTTTCGAATGCTTGCAAAGCTTCAAGCAAATTTATTACCAGACCAGAATATAAATTTGTTCCCTAAGGTTAGCATCCTCACAGTGGAGGTGCATTGGGAAGAAGAACACTACTCGAGCAAAAGAAGCAAAATGTCCTCAGACAGACTAACAGATGAATGGAAGATTCCTGTCCTCTATATAATTTCAGCTGGTACAAAACATACAAACTGGTACAAGGATGCCAAAATAAAATAAAATAAAGTACAAGATGGATAACAAGGGATGAATTAATCAAAGACTTTCCATCTGAATGTGATGGAAAAAAAAGGACAATAAAAAAAGAAAAAAAAATCATAGAAAAATCGGTGTTACGGTCACGGATTCAACCTCCTCATATGAATTATCTATTCATGTCCAAATTCGAATGGTCCACTTCATCTCATGTTTCCCGAGAACACAACAAACCTGCATATTGACTAGTTATCAATACAAAAATGTTATAAATACTCCCAATGCCTATATGTAATCCGATCATTATAAAACCTTCAAAAGGAAAATGTAGTAACTCAAGTAATGGTGGCAAGTAACAGATCTCCATTTCAGGACTAGAATCAACAGTGATCAACAAAGCATAAACGATTTTAAGTATATTATATATATATATATATACAAAAACCATGGATTACTTTTTGCTATCTGTCGGAATATATACAGATAATTACAAACTCATTCTAGTACCGTTTGGAGATGCGTGGCATCAAACATTTTTGTCTTCTGTCATGGTACATTCTGACTACAACAGCTGCAGTTTCTTCGATTGCTTTCCCAGTGACCTCTGTAATAAAAAGGCAAAGCAATGTAATCATCAAGATCAACAATGTGAACTAGTCAGTGACGGTGAGTAATGAGCGCGTAATGAGCGCTTACCGATCACCGGCCAAGTCGGGTTCTGTGTGAAGATTTTATTGGCATACTCCAACTCTGCCCTCACATGGTCCATCTCCGAATAATTGCTTCTCGTTTCACTGCCAAAACCAAGACTTTTGGCCCTTGCCTTTCTAATGGTCTGCAGAATAACTGGATTGATTGTTAATCCAAAGATCTTCTCTTGATTTATTTCAAAGAGGGTCTTCGGCAAGTCCACACCCATAACTATCGGCACATTTGCCACCTTATATCCCTTTTGAGCTAGATATATGGACAGGGGTGTCTTCCCAGTGCGCGAAACACCGACAAGGACAATATGGGCACGATCAAGGTTTTGCGGCTTAGCTCCATCATCTTGTTTGATAGTGAAATCTATAGCCTCAATACGTTTGAAGTATTCTGCACTAAGTGGAGCACTTCTGCCTGCAGCACCTCGAGGTAACCCAGAAGGAGCAACATCAAGATGGGTAGCAATGGCCTCAGTTATGGGTCGAAGTATATCGGCCAATGGGACACCCCAGACTTTGCAGGCATCCTTTGCATATTCCGCCATGTCAGGATCAGCAAGGGTATAAAGGAGCAAAGCACCTTCTTTGGCAGCTTGCTTTATAATCTCCATCAGTCTATCCATATCTTCAACCTGAAGAAGATTAGTGGCAATGAGGACATTTAGCAAACTGTCTATGATCAAGCATACATATCAAATGTGTAATAATTCGTTATGCTAAGAAAGAAGCTCAGACTTATATCTAGGATACTAGCTCCTGCTGATGCTTGGTTTTTTAAAGCTTCATTTTAGGTTAAAAACCAGTCAAACTTATGGTGCAAACCATTATTTCCTTGTCCCAATGGACATGAAAAAATACCTAGAAAGATCTGTAGTAGGTTGCAAATCCATCATTAAAACTAGTACAGCACCATCTGCATCATATCTACTATGAAGTCTCCAAATTCTTCATATGATTCAACTTTCCATCAAATCTGATATACAATCAGTAAAAACTGGAACATTCAAATAGTGAAATCGAATGTATACGTCGCCGTTCCAAGTTCATTATTATCCTTTTGTACTCTAAATGTAAATAATTAAAGCTGGTAAATTAACCTCCAAGCAATTTTACATGTCAGGCAGCCTACACCATGTTTCTGTTGACTTAAAACTTCTCTCTACTGAATGCAGATGGAAACATACTGTCAACATATTCTACGGAAACTCAAAAATATAGGACAACAAAATAATACAGCATAAACACTAAAGAAACTGCCTTAACCAAACTACATGAACAACATGATTAAAATGAAGCGGACTCATAACGATGCAGAACTTTCAGAGTCTCGAGATGCTGAAGGCATATCACAACTTTAACAATACAGAAACTAATCTACAAAAACATGTTGCTTCCTGCAGCTACAATCAAGTGTATGTGCTGCTGCCTTACACCGAAATCAGCGACGGAAGAGCATCGATGTTGCTGACCCCAAATAGTTGGGATGACATGTTGTTGTGTAACCAAAAATATGAGGTCTTGATAGTGAGAATTCTCGGACATGAATTATTCATTTAATTTTCTGATTAGAGAATCTAGATTATAAAAGAGTAAGATTCTCAAGAAGAGAGGATCCATGGTGGACCCCAGACCACCTTGATCCCATAAGGGAATAGGAAGATAGATCCACATTGAAACTCACCTGAATCATCCCATCTATCCTCCTAAGAAGTTTGGTTCCAAATGGAAATTTGAGTAAGAGCAAGTAAAAGAAGGTATCCAGCAATAACTGAACACAGTTATCCTTCGTATATGTAGTAACCCCACTTAGGATACGGCATGGGTTCCAAATACGCCATGTTCCAATACCACATACCAGCCCAGCCAATAAAGCCACAGGGCTGTAGATGAAGTCTGTACTCCATGACATTTGAAGCAGGTAACATTGTTAAGTCCAAGTTCACAAAGCTCCCCAACCAGTTGCTGATTTCTACATTGTCATAAACTCAATTTAGCTTCAGAGCATCATATAATCTTTTTTACCCCTCTCCAACATTTGTAAAAGAACAAACAAAATTATAGACCTAAACTCGACACTAACAAGGTTTTAAACTCTAGCTCATACAGCATCCAATCATCCTTCCTAACCCAAAGTCCAGGCCATCTATGGTTGTCAATGACCAGGCAAGACAACATCTCAAACATCCATTCGAAATATTCCAGTGAATTCCCAACGAGCTTCTCTCAGGAAATTGTAAGCATGAATCCAACCAGTCCACATGCCAATTGTCTATACAAGGAAAACCAATCGAGCAAACACCATCAATAACAAATGACTCATGCCGTGTGGAAAGTTTGAAATGTCTATCACAAAGATCAAAACTTGCGCTCAGTCTTCCATTGTTAACACCACCATCTCATGAAAACTCCTCCTCGCCATACTAAGATACCATCTTATCACAAAGAGAACAGTCAGCCCGATAAACTTTCACCAACACATCCTGGCCTCTCAAACTCAGGTCTCAGCTTTGCAAATTTCAGAAAGCAGCCTCTTTCAAATCAATGCAATGCAACATCGAAGGGTAAAATTCTCGTTGCCCTAAAGAATTCATACTATAATATATGAAACTCGAATAACATATCCTCTTGTCTAAGTTAATATGAATGCATAGGGATGACGAAAAGACGAACATACCCCAGAAAAGAGGTGCGGATTGACGGGGCAGATGCGGTCGACCAGGCAGTGCTCGAATTGGCCCAGGGCCGCGTTGACGGAGTGCTCCGCCGTCCACCCCGTGCCATCCGACACCATGTAGATAGCCTTCCCCTCCATCAGTTCGCTCTCGTCATCCTCGCCATCGCCCTCTGTTCCCTCCCCCGCCACGGCTGGCCGGACGCCCGCCTCGGAGGGAGAAGACGAGGGCGGCGGTGGCAGTCCGCTCTTGAGCGGTGGATCGAGGTCGGTGCGGCCATTAGTTGACGGCCGCACAAATTACACATTCTTAGAGCGAGTCCAAGTGTGGAGAACAGCTGTCTGAAGTCCAATACTATGTGTGCTGATACAGCGGCTGAGGACGCGGAAATTGGAATCAATGGTTCGTTGGCTCCTGTTTTGGTCACGGGATTCCAACTTCATCGACTGCCGACGAGGTTTTCGCGGCTCACAATATGGGGTGGGTTGTCGCGTCTCTTCGTTCATTCCTCACTCCTATTGGATCATCCGTAGTTGTCCCATTTAATCTATAACCTGTAAAAACAAAAATAGAATGACTTGTTGGTATGATAAGCAACCATTTACTTATCTATCCTGACTCGCACTAGTTTCATGCATGATATAAAATTAAGCAACTAGAGAATAATTCGATGGTACTAAGGATTTGATTGCTCAATACTGTTTCAAACTTTGATGGGTCCATGGGCCAGTCTTGGCCCGAGCATGTATACATTCGGCCTCAAATGGCCCATTTACGGGTCTACCAATTGACCACGGCGGGCGCCACGCCAACCAAGTCGGATCGACCGTTGCCGCGATAAAGCGAACCGAACCGGTATCAGCTCGATTGAAGAACCCGTGGATGGGTCAAAAGTAAAGGGGCGGGGGGGGGGGGGGGGGGGGGAGAGCCGGGA
>LVTN01000032.1:773444-838975 GCA_001649415.1 Musa itinerans
CAGCATAAACACTAAAGAAACTGCCTTAACCAAACTACATGAACAACATGATTAAAATGAAGCGGACTCATAACGATGCAGAACTTTCAGAGTCTCGAGATGCTGAAGGCATATCACAACTTTAACAATACAGAAACTAATCTACAAAAACATGTTGCTTCCTGCAGCTACAATCAAGTGTATGTGCTGCTGCCTTACACCGAAATCAGCAACGGAAGAGCATCGATGTTGCTGACCCCAAATAGTTGGGATGACATGTTGTTGTGAGACTTCTCGGACATGAATTATTCATTTAATTTTCTGATTAGAGAATCTAGATTATAAAAGAGTAAGATTCTCAAGAAGAGAGGATCCATGGTGGACCCCAGACCACCTTGATCCCATAAGGGAATAGGAAGATAGATCCACATTGAAACTCACCTGAATCATCCCATCTATCCTCCTAAGAAGTTTGGTTCCAAATGGAAATTTGAGTAAGAGCAAGTAAAAGAAGGTATCCAGCAATAACTGAACACAGTTATCCTTCGTATATGTAGTAACCCCACTTAGGATACGGCATGGGTTCCAAATACGCCATGTTCCAATACCACATACCAGCCCAGCCAATAAAGCCACAGGGCTGTAGATGAAGTCTGTACTCCATGACATTTGAAGCAGGTAACATTGTTCAGTCCAAGTTCACAAAGCTCCCCAACCAGTTGCTGATTTCTACATTGTCATAAACTCAATTTAGCTTCAGAGCATCATATAATCTTTTTTACCCCTCTCCAACATTTGTAAAAGAACAAACAAAATTATAGACCTAAACTCGACACTAACAAGGTTTTAAACTCTAGCTCATACAGCATCCAATCATCCTCCCTAACCCAAAGTCCAGGCCATCTATGGTTGTCAATGACCAGGCAAGACAACATCTCAAACATCCATTCCAAATATTCCAGTGAATTCCCAACGAGCTTCTCTCAGGAAATTGTAAGCATGAATCCAACCAGTCCACATGCCAATTGTCTATACAAGGAAAACCAATTGAGCAAACACCATCAATAACAAATGACTCATGCCGTGTGGAAAGTTTGAAATGTCTATCACAAAGATCAAAACTTGCGCTCAGTCTTCCATTGTTAACACCACCACCTCATGAAAACTCCTCCTCGCCATACTAAGATACCATCTTATCACAAAGAGAACAGTCAGCCCGATAAACTTTCACCAACACATCCTGGCCTCTCAAACTCAGGTCTCAGCTTTGCAAATTTCAGAAAGCAGCCTCTTTCAAATCAATGCAATGCAACATCGAAGGGTAAAATTCTCGTTGCCCTAAAGAATTCATACTATAATATATGAAACTCGAATAACATATCCTCTTGTCTAAGTTAATATGAATGCATAGGGAGGACGAAAAGACGAACATACCCCAGAAAAGAGGTGCGTATTGACGGGGCAGATGCGGTCGACCAGGCAGTGCTCGAATTGGCCCAGGGCCGCGTTGACGGAGTGCTCCGCCGTCCACCCCGTGCCATCCGACACCATGTAGATAGCCTTCCCCTCCATCAGTTCGCTCTCGTCGTCCTCGCCATCGCCCTCTGTTCCCTCCCCCGCCACGGCTGGCCGGACGCCCGCCTCGGAGGGAGGAGACGAGGGCGGCGGCGCCGGCGAGGGTGGGGGCGCGGTCTTCTTCCGCAAGGCCGGCCAGTCGATCCGGCGGCCCGAGCGGATGGACCGGGCCCGCGACCACCGATTTAGCTGGGTGCTCACTCGCCGAGGCGGTGGCTCCCTCTCTGGTTCAACTGCCCGGTCCGGCTCCTCTTGAACGAGGCAGGAACGGGGGGATCTCCTCTTGGAGTTATGCCGGGGACTCCATGTGGCGGGGGAGGAGGAGGAGTGACGCGGCAGGAACAAGGGAGCGGCAGGAAGACTCGACTGCAACATACTTCGCCGTGGGTTTTCCCCTTCGCGGTGACGACGATGGCGCTCTTTTGAAGGCTCCGGGCCTCGGTCGATAGGGTATGATCGGTGGCCCCCGCAAGGGTTGATTTGAATGGAGGTGGATTAGGTGCCCCTGAGATGATTCGCCTCACAAGGCGACACGTGCAAAGACGAGGGCGGCGGTGGCAGTCCGCTCTTGAGCGGTGGATCGAGGTCGGTGCGGCCATTAGTTGACGGCCGCACAAATTACACATTCTTAGAGCGAGTCGAAGTGTGGAGAACAGCTGTCTGAAGTCCAATACTATGTGTGCTGATACAGCGGCTGAGGACGCGGGAATTGGAATCGATGGGTTCGTTGGCGCCTGTTTTCGTCACGCGATTCCAACTTCATCGACTGCCGACGAGGTTTTCGCGGCTCACAATATGGGGTGGGTTGTCGCGTCTCTTCGTTCATTCCTCACTCCTATGGATCATCCGTAGTTGTCCCATTTAATTTATAACCTGTAAAAACAAAAATAGAATGACGTGTTGGTATGATATGCAACCATTTACTTCTATCCTGACTCGCACTAGTTTCATGCATGATATAAAATTAAGCAACTAGAGAGTAATTCGATGGCACTACGGATTTGATTGCTCAACGAATCAGCGACAAAAACATGACGCATGCTACTGTTTCAAACTTTGATGGGTCCATGGGCCGGTCTTGGGCCGATAATGTATACATTCGGCCTCAAATGGCCCATTTACGGGTCTACCAATTGACCACCGCGGGCGCCACCCGAACTAAGCCGGCTCGACCGTTCCCGCGATAAAGCGAACCGAACCGGTATAAGCTCGATTGGTTCGATTGAGGAACCCGTGGATGGGTCCAAAGTAAAGGGGGGAGAAGGAAGACCTGCGATTCCGTCGACCCGGAGCCCTAAGTCAGACGGAATGGCGGCTTCCCAGATGCCGATGGCCACCTCCCTCCTCATCCTCCTGCTGGTGATGCTGGGCGGCGCCGCCTCTTCCCCGTCGGGCGAGGATCTGGTTGCGGAGTTGGAGACCCTCCGATCGCAATCGCCCTCCGGCGTGATCCACCACGACGACCGCTTGGTTTCGCGCTTCCTAACCTCCGCCGCCGCCCCCCGCCCTTACTCCCTTCTCATCTTCTTCGACGCCGCCCAGCTCCGCTCTAAGCCCGAACTCCACCTCCACTCCGAGTTCGCCCTCCTCTCCGCCTCCTTCGCCGCCCATCACCGCAAAGACGACGCCTCTTCCTCCTCCTCCAGTACCCACCGCCTCTTCTTCTGCGACGTCGAGTTTGGGGAGTCGCAGCACTCCTTCGCCCTCTTCGGAGTCTCCAGCCTCCCCCACGCCCGCGTCGTCCCCGCCTCTGCCCGCTCCCTCCGCGATGATTCCGTCCCCATGGACCAGTCCGACTTCTCCCGCGGCGCAGAGTCCATGGCCGACTTCGTCGAGGCGAAAGCCAAGATCCCCCTCGGCGGACCCATCCTCCGCCCGCACCCCATCTCCCCCCGCCAGGCTCTCTTCCTCCTCGCCGCCCTCCTCATATCTGCTCCCTTCCTTATCCGCCGCGTCCTCGCTGGCGACACCCTCATCCACGACCGCCGCCTGTGGATGGCCCTTGCCCTCTTCGTCTACTTCTTCGGCGTCTCCGGCACGATGCACAACATCATTCGCAACATGCCCATGTTCTTGCCGGACCGCAGCAACCCCGACCGGCTCATCTTCTTCTTCCAGGGATCTGGGATGCAGCTTGGCGCCGAAGGCTTTGCGGTCGGGTTCTTATACATGGTTGTAGGGCTGGTGCTGGCTTTTGCGACACGCGCTGGCCGGATGGAAGAGCGTGTCCGCACAGAGGGGGTTCATGCTCGTTGGCATGCTAGTGGCGTACTAGGCTGTGAGCAAGGTGATCTATTTGGATAACTGGAAGACTGGCTACAGCATCCACGCCTTTTGGCCAAATAGTTGGAGGTGATCGGCAATCAAGTGAGTGGCCCACTTTCATCTTTCTTGAGACAATTTACTCTGTTTTGTCCTGGGAAGTATCTTATTTTCGTTCTAATTGTTGTTATTTACTTCTCTGTTTATGTTGCTCTGCTGGATTTTTTTAATCTTGAATATGGTTCTTAGGTTATTATGCAAAATTATTGCTCATGCCTTCTACTCTTCATATAATATTTATGGTTTAATCTTTTTGTTCCATCTTTGGCTGATTGATAAGCTCAAAGCAACTCGAAGATCAGTTTGTGCCCGGAAGTATTTGGGTACTGTTTCATGACTTTTATGTTAGGCAAATGTAGTACAATTGAAGGAACTTTAAGTTGAGGCAAATGCAATACAATTGAAGAAAATGCCCTAGCATTGTCCGGCTTTTAAGGTTTAAACAGCTGTCACAAGAAAGGTTAGAAAGAGTTGATATAGTTGGGCACATAAATAAGGTGGTTGAAAGCTCATTGGTGCTACAGTTAGGGAGCATGCTTGGTAAGATAAGGTTGTTAATGTTGAGTTTTTACATAAGATCTAAGGTTTTTGTGCTTCAACAAATGGTATCTTTCATCTCATGATGCCTTGGAGCATATTTGTTCTTCTGGCTGCAGGTCTTCTCAACTTTTGAATTCTGAATGTTCAGAAGTCGCATTGAAATATTTGCTTGTCCCCAATTTTTGGATCAAGCAATTGGTTAGAGGAAGAGTAAGAATAATAAGAAATTGTCATTCATTACTGCTATTTTGTAAAGGGAGTGTCTTGTCAAATTGGTTAACATAACAGTTAATGTTCGATGATTAGAAACATAAATTATTTTGGTATCTTGACTTATTAGTTTGCTTCATGATTTTTAGTAAATCTTTGCACCCTTTCTATGAGGGTGAGCCTTGTTTTCGTGGTTATATTATCTGCTGTAACCAGGTGCCAAGGTTCAAGTCATCTAAAAATATTACCATCTGACCCTCCTATACCTTGCATTTGAGAGAATATTGTGCTTTTTTGTGTATGATTCTTATGGCATCAACTTTATCCAGAAATGCTAGAGTGCGCCATTTTATCTTTATCAATTCTATGATGGCTGGATTCATTTGATTGTGACATAGTGATAAGCAGGCACCATTTTACTAGCAAATGATGCTTGGTCAAGTTTGTGGCATTACATGCATATCCAGTCAGTAGGCCTTATTGCTTAGGCAATACACAGTCTAAATTTGGTTTACTACGTTCAGATTGAGAGCCATTCATGCAGTTATATAGATCGGGTGTAATAGGTTATTTTTAGAGGTGGACCATTTAGACTGAGATTGTATTAGATTTCTATATTGATGATAGTTTAGAATTCCTTGTATCACCTCTTTTTCTCCGGTCCGCTTATTGTTCTGTAGTATCTAATCCACCTTGTCTATCTTTTCTCCTCACTCACTCATCTGCCGACATTCCCCCACGAACCCGACCTCCCCCCACCCCCTTCTCTTTCATTTATCCTCTTTTACTTATCATATGATGACCATAACATGAGATGCCTTTCATTGGGTTACCTATATTTGTGATGGCCCAAGAAACCAATCTAAAAGTCTTCCCTCAAGTTTTCTTTTTAGATTTTATTCAAACCTTTCCTGATTTAATTCATTTCTAATCCTATAAAGTCTCCACATCTTTATAAATCTGGACTTTTTATTTTTTGGGGTTCAGCGCAAGGACTATATATGCACAAGCATCATGCACTATACGGAACCTTGATCTTGCACATACTACTTCCAACCGCTATGGTGTATTAAATTACCATCTGTCTGCCATATTTAAGGTCAAAGACCATCATCTATTATATTGATCACAACACAAGGCATCCCATTCCTTTATTTTTTATGCCTTTTATCATTGCACTCTTCCTCATTTTTATCGACTTTCTCTTGCTTTAACTGGAAGCAGATTTTTGGCAGCCTCTCTTGTTGTCATACGTCTAGGTGATGGTGATAATTGCTGGCCTGATTTCTGTATCAGTTGATACCTATGTATATACTAGATCTGATATTAAGTTCAGATGGCATGATGTCATAATGGAATTGCTTCCGCCTACGTTAGGGCTCGATTCTTTTTCCCATTGTTGTCATACATCTAGGTGATGGTGATAATTGCTGGCATGATTTCTGTATCAGTTGATACCTATGTATATACTAGATCTGATATTAAGTTCAGATGGCATGATGTCATAATGGAATTGCTTCCGCCTACGTTAGGGGTTAGGGGTCGATTGTTTTTCCCATTCTTTCTTCCAGAACTTAAATATAGTAAAAGATATATCTGATGTCGCTACATAAAGTGAAGATAACACGTTAATTTGTACAAACCTAACAACACCCTGGCCTTCAAAAATTACTTTAGTTGTCTGAACCAGACACCAGTTTTGACCACTCTTTAACTCTAGCTTGATTGCATCAACTTCGTTCTTTCACAATCATACTTCGTTTCTGTTAAACACATATAAGCCTCTGACATTTGTTTCTGATGTTTTGCAGGAAATTAGTCGACAGAAATATGGCTCCTCACAATCCGACAGTTCCCACATTGTAATAAGAGGAACTTGATCGCCTATTGTTGAGGTCATTATCATAGAATCAGTGTTGAAATGTGACGAGTACGTTATTTGTGCAAGCATACAGCATCAAACTTGTTTTGACTGTCATCATATTTTTGCTGACGAACCGAACAAATGTTGGATTTAAGATCTATAATATTTTCATTCAATCCATGGCAGGTAATCGTCACTCATCAGTTTATATTAATTATTAAACAGTTTTTAGCTAAAATGTCAGTTGAAATTGCCCTTCGTTCTTGTATCATATGTCTGGTGCATTACATTAAATAACACGGACTAGCATCCTCCGTGAATGAAATCACTGGAGAAGATATCTCAGCTCAAACTTGAAGACACTACTGCAACTTGAGACCGGCCATGGCATGGTCTCTGAAGCCCATAGCGAACAAATGAATGCATTCCCACAGCAAGAAATCTCAGGCTCAGATCATGATTCCAAACCGCAGCTCATGCCTCGGAATCCACTGTCCCTGAGACCAAACCCCACCCCAACCACCTGCCTCGAATCAAGAAAGATCAGACGCCAATGCCACCGCCACGAGCCGTCCTCCTTGTCGTCTCCCTGGCCATCTCCGTAGCCGTGCTCGCGCAGGACTAGGATGACGAAGAGACCAATCCGGCCCCCCCAAGGTCCAGGACCGCTGCCTCGGCGTCTTCCTCACCTACACACCTTCGTCTCCCGCACCAAGGAGTACCCCCGCGTCAAGAACGCGTCGGCCCGGTCCTACGCCTTCTAGTCCACGGCCTCCGTGCTCAACACCATGACCCAGGACCTCCAGGCCTGGAAGATGTTCATCGGGTTTCAGCACAACGAGATCTTGGTGTCCACGTCCGGGGCGGTGTTCACCGACGGCACCGATTTCCCGGCACACGTCGGCAACGGCACCACCGTGGCCGGATTCCCCCAGACCGACCTCATGAACGCCATCGACACCGCGGGGGACTTGTCGCAGATCCGCATGGAGATCAAGATGACGGGCACGCAGTTTGGCGTGAAGCCACCGGGGACCCTCATGCCCAGGACGATCAAGCTGTAGAACGATGGGTTCAAATGCCCTGCACCCACTCGAAAAGGTAAGAATACTACGTCGATCTGGGATGAGCAACGTCGAAATCTGTCGTAGCTTCTCGTGCTATCCATCCATAACTCTCCTTGTTCAGGGAGTCAAATGTACGTCTGCTGCGTAAAGAACCCCAAGTTCAAGGCCAAAAAGACGGCCAAGAACCTATTCCTACTGCTGCAGGAACGGCGCCCTTCTCCCCTCCACCATGAACTCCAGCCAATCCAAGGCCATCTTCCAGCTCCAAGTGTACAAGCTCCCGCCGGACCTCAACCGCACCGTCTTCTACCCTCCCCAGAGTTGGAAGATCAATGGCATGCTCAACCCGCATTACGTCTGCGGCCCTCCTATCAGAGTCAGCCCCATGGAGTTCCCAGATTCAAGGATTGGTTCGTGGCGGTGGAAATGGACAAAGCTTATCTCGGCTTCCAGAAGGCGTACTCCTTCGACGGCACAAAGCTGGAAGGTCCAGGGAGGCTCAACAAGACGGTCTTCCTTCGGGGACTGGAGGGTCTGAATTATCTGATAGCAGAGACGGACGACAAGAACCCCACCGTGGATCCAAGAGTGCCGGGCAAGCAGCAGTCGGTGATCTCCTTCACGAAGAAGGGAACGCCAGGTATCAACATCGCGATGGGGAAGGGTTTCCTCACGAGGCTATACTTCGACGGAGAAGAATGCGCGCTCGCCGACGAGATCCCGATAGCGTCCGGTCTGCGCCGTAGCTTTAGCCATGTAGTGGTTGCTTTCCTTGTGCTCGTGGCGATTCTGTCAACAGTGTGATGGATTGCCTTCGAAGGGGAGCAATTAGTTGACGAGTGATAGCTTTCAGTTTTCTGTAAACTAATATGTCGGATTTGATTCAGTCGGAGGATTGCCTCCTGATAAAAACGTAGTTACACAACAAAGATACTGCAACAGTACTTGAGGAGAGATGTCAAAGAAATAAATGGATCTCGCAAATGTTAGACAGCAGTATCCATCCATCCATATCCTCGGATGACAAAAATCCAACAGCATTCAGAGCTACTCTCGCTGCTCGTTTCTAAAACATTACAAGTTTCTACGCTGAAATGACAATCACAGCAGATCAGAAGAGGGACGTACCCTTGCCCTTTTTGTCTCCACCAATCTCAAAATGTTTGCATCTCTGAAAAGAAAACATTCAAATGGTTTCTTCAGAAATCAGATGCAGACCATGACAATGATGAAACTTGGAACGTCAAAACGAACCTTTATGGGATGCTGTGAGTAATGCTTGCAACTCTGGCATTGCAGCTTCAACACAATTTTCTTTGTCGTTTTTGCCTGCAATTCAAAGATTAATATTAGTCACCTACATCTAATACAGAAATACAGGACATTTCGATGACCGACAAATTATTATCTTACAAGTGAATGACAACTTAAAGTTCACAACACAATCAATCCATCGAGAATGTTTCATTTGTGACTGCTGAACCGTGTATCCCAAACGCAAGAACCATCTATTAGAAAAGAAAGCCTTGGCAACAAGAGACGCTACACTATGCCCAGAAGTTTCGAGAAAGAACCAGCACACAACATATGGGGATACCTTCTTGTGGAAAACAGGTTTTGTCTGCCCGCCATAACCTGACTGTTTCCTGTCATAGCGACGCTTCCCTTGTACGGAAAGACTATCTTTCCCCTTCTTGTACTGTGTAACCTTATGCAGAGTATGCTTCCTGCATGCCTTGTTCTTACAATAGGTCTTCTTTGTCTTTGGAACATTCACCTGAATTAAACATAAAAAAACAACAGCGAAAACTAATAATTAACATACCAAAGAAAATTTAGGAGTACAAATAAATCCTAGGAAAATTTTTTTCCCTGTCAATATCTTTTTTTCTAATTCATGATAATAATATGCAGGTCAATTTTTTTACAATGTTAAATGGGGTTAAGAAGAGCAGCTAATATGTATTGATCCAAAAGATGTTTAAACACTTTCAACTATTGATGTGAACACAAATCTCAAATTACTGTGCCTACACAGAGTGTCACCCTCTACAGTTATTTAAAGCTTAAGCAATAGTCACTATACAACAAACTTATCAATCTGACATACATACTATTTTGGTCTGATGATATGATATGCAAGATCAGAAAAGCCTAACTAAAAAACCACGTGTTCAGGATCACATTCCTAGTGATCTATCTAGTGACACTTTCAACCCAATTTTTATGTAAAGTAGGACTCTAATTAGTCATACAAGCGAGAATAAGACCATCCAAGTAAGAAAATAATCCAAGATCACTTGAAGAAAGAAATAGTTCATAATATGGCTCACTTTGAGCCAAATCCTTGAATAAAATTCTTAAATTTACAGAAAACAAATATTGGAAGCATCAAACTTTTCCTATAATCAAAGTAAAACTAATCAATCTTTTAGAATACTTTTTGTTAATTTTTTATATCTAGGGACATATAAAGAGATTAACATACTGACTGCTACATTTATGAATATATTTATGAACACCACATATATGAATGTATACAAGCATGACAAAATTTTAGGCTAGGGGGCATGAATCAATGCAATATTACCCATCAGAACCTCAGGAGGCCCCAAGGGCATCCATGGACTGAGACCGTCAAATAGGTCCCCTATTACTCAATACTTAGATCAACCATGCTCAAAACATGATAAGCTTCGGTCAAATTTTACTTGCTGTAAATAAATAAATTTGACATCTCAGCTGAACCATCACATCGTCATTCATTTATGCCTTTCGAATTTTTAAAATCATAAACAACAACATTCATTTATGCCTTTCTTCCACTAATTTGATCCAACTAGGGATCTTAAAGTAGGAAACATTTACAGAAGACATCACTTGACAAATTCCCTAAACAGCAATAAACATATCAATATTCTGCGTACATCTGCCATTGCAAATCACTTTAAACAGTTTGGCCATTCAAAAAAAATTATCATACAAAACCTAAAGAACAAGTGCAATATCATACAAAGTTTAAACCAAAATGCATAGTTGGCATTTAACTTCATTTCAATTAAATTGCTCCCAATTCACGAACTTTCCACGAATTCTTGACAGCAGATAAAAATCTTCCTAAATCCAAAAAGGAATTACAAGGAACCCTACAAATATTAATACAATTATCACTGACCTTCAAGCAAGAAAAATATAGAAATCGCTAAAATTTACAACTAAAATTGTCCACCGACGATTCAAAAGAATTGTTCAGACACACTTCCTTTTTCTCCCACATAATCCAAACCCTAAGAAAGACAAACAATTACAAGTACCATATCCTTACTCCCAGCAGCAAAGTGCGACTTTCGATCCAACAAAAAACCAGAAAAGATCGATCTTTTTTTTTTCCAATTGGAGCAGGATAACAAAAACATCAGCAGGACAGAAAAAATGAATCTAAAAAGTTTCTTGCATGCGGTAGAAACTAGCCTAGGTTATAGATCGAGAGGGCATACTACCATGGTTGTAGTTTAGGGCTAGGGTTTCCGCTCCTCCGCCGGCCAATAACGATGTGTCCAGATAACCGCTCGGGAGGTGCCGCCTTATATACGAGAACAGAAACTTCTAGAGTTAGGGTTTCTTGAAATATAATATTCCGGTAATGCACTCAAGTATTGTCATTCACTTAAATAAATTAGATGACTAATCAAAGATTACCTGATGTATTTAATTATTTTTAGCGTTTCAATTTTTACACTTTTAAAAATTATATTATAATTTTTATAGTTATAAAAATAAAATATTTAATCTCTTTTTTCTCATTGTATCGATGAAAATATTGTACATACCTCACAAACACATTAAAATAAAGTTAAAAAGATAATTTTATAGTGATATTCTCATCAATATTAATTTCTCTATTTATAACTTCTTGAAAGCACTTTTCTTCTCCGACTTTGTCCCATTCTCTAACTTTAACGGATGACGGGAAGGTAAGATCATAAAAGAGATCCTTTTTATCAAGTATCTCATTTTGTTTTTCAACAAAAAAATTTAAGACAAAAAAGAAAAGAAAAAATAATTAAATAACACTATCTCACTTTGTTTTCCAACAAAAACCCTTCTCTCTCTTTCTTGACTTTTAATCTTATAAAATTATCATTTTAATCTTGTTTAGCATTATTTTTCGCACGTGATAGTATATTTAGTATTTTCATCAACAAAATCGACAACGTGAGGAGAAATAAGATTAAATGTTTCACTTTCGTAGGTATAAGGATCCCAATATAACTTTTAAAAAAATTAAAATCGAAATATTAAAAATAACTAATTATAGAAGATAATACGTAATTAACCCCAAATTGAAGTAGGTCCGGTCGTCCACTTCTTCTATTCAATCTTTTTTTAAAACTAATATAGTTTATAGATTACTTATTTATATTAGCCCAAAAGAATCTCTTGTGAGTGAGCAAGATCCTTCTATTTCATATAAATAGATTGCTTTTTACAAAAAAAATATAGTTTTTCAACTTGCAATATAAAAAAGTCAAGTCCTAGTTTTCTGAGATAAAAATGAGACTTGTAAATCCTCAATTTTTATAATTTCTATAAATCATAATTAAAGTTTGTCAACTTCTAGATGTCTGTAAATGTATACATACATAGCAGTCCTTTCACTTGTAGCATAATTTACCTTGACTGCTCGTGAAGAAAAAAGAGGTCCAAGTGTTGATCTAAAAATGTTCAGCAGTTCTTATATACAATCTGGCACTTGCAATACAAAAAAGTCAAAACAAAATGAGAAGGCTAAAAGTCAATAATAGGCTCTCCAACAGTCAGATTTCTTTCCAGCGACCATGGCAAATTGAAGAGCTTGGCTGCCACAAACTTGAAAATCTTGTTCACATTTATGTTGTGAGTAGCACTTGAAAAAAATAGTGTTGCTTTCATCGCTCTTGCATATGCTCTGGCCTGCATAATTAACAAGACAAAACAGATTTACTCGGTCCATTTCAACACCAAATAATACAAAATGAGCATCTCATGGAGAAATAGTTAATGCTAAAGTCCCTGTTTCTGGTTATGCCATCAGCTAACCACAAGGGTCAGATTTTAAAATGAAATGAATTATAAATTTATTGCCCGTTTTCTAAGTCTTCCTTTGTGTTTTGTCCATCCCATCTGGAAATGGATGCCATTTAGGACATGATCCTCATCTGATATTTCAAGGTTATATTCGATCGTGTCATCAATCAAAAACTGCTATCACCTCAGAATTCAGGGCAAGCATAATGGAAATGGTGCTCTATGAATCAAAAGTTGATTCATGTGAACCCGGCACAAAGGAGTATCACAATTATCCCCATGGATGACCCAATATAAAGAATATCGTTACAGCTCTATTTTACTGCTTTAGAAGCCTCAAAATGCCCGAGATAAAGAATTGAACAGGGTTTGAGATCGCTTTAGAGAAGTGCTGGTTCTTATGGTTCATGTTCTGACTCTAGTGATGATCTCCAATCTAGGTTCCAAGACAACCAAACGAGGGCATTGTCCCCGATCTCTTTAATTTTGAATTGAGTATTCTGCGTAAAAAAGGTACCACCCACCATAAAAACACCCTTAGAATGACAATTGCACACACTGAATCTTGAAACTCACTGAGACCCTACTTTAGTGTTTGGATCAGCTGATGGTACATAATGAAAGCGGGCACATGAAAGAAAGGTGTCACATGGACTCCACAAAAAGCTATCCCACTCCTTTATCTCATGACAAGTTTGAAAGACAGCTGGTCTAAGTTGGCCATCTTTAGATCTAGGAGTGTAAAGAACTAAATGTTCTACAGATTACAGATCACACATGCAAGGCGCTCGATCCAGGGCAAGCTTTTGCTCGGGTATACATGGTCTCTAAGTTTCAGTTACACTCGGTTGCATCATAAAATCTATCTTTGGAGCATTATTTGGTTGTGTTTTTAGGTGATCCATCAAAACCTCTCTGAAGTAACATGTCTATATGCTTGCAAACTATAAAACCAAATCAGCTGCATCTTTCCTAGTGTTCTATTTCATGCCTCATCCCTTCAAACTACATAAGGATCAATTATTATTTCATGTTGAATGAGCAACCTATACCATAATGGGTGGATGAAGTGAGACAAGTCTAAATCCTAAAGTTGTTAAACAGCAAGACACATGGACACATCAGAAGCACCGAGTGTAGAGATTGAATGTATCGAGTTATAATGCATATAGGAAGCTAGCTAAACCTAAATGACTCAGCTAGGCAATTGCTTTTAGAAAACTTTATATAAACAGCAAAACAATGAAAAAAAATAAAGGTCGATTACCTGATTCACAATCGTCCATTGCATTTCAACCGGAAGCTGGGAAAAGTCATCAAATTTGGTACCTATTAAGATCGGAATCGCCGTCTGAATGAAGCAGAAGCACACAATAAATTTAATATGGTCAGATTAAAAAGACAATGAAAGTTACATAAGCAATAAGCACATAGTCAGCAAACCTAAATCACCAAAAATCAATAATTGCATTAGCATGCTTAGTGAGAAACAAGAACAGGAAAAAGATGTGCACCTTATTCCATTTTCTTGCCCTTTGGTACCAGCCAATGGCACTGCAGAAGAGGGCACAAAGAAATAGAGCCATCAGTTGGAGGTCAAAAGGTTAAGAGTCAGTATTCATTAATATTCTTATTATGAGTTCATGTGACAATTCACAAAGTTTTGACCTTTGAAGCAGTTCATCGCATAGTGTTTCACCCACAAAAAAAACAATTAAAGGGAAATCGGAGACCCCAAAATAAGAGAGATGGAAAAATGTTGCAGTAATAGAAAAGAAAATTACTGACTTGTTTAGAGTAGAACGATTGGTGAGATCAAACATTACAAGAATTGCCACAGCATCTTGACAAGCTGCAGGAACGCGGTCGAGAAATTGGTCATCACCTGCAATTATCCAGATGGAGAAATCTCTCAAGACACGGAACATGGGCTGGAATCCCAATCTAACAAAGGCTGTAAGAGCGCGGAGAACAAAGCTCGAATTTAGGTATTGGTTACCTCCAACATCCCAAATGCTGAACGCAATCCTCGCTCCCCGAACAAATAGAACCTTGTCCAACGTATTCAATCCTGCCGTGTGCAGCTCCCTCTGTTCCTCCAGATCCCCCACATACTTGATCTGCCACCACCGAACGCAACGAGATCTCATCAATAGGAAGCACACGATTCAACTGGATGCACCTATCGTACCAGGAAGCTTGTTTTCCCCGTGTGGCGGTCACCAAGGAGGCCGATCTTCAAGGTCACCAGGTCAGAATCCCCCTCATCGTCCGCGCACAGCGCCGCACGCCCCACGGCGGCGGTCGGCTTCCCGTCCTTCTCCGCCACGAGATGAGATGGCGGGAAGCACGCCTTGAGCCGGCGGTACCGGCCGCGGCCGCCGAGCGAGGAGCAGTACAGAAGGTGGTCCCAGACGGCGCGGAGGAAGCGGCGGAGGAAGGCGATCCCGAGGAAGCGAGCCCAGCCGAGGCGGGTCATGGTTCGGCGGCTACGGACGGCTGGAGGCCTCGATCGGCCATCAACAGAGGAGAGGAGCCAAAGACGCGTGGGGTGGTGTTATTTCTAGCGATGCTAATTAGCTTCATTATTACATACCCATACAAACGATAACATATCTCTATTCGTCGCGCGCCCAATTCGGCCCTCGCCTCACAATAATTACGCGCGGGTAACTTCCCGACGGTAAGAACAACGGTAGGAAGTAACGCTGCACCGTTGTGTTATGCTGTCGTTATGGCGGGAGAGCGTTGACTCCTCCGCGGTCTTCATCCTTATGGACTTGCGTGTCATCAATTGTTTGTGACGATGAGATCGACGAGATGTGCATTCATCGACCAATAAATAATCATTCTGAGGTTTTCTTTCCTACAAAATGCTTTTCTTTATCATTTCCTTTGATAACAAAGAGATTTCTTCAACTACATATCAGATAAGATTCTTTTGATAACAGAGAGATTTCTTCGACTATTCTTTTGATAACAGAGAGATTTCTTCAACTACATAACAGAGAGATTTCTTCAACTGCATGAGAAAAGCTCTCTGTTCAATTAAAGAAATTTTTTCTTTGATCATGTATAAATAGATTTTATGTGATACTAATTGAAATATATTTTTCTCTTTATCTTTATAATTTAATTCTTCATTATCTCATTTTATCAAAATCAACGATATTTTTCAAGTAATATAGTAAAATTAAATAGAATTTTCTCTTTATCTTTATAATTTCATTCTTTTATCAAAATCAACGTCATTTTTCAAGTAATATAGTAAAATTAAATAGAAAATAGTGAGAAAATTATGTTATCAAATTTGAAGTCAAATAGAGGTAAAAATATTGCACATGCTGATATATTCCTGACAACCAAGTAATTATTTCACCTATATCTCAAATTTGTTTGCTGGTGTGTACAAAATCAAGTGAGTCCATGCATTTGATCATTTACATGAAACATACTCATTAGAGAAAAAAAAAACACATCACGTCGAACATATGTTCCCCTTCTCCTTGGTGAAGAAAAAAGTCCACATCACAATATTTTGCTGCAAATCCTGTTCTTGGCAGAAGGTGATCTATGTGCAATTGTTGAGTTAACTAGAATCTCAAATGTAAGTTGGCATCTATGGAGGTGACATGGATTGTCCATCAGAATCTTGCTGATTTTGTTGTTGTTTCTCACTCGATTTACTCTTCATAAATTTCTTGACGTCTTCTTCCTTTGTATCGACAAAAGAAAGCAACTCCTTAATGCAACT
The DNA here is from genome assembly GCA_001649415.1 of Musa itinerans. NCBI lineage: Eukaryota > Viridiplantae > Streptophyta > Magnoliopsida > Zingiberales > Musaceae > Musa > Musa itinerans. The sequence goes on from LVTN01000032.1 coordinate 789,823, forward strand.
TGTACATTTGACGCTCGCCTCGGATTCAGAACACCCAACTTTAGCTTGAGTACTAAATTTGCGATACTGACAGAGTGTCTTCAAGAAGAAGATCATGAGAGCCATCAAACAAGCAACACCGCAGATGAGAAAAAGGCCCCAGAAGCTGGCAAAGCTTAGCTGGTTTGAATCAGTGTCACTGTCCTGAGAACTGCATCCGCTCTGTGTCAACCATTTGTCGTGGATCCTTTGCAGATCACCATTCTCCGACAGTGTTAGAATGGCGGTCGACAAGTCCAGCGCAAGAGGAGAGTCTCTTGGGAATGCCTGAAAGAGAAAAGCAATCACTTTCAATACCGCAATAGTCTTTAAGATTTGAAGCAGAGAGTAATGCAGCATTGCTGAACATCAACACATACAAATCCCCATCCACTTTTAGTGAACTCCTGGCCAACTGTGATGTATTTGCAATTATCAGACAAGAAAACTTCAATGTACGGAAGCTCGTCGACGATTGCTGCTACGCCCCCACCTCGTGGCCCAAGGTCAAGTGCCCTTGCATATTCGTCAGCATCATTAAGTGGCACCAATCTGGACTCATCTATGTTGAGCTGTTCGATCATATAGTTTTTTGAAAATGAACCAACTTGGTATCCAATTGGGTCGGAACCTGACATTAAAGTATCAATGCCTGCAATCCTCGACGAGAGCTGCTGAACAGTAAGAATTGATGTCAGGTTTGCGGTGTAGCTCGAATTGATAATCAAGACCACGAACATCCATACGATCAGCACGAACCGTCCAAGGGTGCTCACAGTGGTTTCTCCTGAAACAACCATAGCTTTAGAACAGAACTTTCAGATTCCTATATTTTACTGATACTGTTGTGTGAATGAGGTTTACTTACTGTGTGCAAAGAACATCGTCGATAAACTAAACCTGCAAAAGTAAGGAATTTTAAAAAGTCTTGGAGTATCCGGGAAAGAAAAGTACAAAAAGCCTAACAAAAAATTAACGAAAACAGGATCCACAGCGTATGATTATAACATGGCTCATCTGTTAAGACACTCCATCGAAGATGAGGTATATCTATTTACATTAATCGTTAGATGGAAAATGATTAAAAAGATCAAAACTTAACCCAACTAGCATTATATCCATCTTGAATATAATGAGACTTTGATGATAAAGTTTACATTAAAACCAGGAACTTAAAAGAGGATCCTTGGAATAGTCATCAAACTTTAGATTCACCCAATGGGTTAGAGTTTTTTTGTTGGGCTAATTGATACTCCTGTTGCTGAATCAAAATTATCTCCAGCATATCTAAATCATGAAAACCAAACACCTGTGAGCCCAATATAACCCAAAAATTACTTCCTAAAACGATTGGGACGACATTATATTGTCCATTCTTACAGGACTTGATGTAGTGAAGTGAAAATTATGTGAAATACATACGCTAAAAGTGCTGAAGAAGACATACCCGGCCAAAAGTTTATTCTATATGTTGAATTTCAGATGCAGAAAATATAAATGAGAGTTGCTTCACTGTTGCATTAAATATTAAGCCAGGAAATGGTGATGTGACAGTACTATAACTGAGATACATGGCGACGCCCAGATACACATAGAATCAACCCTGTCCCCATCTATGCAGAGATAAAACCTCAGGCATCAAGATGCTGATAACAAAATGGATGCACAGGAAATAACCATTAATGCAACAATGTTAATTGCAAGAAAAATTAATCGAATGTTCTGAGAACATATCAGTACAAGCACATGCGTTGTTTATCCTTTGTTTTCACATTGGTCTGCATGTAGACATTTGGATTTTAAAGGAAACATGCCTCTTATCCATCTGAAAAGCATGAGAACCACACTGCCAAGGGACATATGGAATGGTTTATTTTGCCAAAAGCAATAAGACCCAAGCATATAACCAGTGTACAATTCATGGAGTCCAAGAAGTATCTGATGAGAGTGTCAGGCCTTCTATTCCTATAGAACAACTACGATCGTCAATCACCATGCAAGAAGGTCCCTGTTACAGAAAAAAGCCCACACTTCCAAGACTACCTGCTATGGTATTAAATATCATAATAATAAGAAAGAAAATATTACATGTGTGTTCACGAGAAAGTCAGGCAACAAATGAATGAACATAGTTCAGATGAAAAAATAGAGAAAAGGATTTATGCCTTCAAGATTTGACTTGTTGCCAGTAATATGACCTGTCACGTAATATCCACATTTTAACAGATACTGGAAACTTCTCTAGTGTATCAGTCTATTATATCAGTTAAAATAACTCTCAGCAGTAGAGGATACTGACCAAAAAATTGTTGCAATTTGTTGCTTTGGAGACCCACGAAAATCTTGATTCAGACGATGCTCAAGAATCCAAACAACTAAACCCACAAAAAGGAAGAAAGCTCCTGTGGCGCACCACATTGTAGTGTTGAAAGGTTTTAGGAAAGCCCAAGCATTTGAGTGTTGCTCTTTGGCAGGTGCAACAACGACAAGCCCTGACTCTGCATATGGCTGCGTAAAATCAACGATCCTCGTTCGATTTGTCACGATAGATATGTCCCCCACAGCTGCATCGAAGTACTAAACATGCAAGTAAATAAGTTAAGAATTTTCTGAGAATCATTATAAGAACGGCGATTTATCAAATATGCAAATGACAACAGATGAAGGCATTTTCTAATTTACAAAGCAATAAAGGAGTTTGAATAGAATACTAAAGCACAATTTCGATACAGGGGCAATACACACATTTTCATGAACTTTCTCCACCAATTCATCGTAGCTTGGATTCTTAGAACCATTTCCAAACAGAATGAATGACAATGGAACTGGATAAGGCAACAAGTTGACTGCAGCTTTAAACACATCAATACAGTATCCCTTCACATTGTCAGGGCCGTTATCTTTAGATACAAATTCTGTAAAGCTTGTTCTGTAAGGAACTCCAATTCTTAGAGACTTTCCACTGTTGGGGAACACCCAACCACGAGGCATTGTCATAGTTTCTCCAGGCCAAATGACACTATAAAGCTGCTGACTACCGTCGGAAGTATTTGGTCGTTTACTGTACAAACTTTCTGGAGCAATAACTGAAAGACCCGAATAATTGGACCAAAATCCTATTCTCCTGAAACCTGTCCCTCCAATATTAAGGATATCATAGGCTGGATGGATTAAGTTGCCGTCTGAATCGAACTGAACTTGACCAGTCAGGCCTGTAAACTTTGTCAGCAGCAGCTCATGAAGCAAATTGTCCCCGGTGTTGAAGTACTTAATTGCAGTCAAATGCAGTGAACTTCCATTTGCATCTTGCAACTTAGGATCATCAGAGAAATTAAATGTCTGTCCTCCTTTGAGGAACTGGTCGATAGCATGGGCAACCAACCAAACTGAATCATAAGCATACAATGCATATGTGTTCAAGCTTGAAGTGGTATTACCTCTCCGACGCATATCACTCCATCTTGATATAAATGATTGCTTGACATCAGAATCTGGGACATGTTGACGAAGAGCTATGACCCCTTGGATAAGGTCCATGGTATCAGGATTGGGGGAACCAAATGAATCTAAAACAGAAGTAAGCCAATCTGACGTGATCCATACGTAACCAGTAGCCATCATACCACGATATTTTGCGATGGAGAAAACTTTAAGACCAGAATCAGGGTTCACATGAACGACATAAATTCGAGACTCCATGAAGTTTACTCGCACCAGCAAATCATCAATAGCACTTTCGTCGGCATTAGGAGGGATGGCAGCTTTGTAGGAGATCTTATTGTGTCTCTTCGCAAGTGCGCCACCCAAAGCATCTATTCCACCTCTCCCGAAGTCATCATCCGTGAAGATCGCAGTGACCTCTCTCCAACCAAAGTTTCCAACCAAATCAGCTATGGCATTCATCTGGAAATAGTCACTTTGAGTCATGCGTATAAAATAAGAATGCTCGAGAGAAGAAAGAGCTGGGTCCGTAGCTGCAAATGAGAGAAGTGGCACATGGAGTTCGTTTGCAACATGAGAGATGACATGGGCAATCCCAGAGGACTGTGGACCAATGATGGCCACCACATTTTTCTCTATCAGCTGCAAGCCTGCAAAAACCAAGATTTTTCCTCATCAGACTCTTGCAATGTTCCAATCACCAAAAGACAACAAATTTCTTAGTAACCTTAATGGTACCGAACCAGATTTGCTTATCTGAATGGTGGAACAAGGACATGATTCCCTTGATATTGTAACAGCGCATTACATGTTCTACAATGAATCTAAACAAATTCCATCTCAAACTAAATCCTGTCAAAGTATTTCTTGTCAAAAGTCACCCGGACTATCTAAAAATTTCTAGAATAAACGCCGAGACTGAAGATATTAGTGACAAACAGCAACAAAACAGAAAGAAAGAGAAGAAAGTTTCAATCAGAAGACACAAGAACAACTCAACATGAAAAAATTATGTCAGCGAGAATATATGGATTGTCAAAAACTTCACTGGAAAAACATGAGCTAAAGGCTTCAAATAACAAGAGGCACAATCAATCTATAACATAGGGAAATGATTCTGCTTGTAAGTTATATGTCACTTCACATACTTTCTATAATCCCAAAAAACCCACTGCAGTAGGTGTCCTGCGCATACAAGTTGAGCCTCGTCCCAGCGAGAACGCTCGGGCTGCTGTTGACATCCTCGACGGCCAGCTCGATGGCCAGCTTCGCCGCCCTCCCTATTGTCGAATCGAAGGTGAAAAGAGCCCCTACGTTGACAGCACTCGGCCAAGAGGCGATGTTGCCGCTGCCAGCCACGGTCCCAACCAGGCTAACGGAGAAACACAGAGCCAACAGAGGAACCGACACCATCTTCCACAGGTTGGTTTGCTTGCGGCTTGCGGTCAGAATGACATTGCCGCCGATGCTGAGGGTCCGCACGTCAACCTACCTGTGAGAAAAATCCAAGGTCATGGAGAGAGTGAGAGAGAGACAGAGCTAAAGAACCAACTCACCAAGACTCCCAAGTATTCAAATCCCATCAATGAGTATCTCATGAGAAGAGGTTTTGAGCCCCTTTTGAGGTCCAAAAGATTGACATTGATGTGCATGGTGAATGAGCAACACACCATGGAGATCTGTTTATAGACATTGTGGTGGTGTAAAGGAATCACTTGCCTTGCCACCTGATATTCCTAGGGTCTACTTGGGTCAAGGAAAAGGAATCCGGACTCTCTTTGCTACAGTGGAGAGATTTAAGCAAAGAACTATTCCTAATGCTCATCAAGAGGAGAAGAAATATGCCAATCAGCCTCAGTTTAGCTTCTTTCTCCCAACTGCTCTACGTTTTAGCCCAAGAAATGAACACCGCAGTAAGCTGCTTTATGTAACCAAAACAAATTACTTCTTTAAGAAACTTGCGTGAATGCTGCCCTCTCTCTATCTGTGGTAGATCACGATAATAATGTGAAGACAAAATGTGCAAGTAAGATTCGCATGACGCACAGACTTAGCTCATCTACGTCAGCAGATTCTGATGTAGATCTGATTCGGTCCCTGTCCTTGAAAGATATGGGCGGTGGGTACGTAGCCGCCATTCAAGTCTTTGATAGCTCATCTACGTCAGCAGATTCTGACGTAGATCTGATTCGGTGGGTACGTAGCCGCCATTCAAGTCTTTGGTGGAGCGTGATTCCGACGCTCATTGTTCATGCCAAAAGGATCAGAGAATTTCCTCTATAAAGAAAAATTATTTATTAGATTTCACACACATCTGTCGGGCCATTTGGCCCAGTGGTATGAACCTTGCTCTGGGTTAAATAACGAAAATTGCTGAGTTGACTTGAGTTCCTTCTCTTGCACTTGTTTACGACCCAGTGGCTCATCATATACTAATTGAGGCTCATTTGTTAAGAAGTCAAGACCTCATGACATGATGCCAATTATGTTCCAACAAGAGAAAAGAAAGAATGAAGCAAAATTGATCAAATGAGTGATTGATAAGTGCACAAGTAGCTCAAGTTGATTCACATTGTTCATAGCAGACTGCTAGACAAGCTCAAACGTTTCAGCAAGCTCATCTGTATGTACAGTTTCTATCACTCCAACAGCCAAAATGATCAGACGCTCTTGTCCGTGGTTTATGGGTTAACCAATCTTGCTATCTGATAAACAAAACAGGAATCGAATAACAGATTCACAGTGCAGGTCATCTGGGTCCTGAGAGCTCTATCGCCTCGATGATGAAAGAAGATGCTTCATTAGCGCCATCAAAACTTCTCGAGAAACTGCAAGACCTCCCATAAATTATTTCGCCGTTCGATTCTTCAGTTTGTTCAACTGGCCTGGCAATGGATTCAAGTGCCTTAACAACTTCAGACATCTTTGGCCGGAGGCTGGGATTAGACTGAGTGCAGAGAAGAACAACATCAACAGCATTTTCCAGTTGAGCTGCACTAAAGGAACCATTAAGATCCCTATCAACCATTTCATGGACTCTCTCCTCTTCATGTAAGGTCTTGACCTGCACAGCCATTAGTTCACCAATCAATAGCCAGTAATAAGGCAGCTCTTTAACTCCATACCAAGATCCGTTATGATTGAAAGGGAATACAACACAAACTACCAAATCATTGGATCAAAGGAATTCAGCCTGTGCTGGTTATGTACACATGTCAGGAGTGCCTTATAATTTGGTCTGCAGCATACATCACCTAACTAAGAAATTTTAGAGTGGTGCGAGTTTGCAGAATGTCCAATTTTGTAATATTTTTTTCTCATCTTTTTCTTATAGTTTGTGCATACTGGGAATTTTTGGGGATACACAAATGGCTGTTGTCTTGTACTTACTTTTACCTTTGGCATACTGAAAGCTCATCGTCAGCTTTGCCTGTGGATATAGGTTTAAATGACCAACCACATAATCTTCATGTCTTTATTTTCTTCTCTGATCACACACCGTATGTTATAGCAAACCATTATTCATTATCTAATTTAAGTGCTTCACTTATTATTGGCTCCTAACCATGCTTCCTTAAAAGTCGGCTTCATTGTTGCAGACCTACTTACTAACATCGTAGCAGTTCAATATCAGTTAGAAATTAGAGCAGGATAAAACCTAATTTAACTTGATAATCCAAGCTGGTGCCATGTCCTACAGTCCATATGCACATACGGGATTGGTTCATCATAGCTTTTTTCAGCCATGGCAAGATTTATAATGACACTCAAACATCAAATCTAGGAGAGCAAAATATGCAGTTCCAACAAAAGCCTTGTCTTAATGTAGCTTCTTCTTTACTTGGCTAATCCTTTCATGATTATAATTAACATTTTATGATCAGTAAAAAATCGCTGTAGCATCCCATGACATAGAAGTTCAAATGCAATAGTGTGCTGCATAGGAGTTCAAAATCAAAAGAAACGTATGTCACTACATACATGATGTATGCTTGATAGTTGAAATAGCAAATCCGAACATAACAAACAAGATTAATCCAAATAGCTCATGTAAAGTTTGACTTCCGATAGGCAATGGACCTGACTTTGATCTGTTATGTAGGTGATTGAGATGTAAGTTTAATTAAACAGCCAACTAGTAATGTATGAGATACACCAACATGCTGCAACTAAGCCTGATATCTAATCTAAATAGCAACCTAACTCAATGAATGTTGAAAATAACTATTCAACTTATCAACTATATCACTAGTCATAGCAGATTCCTTCCCTAGTAAACAGAGAAGTATAAAATTATGTGTACCTATATGATATATGCTCAAAAAGGAAATAAATAAATAATGCAGCAGCAATTATACAAGTATTAGTTATATATTGTTAATGTCTGGTACAATGACATAAGAATTATTATAGAAAAGACATTTCTCATTTTGTCAAGTACTTGTTAAACTCCATGTGGTTAAGCAAAAGGATAAAGGCAAACATACAAGGAAAAATTGCAGATATTCCTTCAACAAAAATCTTACCCAGTCGAGGATCATTCCTTTCTGGACATTACCATTTCCAGAGCTCATGGTCTTTTGTCCTGTTATCAACTCCAATAACAAGATGCCAAATCCATACACATCAGTCTTCTCTGAGGACTGTCCAGTAGAAAGATACTCTGGAGCAATGTGTCCTACGGTGCCACGGACAGCAGTTGTGACATGAGATTCCCTTCTATCAAGCAGTTTTGCCAATCCAAAGTCCCCAACAACTGCTTCAAAGCTTTCATCAAGTAAAATATTTGCAGCTTTAACATCCCTGTGAATGATTTTTGGATTGCACTGTTCGTGCAAATATAAAAGACCCCTAGCAGCTCCAATTGCAATTCGCATGCGCTTGTTCCAGTCCAAGGATGGTTTACTTTGACAACGATCTGCAAATAATAAATATACCTACTCAAAGAAGGAACTCAAGGAAAGTAAACAAAAGCCAATTATCTTTGACCACACCAATTTTGGAAGGCAAATCAGTGCAAATTTCAACTCAAGCCACAATAAGTTGCATTTCGGCTTATCTGAGTGGTGCTCAATTGTAAAATCCACCAAGAGAAACAAATTTGAACTGGAAAACAAATCATAAAAATCTTCAAGAATAATCCTTTAACAGCTTCATGTCAAACCTGTTCCTCATCATGTATAAGGTGATAAAGTTCCTAAGGCTGTTTTTTCATAAAAAAGAAAGGGTTTCTTACATCAGATTTTTAAAAAAGTTATGCAACCAAAAACCAAAACATAAGTAGATTTAGCCATGATGAGTTAGTTCCAGAGCTTGAACATAATAAGAATCACCAAGTTAATGAGATTCATCAAGTTATATAGTTACTAAGTTCATGTATCCATATCATGTTGCTAGAGAACCAAATAGATGCAACTACCTCTTAAACGATCAGCGACACTCCCATTTGGCATAAAAGGATAAACAAGCAGTCTCTCATTTGAGGTCATGCAAAAACCATATAGACGTAGTAAGTTCCTGTGCAAAGCTAGGCCAATCATCTCAACTTCTGTTTGGAACTGGACTTCTCCAGTAAAGTTGGGATCTTTCAATCTTTTCACTGCCACCATGGTTCCATTTCTAAGATGGCCTTTATAAACAACTCCAAATCCACCCTGTCCTAATATATTTTTAGCATTAAAATTTTCTGTTGCAGCTTGAAGTTCACGATATGAAAATCTCCTCAAGTGGCCCATTTCAAACTCATAGTCCAGATCTGCAGAGAAATCAGTAATTGGTGAGCATGCATTGTGTTCTTCATGATTATCAAATAGGGTGCCTGAAGGATACCGTCAGCTGCAAAGTGCATACTCCATTTGCAGCAACATAACCAGAAAACAAGTAGCAGCAAAGACAGAACTAAGGTACAGCCAACACTTAGAGGAATCGCAACTGCTAACTGATGGTTGTTTGTTTGTCCTGAAGTTTTAGTTTCTGCAAGTCAAACAAACACAGATCAGTGCCTCTGATGATATGCTATGGTAAGTAACAACATCCTATTTAGCAAGTGAAATACCATTGAATTGTACGGGTACATCTGCACAACCATGTAAGAGAGATGTGTTGCAAAGAAAAATATTACCTGCAACACTATACGTACAAAGTTACAGTTACTAAAGTTTCAATAGAAGAATGTCATAGAATGTTAATCAGAGAAATCAGAGAAACACAATAAGAAAAAGAATTCCAAAACTGAAGTGATTCGACGAAAAATGATCACTCAGAACCAAAAACCTAAAAAGGTTGGCTAGTCCAAAAGGTCTCTGCTCCATACCAGGTTAATTATGTTGATTTCCAGTAATGTTTACCTCGGATTCCTTCACGAGTTTGACCATATGCATTTTTGATTTGACATAATTGCAGATGGTAATTTTCCATCTCAACAGAATATTTATATTGAAAACATAAATTGCATCATAAAGGTTGTGTTACTATAAGCCAGCATGTCTGCTGAAAGTTGACAACCGAAGGTTGGAACTCAAAAGTCCTTAGGTACTTATAAGAGTGATATATCATGTCTAATTGCATGAACCAATATCAAGATAAAGACATGATATGGCAAGTCATCTTTTTTTAAAATTTGATATAGAACCATATTTAAACAAGAGAAGACAAAATAATGAAAAAAACAAATAATCAAGATTATACTAAATCAAGATTGTTAATATTAATTCAAGCCATCATAATGTCAATCAGTTTCAAAAGCCAGTGAAAAACAAAAGCATAAAACAGAAGAAAAAAAATGAATTATATCTCATCTGGGGTCATCCTTCTCACCTGTAATCTTTTGCAAGGATCTTTGGAGTTGGTCCACTGAGATTATTATATGAGACATCTCTGAAATAGTTTACAATTATAAGTTTTACTTAGCAAGTAAAAGGAGAAATGTAAAATAGTTTGACAGGGTACATACAAGAACAGAAGACCTGAAAGATTAGCAACAGCTTCAGGAATCTGACCAGACAAATTGTTCCTGTTGAGACGCCTAAAGCAGGACAGAGTAGCATAACAACATCAAAAACATCAATTGCTCTAAACAAAGCCCTACTGAGTTCAAAATTTTCACTTACAAGTAAACTAATTGAGTCAGAAGCCCAAGCGACTTTGGAATTTCCCCAGTAAACTGGTTACTGGAAATATCAAGAGTCTTCAGCTGTGACAACTTCCCTATTTCTGGAGGAACAGTACCTAAAATTTTGTTATTTTGCAATAGCCTGAAATCAAAGATATCTTCAGTACTCGAGTTACATATTTGTAAATTCTATGCAAATAATGGGAACACTAGATACTCATGTCTTGACCAACAGATCTCTTCCAATCTTTTGTCTACTTTCGTTTTTTAGGCACCTGTTCAATCACATTCGATTCAGCCATGAACATTGACGACTTAGGTTGTATCCTTGACCTCTCAAGACTTTTAACAAAGAATCTAACCACAGATTTACACTTGCTACTCATCTGTCAAGTGGCTTAAGGCAATACCCAGACCTTCGGACAAAACATTAATTTACTAGTAGCCCAAAGTTGTGCACCACTTTTGACTCATCTAAAAATGCGATGGAGATTGGCAAGAGACCGAAAAGTAAGGCAGAAATCTTTGGACTACTCACAGGGTTTGCAAGTGACTTAGGTTGCCAATGCTTGGAGACAGAGTCCCAGACAAACTATTGCTCGCCATTTCCCTGTTCACCCAACGCCAGTAAATAAAGAACCCCAAGTTAAGGGGAAAAAGAAAGAGGCAGCAGCAGCGGGAGAGTAATGCGCACAGGGAGACGACGAATCCGTCGGAGGAGCAGCCGACCATGAACCATGTGCAAGGGTCCACCGAATTGATATCCCACCCGTCCATCACCCCGGCCTCATCCCTCATCCGACTCTTCACGGACATCAGAGCCGCCACTGCTTCCGTGGTTACATTCCCACAAGTCATTTTGTTGCATAAATCCAAAGAAAAAGACAAAAGGAAAAGAAGGAAAAGAACCCGTCTGCCATTCCATGGAGAGAGTAAAGCAATGAGAGTGTGCGGCCATGTACCTTCGTAGTTGACGCCTTTGGGAGAAAGAAGAGGGTCCGAGGAACGCACCATTTGGACCCAAAACAAGAAGGAGAAGAAAAGCAGCAGTAGCAGAGAATAGTGCTCCATTAATCGCTGCAACAAACCTGATCATCACAAGTAGAAGGAAAGCGGAAGCTCCGGAAGTAGCCGATGACCATGGTTCGAATCGATGCTCTTCCTACCTCCCCGAGGCGAGGTCTCCGTTCCTGGACTCGCACCCGTTTCGAGGTCTCGTTCTCCGCGCGCACCGAGAGAGGAAGAATTAAAAACGCGGCAACAATGGAGCAGTTCATTAACAACAATAGTATTAAAAACAAGCGTCCTCGTTGAACGGAGCCAAGGCCGAGAACAGCTGGATTCACGGACGGCAGCTGTAGGAAGACGGTGATATGGCCTCGAGATGGGAGCACCGTGTCGACGGTACCACCAACTGTTGCGTTGCCCTCCTCAGCGCCCACTGCACCGCACGCACACTACCACCAGCGGAGATTTGACTTCGTTGTCGAAAGCTGATGATTCGGTCTGGCCATAGCTGAAAGACATGGACAGCGCCGGGTGCAGAGTCGCGCCTCAGACTGTTTCACGTACTTGTGTCGCGACAAATCTGTTCACATAAACCGAGAGAGCGTTGCAGATTTGTTCTTATTCTCGCTTCTTCGTGTTCTGAGATCGTGCAAGATGTGCGTCTTCCTTCGCTACTTACGTCACGATCGACGGACGTGGCGCGCATCCACGAGGTTATCGAGTCGGGACATGAGTCGTTGCGAAAGCCAAACATTTTGTGTTGGGCTTCTTGTTAAGCCCAGGAGCAATACATGGCCCAGTTTTAGGGCATTCTTTGGATCTTGAGCGACAGAGATCGGGCCGTCCTCTTCGTCGTCTTCGTTCGGCTCCTCTTCCACCTTTCCGCCGCTGCTACGACGCCGATTAGTGAGTCTCCCTCTTCTCCTCTCCTTCAGCTGCCGCTTTACTATTTTTCTCTCACTTCTATCTCTTAAGGGGTCATAATAAGCCCTGGATCTCGTCATCGTATACATGGATCTGGAGGAATATTTCGCACCTTTGGTCCGCCTACACAGAGCCCAGTCATAGGTGTTCCAAGGTTCGCGTCATAAATGAAAAGAATGTCCCGATCAATCTTGCCTCTCTTGACAAGATTTGCACTTTCTGCCTTCCTATTAGAAGTAATCCCAAACAGATTAGGAAACATTAGCTTAAGAGGTGAGGACTAATCCATCAATCACACAGAAAGTGAATCCCGGAGCTACTTCCAAGCTTGTACATAATGGGATAGGAAGAGATACATTGTCTTATAAATTCATGAAATCTGAAAGTTTCATTACAGTTGGTTCCTCTACGTGAAGTCTGGAAGCTATAATAAAAGATGTCATAGTGCTTTAGAGTTTTGTCATGCTTAAAATTTATGGTAGAATAGAGTAGCCCTTGAAATGATACGAGAAAATTTATATTTCATTAACATTGGACTGGTGACGGGCTATGTTTCTACTCATTCTGTCGCTCTCCGTTGAGATTCTCAGGCTGGAGAGAGGTTAAAGGCAAGCGGATCCTTGTCCCCTTACCTGTTTATAGTTTTTGTTGAAGGACTATCTGCATCAGGTCTTAGGCAAAATCCACAAAGTGCAGATTGCAAGATGTGCCGTGACACAGAACGGAAGCAATAAAACATGGCTGCTCTGGCAAGCCTTAAAAGGTAGAACTAAGATTCATTAAAGGAAGAAGGAAGAAATTGAAGATCTTGGAATACTAAAGTCTTGTTCAAATAAGATCACAAGGAAAATAAAGAGATATGATATCGGCAATGCTTGTACGTTAGTTTTTAGTGTATCGGCGAAGTTCTACTGTAAGTCCTTATCTACCATGAGGAGTAGACCAACTTGCAACGATTAGGAGTAGCAACTTGTACGTTAGTTTTTAGTAGACCAACTTGCAACGATTAGGAGTAGCATAAGATTTAATGAAAGGAGTCCTATTCCTCTCTGATCCACTTCCTCACACCCTTTCCATTCCTCTATCTCTTTTATATCCCTGTCTAAAGATCTTTAGGTTGTTCAACTTTTAAACCTAGATACATAATTAGTCATATCTTTACTAACATCAATTTAATGTCTTTCTATACAGAGATGTTATCATTCATTAGGGACATGCTATGGCATCTTAGAGACCAGAAACTTATGGTATTTGGTCTTATCTTCATCGTTTCATCACTTATCAAGGTCAGAATTACAGAAGATTTCTTTGTTTAGTTCTATTGTTATGTCTCATGGTTGTTTTGCCGATGGTTATTGCTATCATTCAGTATTTTATTAGCATTTGCTTTCCCAAGTGATTAGGGCAGTGATCTATCAAAAATTGAGAACTTTGCATCTTTGATTCTGATAAAATTATTATTTTATTCACAAGATCGAACACTTGATATTATGAAGAGAACTAAAGAATCTCAATATGATGGATAATATAGCAATGCCAAAAAAATGGTCCTTGCTCAAGGAAAGCTAGCAAATCTCCTTATGATACAGAATATTAACAATGCAAAATGAATAGCCTCCTATTGGTTTTCTAAAGTTAAACACACATGATATCCAGTAGGATTATGATATCTAGTAGGATTTTGTCAAGTTAATTGCAGAGTTAAGGGGCAAAAGATGTCTAATACTTAACTGCCACTGAGTGTGCTCAAAACTATAAGAACTTTAATACATACCTTAATTGAATGCAAAATATCCCCAGTGCACAATAAAAGTGAGTCTGTAACTGTTAGTATCGACAACTATACTTACAGAAACCATGATGCTACCTGTGTTTCCAAAATCCTTGTCCTGGTATGTTATATTACTGTAGCATTAGCACAGATCATTCACAAAAGCTCACATGTGAAGGTTAGCTTGTTTACAATTTTGTGCTGGAGTATCTGGCATTGACTGTAGGAAGTCTCATCTAGCTTCACTTGCTTTTTCACATAATTTGGAGTTTTAAGTTTTTTGTTTACATTTTATTTAGAATGATCATTTTTGTTAATTTTTTTAATTTGGTCACATAATATTTGTGTCTATCATTATTTTGGCAGTTACTTTCATCCACAGACTATCTTGATCTCTGTATTGTCGTATTTGTGCCAGGTGGACAGTTATAATAAGATTTCTGACCATGTTGGAAAAAGCAGTCAGAGACTTGTTGGCTGTTGGCCATTCTCTGAAGCATATCTTACTAGTTCATACTTTGCACAACAGAAAAGCCTGTTTGATTCAGATTGTCATGATTATCTAGCTGAAGAGTTTGGTTCCAGTGACTTCTGTAAAGGGATGGCTAGCGAAATTAGCTTGCTTCAACTTTCAGATCTCCAGCGACGACTTCGTGGTGAAGGATCTCATCGTCACTTAATATCCACCTTGAGATTCATGGACAGATCATACATTAGGTCTTTGCTTGACTCTCACGACTGCAAAGCAGTAATAATTGAGAGACTTCCAATCGGTGTTTTTGCTGATTTATTTGAGCTACAGCATCTTGTCCACCGCAAAGGTCAACAACAAAAAGTGCACTACAAACCATTTCCAATTATTTTATTCTTTCTGCAACCTTTACATCCTCATCAATTCTTGCAGTTTTTTTGGACGCTGCTGTTTTCGGAGACACAAATTTGGAATTGCCCTCTGCACTCTCCAACAGATCAATTGTTGAGGTTCACATGAATATCGGCCATGAGAATCCTTTGAGGGGCTATGAAACTGTACTGGAACTTCCTCTGCATGCTAGATACCCGGTGAGCTCAAAACAGAAGCACTTCAGAGAAGTAACAGATATTTTAGTTTGATTAATTTCTACACTAATTGAAGACAAACAAAAATTTTGCAGAAAAAGGTCCTGCAAATATGGCATTTATAAAAATTAAATTGAAAGACACTAAGCAACCTGATTATATATCTTAGTTCACCAAGTTTTTTCAATTCAAACTAAACGCTCCACAGACTACTGACTTACTAAGAGAATCATATTTTAGGTTGGCTATTTCTATGGGAGACTTTAGTGATGATTCTTATTTCTTAGAATAATCTGAGATGACTTAACTGTTATTGGATTCCTTGACCTTCCTTTGCAAGTTTGTATTTTGCTTCATTATTGTGCAGTTTGCAAGTTGCAACCCAGTGCTATAATTTTATAGTAATGAAGGAAAATAGATGCACAAGAAACCAGTTGCTTCTGATAACAAGTTCCCTGTGTTTTACTTCTGTCACTGATCGCTAAATTTAGTTCAATAATTATGTAGTGAATGAATGGATGACTTTAGATCCAACATTTTTTGAGTTTACTCATATTATTCCATAGGCATCAATTTGGGCATTGCTGGTATTGGCAATTATCTATCAGTTTTCTCTAACTTTATCTACATTATTATGGGCATTATCATCTTGTGATCCCATAACATAGTTATCTACTAGGATAGAAAATTCTTTTTGTATATTTAATGCATGCAACTGGAAAAATTTTCACATTTCTATCTCATATTCTCATTCACCTATTCTTTTAAACTGTAAATTTGGAAACCATGTTCCTAGGACATGGGAGTTTACAATCATCAGTCAACAAGCTAAAATTTACATTATAAATCTTTAAGCTATGCCAACTATTTTCCAGATTTACACAAATCATGTGCCCCCTAAAATGTCTTTGGAGCTTTAAACAGAAATTAGGAATTTTAGAGTAAAATGTCAGCATTTGTTCCTCGTGCTAAGGCATCTTGAGTCAGTCTTTAACTAAAATGAACCTTTGGGAAAAGCTTAGTTCATTTTTGTTCTTATACATTTTTTGCACTCCATTGTCTTGTTGTTAGAGGCATTCTGCATGTTTGTGATCTCATGTGCTTGTGCCTAAGAGAGGAGTCTTGTTAAATAAGATGCCTATAGCAACCTTGAGTTCCATTTCTATGTGAACTCTCCTCCATCACTCAGTGGATGATCATCGAGCTGGAAGGAGTGTCATCAGAAGCTGCTATTGTTTCAACAGTCTATGACAGTGTTGATTATTGTGCCAGCTAAATCATCATTTCATTTTTCTTTTCAGATGAGGTAGTTCCAGTATATGTCTCCTGTATTTGCTTTAAGCATCTCGGCAGCTGTAGATTTGAATGACTGACTACTAATGAAATGGTTGTAATAGATTACTAGCAAACACCAGGAAGATTAGGAGCTGACTAAGCAAGCTTTTTTCTTTCTCTGGACTGGCTGAAAAAAGCTACCTTAGCAGTAACTTTAAATTTTGGCATGTCAAGCATGTATGTCATTTAAGGTACCTCTTCCATATTCTACTTCCACAGCTTTCATTGAAGACTTATATTAACTCTTGAACTTCCGCCAGCTTCCCAGTATCATGTTCTCATGCTTCCTGAATACTTTTGGATGATCTGTTACAATGTTTCTCCTTTCCATGAAGTCAGGTCTATCAGCATTCTACGATAACACAATACCTTTGCACAGAGGTGATAAATATCCTAAAAGAAGCATGAACTTACTGTAATCTGGGCTGGAATCAAGCTTATTTCCTTTTGTAAATGCCTTTTATGTTGCATTTGTTTGCTTTTCAAACTCTCTTCCAATTACCAAACTCAATTAGGATTCCTGAAACATGTCATTTCTCTTGCAGCCCCTTGATGATAGTGGCTATGCCGAAGTCCAATTCGGACATCCGGATTTGTTTCTGCATTGCAGGTCAAAGGAAGCTCAGTCAGAACCGTGTTTGTGGACACTCACTGAAGTGAATGCTGGGCCTGCAAAGGCAGTAGTCATGTGGCGTGTTCCTTCTGGGAATGATGCACACAGAGGCATTGTATCCAGTGTTACTTTTGTTTCAGCATTGGTTTGTGCTCTATCTATTGTTGTTTCTGCTATTACTTCTAGAAACAAAGATGTCAGACGGTCAAGATGACCATCTAAGAATGATTCTGCTTGCATTTCATGTCAGCGGCTCTCTTAATTCTATTTCTCATAAATTCTTTGCAGAGGTTTTCTCACCATCATTGCAATGAAAAATAGCTTATTTAGCATTTATTATCACGAAAGCTAAATCCCTCTTGTTGCTTTAACATTTATACTTGTATAGAGGTCTTTTCTCTTGAAACTTTTTGTTAGATTGCTCGTTTCAGCCCGGTAAGTGCCAATAGATCTAATGATCCTGAGTTCTCAAGCTCGGTAAAGGCTGAGACTGAAGCTCTTAGATGAATTCAAGCTATAGGGATTGATGTTGGTTTTTGCTGAAGTTTAATAGATCTTGGTTATGATCCTCTATATTACAAGAAAACAAATATCAAGTATGCCTGCATCTCATTACAATGTGGTCATTCACTTGAATCATTTCTGTGGCTTGTTGGGTGGTCCTCGGTGTTTGTCACTGTACAGAAACACAAACAGAGCATGAAACACTGCAAACACCAAATCAAGCAACGAACGCTAAGAATCATCCCAAATGGAGGATGGGAGAAGCGAGATAAAACTGCCAGCCAAGCAATCAACCTAACACAAAGCACAAGTTGTTTGCTAGCAGAAGAAATTAAGACACCTCATAGATCTGATGGAGAATCCGACTCTTCATAAGTTAATCCGATGGATACCAACATGACCAAAGATTCAAGATAAACACCCTTTAGAGTACATACAAAGCAACAGGTGCAAAATTTTCTATCAATCATCATCCACATGCAACCAACATCGAACAAGAGATCATCCACATACAACAACCAAAAGGTTAGCGACGATGAAAAACACTGTCAAATGTCATATAAGGAAACTCAGGAACAATAATGTTACAATAACGATAATGGATTCTAACAGTGTATCTGAGACTATTGAACTGGTGAGCTCAGAGTTTCTTTGACAATATGCATCAGGATGGATTCTAACAGTATATCTGAAGACTATTGCACTGAACATGGTGAGCTCAGAGTTTCTTTGACAATTTGCATCAGGATGTTGAAAGTGGGATAGGCCTCACAGTACTCTCCGCCGAAATGCTGTTTTCACCCCTCTCCTTTGAACCCTCGTTCCTTAACAAGATGAATCAGGATGCTGAAAGTGGGATAGGCCTCACAGCACTCTGGATCCGCCGGAATGCTGTTTTCACCCTCTCCTTTAAACCCTCGTTATCACACTCTACTTCACCATTCTTTCCATCCAGCCGTGCGACGTCCCCATCAACAGTGACAATCAACTTTCCTTCCTCTCCAACCTTGACGTCCCCAAAAAGGGAAACCAGTAAACTGTAGATGACTTTATGGGCCATTTTCTCCATCTCTTCTTGTGTCTTCTCAGCTTCTGCAACAGCTGTTACCTTTGGACCTTCTCGGCTGATGTTCAAGATCATAGCAACCACAGAGTCAGATACCATATCGCTAATTGGGTCAGATGGCCACTGCATTGTCACGTATTTCTCCGTTTCCTGCCGTATTGTCACTCTGTCATGCACAATCAATGTAGGTACATCAGGCTCTTCTGTAGGAGCCTCAACGCTTTCATATATTTGCTTCAGCCTGTGCTTTATAACTGAAAAAGCACCAGAATAAGGGATGGAGATCCTCTGGGTAATGTTTGCAGTAGAAAGCTGAGAGAAGACATGAAGATCATCCGGTGCCATTATCTGATATGTAAAACCCTTCTTGACAAGTAAGCCACTAACTGTTTCTCCTACTTCTGGTGTCTTCTCAGCTAGCCTTCCAATAGTTTTAGCCATTTTCTCAGAAGTGAAGTACAACTCTACTGATTGGCAATTCTTAGGTGTCATGATTTTTGTATTTTTATCCGCAAATTGGCCAATAAGCTTCTGCTTAAGCCTTCCCATCTCATTGGCTTCTCCATGTACAAGAATTATGTTTGGTGGCATAAGCTCATTTAAAAAAGCACTTGTCTGTGCAAAGTCTGCATGAGCTGAAAAAGAGTTGTAGTATACTTGCATGTTAAGAGGAGCAGTGAGACCATTCATGAGGGTGACTTCTTTGGGCTCATTGAGGATAGTTTTTGCGAGAGTACCCTCCACTACATACCCAGGAAGCACACAAGCATTTTTCTTATCTGAGCACCATTTATCAAATAGTTGCCTCGAGAGACCACTTTGTAAGCTACCTGGACTTGCCATCACAACTGAGGGACCAACATCATCAAAATTCTCTATGCTCTTCAATGGAGAAATGTGCTTGAAGTCAAAGGGGTTCGAATTTGCAAATTGGTTCCTGATCCTCTCATTCATTGCATTTATGTAGGTCTGATAGACAGCCATGCACCTTTTGGCGAGGGGAGAGGCATAATATATCGGAATGTTATGGAACTCAGGGTGGTTCGACCAATACTCATCAAGGATAAGGAGCAACTCTTGGGCTCTGCCAAGAGCAAAAGCAGGGATGAGCACACGACCGCCTTGAGAGATTGTCGAGTGGATGACATCCGTAAATCGTTTCTCCCGTATAAGGCGGGGCTGGTGGAGCTGCACACCATATGTGGACTCAATGATACAGATGTCCGGTGAGAACTGGGGGATTTCAGCAGCACGGAGATGGCGATCTTCCTCACGGGAGTAGTCTCCAGTGTAGAGCACCCGGACACCAGCAATGTCAACCATGAACATGGCAGCGCCTAGGACATGACCAGCAGTGTAGCACCAAAAGCGAATCCCATTTACTTCCAGAGTCTGATGAAAATCAATAACCTGAAATGGAAATAGTGGTTTAAGTTGCCCATAGTGTTTACTGTAATCATCCAAATGAAACAAAAGACAAACAGATGCTTCTGGAGAAATCATCCAATCAATTTCAAGCAAAAATTAACTAATGAAAAAGACAGTGAAAAGACAACATTAGTAGTGTTAAACAATATTCTAAAGATGTAATACCTCAATTTTATCCATCGTGCGAAGTATGTCTTGCTCATCATAGAGCATATCCTCAACTGAAACTTTGCTCACTTTGACATAGTCCGACAAAAGAAGCTTGTAAATAGCCTTTGTAGCATGAGTCATGAAAACCCGACCTTTAAACGTAGTCTGAGAATACATTTTAAACATGTGAGCATGAAAAAGTATGGTTATGAAATCTCTCAAGAAAAAAAATGGTGCACACCTTTTCCAAGAAGTATGGAAGCGATGCAGCATGATCAAGATGAAAACTGAAAATTAAGCCAACATTCGACCAAGTTAGATCATTTCGCTCAAAAGGTTAAATGTGACATCCATAAGTGGTGAATGCAATGAACGGAACTAACAAGAAAAATAAGTGGTGAATGCAATGACCTAAAGTGGACTAACAAACACTAGGTTTCCTAGATCCAGCACGTTATATGATCATAACAAACACTAGGTTTCTTAGATCCAGCAAGTTATATGATCAATCAACCACAATCTAACTACGGCCTGATGAATAGCACTTGGAACCATAATTCACTGCCAAGACTAAATTGGATTGCGAGTTAGAAATGCTTGATTCAAGCAGCATCATCTGACAAAATGCAAAGTCTTCCTGGGATTCTTAATTCCAAGAGACAACTTCCAATGAGATGCAAAGTCTTCTTTTTGAAAATTTTATCATGTGCATATTATATGTCCTGAGGGATCAACTTGTACTGCTGATCCCCTTTGTGGTTACAATATGATGAAAAGAGGTAGCAAGAAGCGCAACCTGACAGGTTATTGCAAGGGAGACAATCAACATGTGACAAAAAAGAATTAACCGAGAAGAGGTTTTGCTCTGTCCTGCAACAAGCAAAATACAAAATTCTAGTTTCCCGTGTCTCGGTTAGAAAGATTCATCCTGAGTAGGATAACAACAGTCCACTCTTTACGCTTGCTTATTCGGTTCACTTTCCACTGACATCTATTACTATTTGTTTGAGCAATGGGTAAAGAAGCTAACAAGTTAAGAGTTGCAATATACCCAATATACAATAGAAAAAAGGAAGGAAAAGGAAAATGGAATGACCACATACTGTGTGACGAGAAGCACATCAATAGTCGAGGGATCAATCTCGTCGAAATAAGGCAGTGCAGCCATCCCAGAGTAGGCCGGATGAATCCCACAATCAAACTGCCATCCGAAACCAAGCGAGAAGTTTAAAGCAGCCTCTATAAAATCTCATACATGGCAAACTCATCCCTCACCGAGTATCTAAGCAATAGAAAATAAAAGATATAAAACGAACGCAGAAAAGGCGACGGCTTTTTACCAAGACAATCTTTCCTCTGTAGGACATGTAGACGCAGGACCTGCCCACCTCACTGCCCGCCCCCAACGGGGTGACGATCAACTGATCCCCCTCCCTCGGCCCCGCCGTCGCGGCCGTTGTATCCCGCCGCTTGAGAGACGAAGCCTGGCCGGTCATGGCTGATGCCATCCCTCCGGGCCGCTCGATGACAGCGAGAACGACGCAAGAACACCAACTCCTACTGCTGCTAGGGTTTGAAGAAGAAAGATTTGTCCGATTCCATGTGGATTCTTAAACTTAGACCTGATTAAGTTATCGGATCGGATGCCCGATGATCTATAGGGATCCGATTGCCGAGGACGATATCGGATTGTTCTGGGTAGGATCCATATGTGGATACGGGTATTTGGATTCAGATCAACTCGGCCGAATTGTACCACTCTCTAATGAATGGTTCCATTTTTTGGATTCGGATCCATTTTATTAACCTGTTCGGACCCGACCTGGTAACATACTGTGCGACGGCGTCTACCGGGTTTGAAGTGGGAAGATAAACACCACATGCGGTAGCCGCCTGAAACCTAAACCTCCCAAGATACTCTCGCCATGGCCGCCGTCGCCGCTGCTCGCAATCAACTCCTTAACCACCTGCGATACCGCTCCTTCTCCTCCGCGTCGGCCATCCTCAACCCGTCCGATCCTTCTGCCGTGCTTACCAGCAAGCAGAAGTCCCGCGCCGCCCTCGCCCTGCTCAAGTCCGAGACCGACCCCTCACGCATCATCGATATCTGCCGCGCCGCCGCTCTTTCCCCCTCCTCATCCCACCTCGACCGTGTCGCTCTCTCCAACGCCGTCTCCGCCCTCGCCGACTCCCGTTCCTTCTCCCATGTCCGTTCCCTCCTCGACTCCCTTCCGCGCTCCGACCTCCCCCACTCCATTGTCCTCTTTGGCCAGGCTGGCATGCTCGAGGACGCCATCCGCACCTTCCGCGGATCGAACTCCTCTTCCGTCCGCACCCTCAACGCCCTTCTCTTCGCCTGCATCCTCGCCGGCCGCCACGACGAGGTGGGCCGGATCTTCCGTGAGTTCCCCGGAACCCACGGTATTACCTCCAATGTAGAGACCTACAATACCGTCGTCAAGGCCTTTTGCGAGTCTGGCACCTCCCGATCCTTCTATTCCGTCCTCGATGAGATGTGCCGCGCCGGGATCAAGCCCAACATGACCACCTTCTGCACCGCCCTCGCTGGGTTCTACAAGGAGGAGCGGTTCGACGACGTTGACAAGGTCTTGGAGCTTATGAAAAAACACGACTGCCACCCCGGGCTCAGCGCCTACAACGTGAGGATCCAAAGCCTCTGCAAGCTCAAGCGCCCGGGAGATGCTAAGGCACTTTTCAAGGAGATGTTGACCAAGGGAATGAAGCCAAATTGGGTCACGTTTAACCACTTGATATTTGGGTTCTGCAAACAAGGCGACTTGGAGGAGGCCAAGAAGTTCTACAGGCAGATGAGGGGTCGAGGGTGCGTTCCAGATAGCAGCTGTTACTTCACTTTTATATACTACCTGTGCCAAGGCGGGGACTTTGAGGTGGCGCTGTCGGTGTGCAAGGAGACCATGGCGAAGAACTGGGTCCCGTGCTTCTCAACTATGAAGATGCTTGTGAAAGGGCTTCTGAGCAATTCAAAGGTTGAGGAGGCACAGGAGATCATGGAGAGGGTGAAGGAGAAGTTCTCGGGCAACTCAGATATGTGGAAGGAAGTGGAAG
Organism: Musa itinerans; assembly: GCA_001649415.1. Lineage (NCBI taxonomy): Eukaryota > Viridiplantae > Streptophyta > Magnoliopsida > Zingiberales > Musaceae > Musa > Musa itinerans. Next base: position 813,338 of record LVTN01000032.1, read on the forward strand.
AAGCATTGCCTCAGTAGTCCCAAGGAAGAAATGATAAGTGGTATTTCTTCTTGGCTTTTGTTTTATATGTTGTATGATAGGAAGAAATGATAGTGGTTTGAGTTTTGCTTAATAAAGGTGTGGTTAACTATATATGAGTAACCTTAATGTTTAAGTTCTTTATCAAACTTATGTAGCCATGCTTTTGTGAAATGCTAGTTTCTGAATCGTGGAACTCACAATTATCTGCAATAGGGGAAAGAAAAATAGAGGTATCATCAGTGGCTGACTTGTTGTGCTGTTCCAAGTCTTTGACCTAGTTCCTATCTTACTTAGAAACCAAGACCTGTAGCTTATGACATCCACTTTTTAGGCTTAGTTTCATGTAATGGATATTGGTCATGTTTTTTGGTTTCTTACTTTTTGGCAGCCCATGGATTTCTCCATGTTTGAAAATCTTTTTTTATCCATTCTTGTGATTTTCTCTCTTTGTCTCTTACCTTGTCCAAAATTTTGTCATTTACTGCTTCATCCAATAGTATTCACCGCTGAACAGTAGTATTCATACTATGCTTTGTTTATGATTGTGTTTTATTAGTTGCCTTATCGTGATTGTTGGAAGACTTAATTCCATCTAATGTTACCTAGAGTCTTGATGCTGCTATCCTATTTGCCAAGATGCCTTTCCAGCACATTGTTGTCAAAGTCTAACTCGAAAGTTCACTGTTGCTTCTCTCTATTGTAACAGTGAAAGTCTATGATACTCTAATGATCATAATCAACTGTGATTACCCAAAACCTTGCAATCAAATGGGGCATTAACCTATGGTTTTTATAAATCTGTTTCTCACCCTGTAGTTAGTGTTGTTCCACTAGGCCTAAGACTAGCCTACCTTTGGATTCAACAATTCATCACTTTGTCTCCCTTTAGAATTACTTAGTTTTCATAAATTTCTTTGTTTCCTTGTTCATATATTCATACTTGAATCTTAATAAAAATGATGTAATGTGTTATTGACGAATGTATGTTTTATGCTCACTTACAAAGAAAAAGGGATGAAATGTTTTTCCTTGTTCTTCAAAATGATGCCATGTGAACATGTAATAGAGCTCAAGTGCTAGAAGGTATAGAAAAGAAGTATCTTGTATTATGACTAGTATAGATTGATATTTGTATAAATGTTAACTATGCCTATCACACTAAATAATCTTGACTATGGCAGGCTTCAATGGATTCTTTATAAATTTTCATAGTGATAACAAATAGTTTGGAATTGGATGGAGAAACATTTACAATCTGTATTGTTAACTAGTAATTCAAGGTTTTCTATCCTGTGTTCCCACTGCTCTACTTTTATTTGAGAGTTTTGTTCTACTTGACCTTTATACATTAAAAATACTTAATTACTATATATGGTTCAAGTCAGAGGCGTTACCTAATTAAAGTTGATTATACTATTTAAGTTCTCCTGGTTCTGGCCTTGTTGATTGAGAATCTCTTTACCTTGTCAGAATTCCCTTTCAAAGAGATCTCACACAGCCATGGAAGTTCTCATTTATCTCTATTTTCTTCAATGTGCAACTCAACTACTGGAGCCTTTGCTTCTATCACTTTTCAGTTCACAAAGTATCTTCAATGTGCACCAAAAATGTATATGACTTGTTCAGCAGCCAACCGTTGGCACAAGTTTGAAGTCCTTTCAACTATACTTATGTTTTTCATCTTTTTGTAGTCCTGTTGCATGTAGATTCGAGTGAAAATGATAATGTAAGGATATTCATCAGGGAAGAATCCCCCCATACCCAGCCCTGTGTACAATCATCACAATGTGGCATTTCACAGCCTTCAATTATAAATACATGGATTTGTAGGAAGCATCATTTATCTGAATTATCAATTTCCTTCTTCATACAATTGCAGATCAGCACTTTCTGAGGCATGCTAGTGGCATTGAGCTTGCAACATCCCCTTGCTTTAATGGTGTAAAATGCTTGATTTAGCTCCCTGCAGTAGCCATAAAGTTATATCATGTTATAGCAGAACCTCTCACTCTAGGGCTCAGGGTGACTTCTAAAGTGTTCAAAGATGAAGAGGATGGTGCTTATTGATGTTGACTTTCACTCCTAGAGTGTGATTACAATCTGCAAGCTTGACAAAGGACACAAACTTGGTCATTAGAAGATGAGACCATGATCTCTTTAGCTGAACACACATGTAGTAATCTGACTTCTTAAGGAGCTGCCTGCTTCAGAAGATATAGCATCGTTAAGCGGAAAGAACCATTGGCATTTGGAGGTTTGGCACTCACGACATATGATCTGGAATAGATGAATATTGTGGCTGGTCAGACAACTGTTAAGTGTCACCATTATGATATCTAGGTTTATTTTGAATTTTTCTCTTGTAAAATCAAGGCATGCCTAACTGAATTCTTTTGAGGCAACATGCTTTACCTATTGAGTAAGTTTATTTGTGTTATCTGCTTAGTTAGTCTCTTTTTGGACTTGCATGTGTCACTATCTGCATGAACAACTTGGATGAGCTATTAAACATGATGCTTAGTAAGTCCCTTTCAGCATGTACAAGGGCAGCTAACTTCCACAAGAAGGTGATAGGTTCCTTTTTGAGAACTTATGCTATACGAACTTTAGCAATGGTAAGGTTACTCCTTTGTGACTTGAGAGACCAAGATTCGAGTCATGATAATACTCTTAAATATTTAAAGATAAGACTGTGTATATTGATCCTCCCTAGACTCCACACTAGTGAGAGCCTCGTGCACTGGGTATGCCCTGTGCTATGTGAACCTTAGCAACAAATGCACTTTCTTTTTGGTCAGGTGCTTTATTCGGAATTTGTTGAACAAAGACTAACCAATTGCCTTCTGTAAATAAAGTGGTCCACGAGAGCGATTCACTTTTAAGTTGGCTTAGTAAATGGCTGACTGGATTAGCTGCTTCCTGTCTTACATATTTGAGAGCACTCTATGGCCTGAAATGCGTCTACTTTAGATGGGAGACCCTGCAAGTAATGCGTCGAAGCTACAATTTTTGGATTAATATGCACAATTTTGTGGTCAGAATTGCTGGCACTACTTTTATAGGAAAAGGGGATCAAGATATGTGCTCTCTGGCCTAAGTTCCTATGGCCAGATAAGCTATGAAGTTAGGTTTCAAATGATTCTTTGCTCTCAGCAGGAGTACCCCTCATTTATACTCATTCAATTTGTTTAGGATCACAGTCAAAATGACCTCTTTACTTTTGTGATTATGCTTTTATCTAGCTTTTATCTATATCTACTAAGTGTTCTAACATGAGGGATTTGTGGTTGCAGGAGTTCCCATGTTTTGCACAAGTCAAGCTTCTTTCAATAATTTGACAGTATTCATTTCCAAGTAATTTACTTGTCAGCAGATAAGCTCTACGGGTTCATAAGGTTTTCAGTTGCATCTACTTTGTATGCTTTGTTCCTAGATCTGTCTTCAGGACCAAGTCCAGTGATTGAGATGTTTTGTTTTTTTTATCGAAATTTTAACATATCACTGGGACCTATGACGCATGGCTAGGTTGTATCACAGGAATGTTGGACTATACAAAGTTTACTATTCTGTTTATAAACTTTTCTTCTCTCTCTTCGTAAGAGAGTTGTAGATTGAACTTAGAAAGTGTTTGCCTATTCATTCTTTTGCGTTTTGTTTCCCCCTCAATGGACACTAATGGACCTATTACAAAATGGTAGTATATATTGTGTTTCCTTGGGTGATATTCCCATGTTCCTTGAGGATAAGATTCAGTTATGTGTACGCAGGTGTTTTAGTTTATGACGATCTATATTACTTGTGCTCTTGCTTAATCTAGAGAGATGAAATCTGTCAAGCCTGGATTAAATGGAATATGGAATTCACCCTAAGATAAGACGGAGTTGTAAAAGCGGTGGCCTTTCCATATTGCAATTACAATGTCCTGATATCTGTCTCTTAAGTTGTCGTCTTAAAGATGAAGCCAATCCCTGTTATTGTAAAGCTTTAATTTTGTAGGGTATGCTTCAAGAACCTGCTCACAGGATTGAGGGTGTGTATGTTGCAGCTCCAATGAAAAGATACAGAGTACTTCTTTTTGACTTGAATGCATTTTGTTCGCATTCAAGTCTTCTCTTGCTACTTGCCTCACAGGAAATGGAAAATGGAATTGCTTTCCGGCTCTTATCTACGCCAATCACTGAACTTATTCCCCGGAAGCATTGCAGCCTCCCTCTCCATCAACGCCACTGCTGCTGTGGCTATCGCCTACTTCAACAAAGATCGTTCACAGGGGTCTAAAAGCCAGTAACATCTTGCTAGATGAGAACATGAATCCCCTCAGATAGCAGATTTTGGCAACGATCAGACCCATGAAGACACTACAAAGGTTGCTGGGACATTGTAAGCTCCACATTCTCCGTTCCTGCCGCAATTAATCTACAACAATTCAATTAGCATCTTCTCAGCTTCCTTTGTGGCATGCAGTGGTTACATGGCACCGGAGTATGTTCTGCATCGAACCTTCTCAACTAAGTCGATGGTTTTAGAAGAACACCGAAGCTAAAACCATCGACTTAGTTGAGAAGGTTCGATGGTTTTCCGCATCGAACCTTCTCAACTAAGTCAGATGGTTTTAGCTTTGGTGTTCTTCTGGAGATCTTAGTCAGATGGTTTTAGCTCCGGTGTTCTGCTTCTGGAGATCGTTACTGGCAGAAATAATGGTTCTTTGGGCGATTCTGGGAACTATGTGTATCCTATTAACAAACGTAAGGAGGAAAAACAAAAAAGACACCAAATTGTCAAACTGTAACTTGGTTTCACAAACATATACAGTTCAACAACCAAACCAATTAAAGCTTGTAAATAGATTGAACACAGTTTACATGAAACTTCCTGATTTAATCATACAATCAAGATCCTCATACTAAACTTCCTACTCTATGGCTAATAACAAGATGCACAAATCCAACAAAGAAAAGGAAACAAATGACATGCTACCAAGTAATAAGGAGTAGTGACAGAAATAATGATTACGTGGTCCTCGGTCCAACCGTTATGGAACCCATTAAGTTTCTTAACGCTTGTTAAGAAATGTCTGTGATTCATGTATTCACACCAAAGACAAAACCATTGCTGAATGAAGGTAAATTACTTGAAGGTGCCTGATTCTGCAGTGGTGAACGAAATGGGTTTGGTGTCACTGGATGGCTGATGTGCAGGCCAGCTCCACGTAGCACCTGCTTAGCATTTGCACATGATATTTCAGACGTTTCGGTGAAGAAAGTCGGGACATTCATCGACTTAATTAGGTCAATGGCACTTTCCCAGCTCCCATAGTTCTCCAGTCCACAGTTCAGAGCAACCACAACATGCGGAGAGGATAGGTAAGGGGCTTGTTCCTGATACATTCCTCTCACCAAGTTGACTCTCAGCCTACCACTAATTCCTGAGAAAGTCCCTGATAGGTTACTTGGAACTTCAGGACCAATCATAACCATCTGTATGTTACCCAACCCATTCAGCAAATGCCCAATCTCAGCAAAAGCAGGCATCCAATCTAGCTCTCCTGCAGGGCCAAGGTAATGCACAATCACCTCTTTCCCTTTAATTAATCGATTCTTAGAACTTATAGCTAGGGCAGTCACTATATGGTGAACTGTCAAAGGGTGTGAGAGTATTGCCGAAACAGGGCTTGACAATGGGAGAGATCGGAGATTATAGTACTCAGACCAACCGGAGAGAAGAGTAGGATTCGAACTTCCATTCAAATAACCCGCTAACGCTGCATCTGGTGGATACTCCCCATCGCTTAGACCTCCCCATGCCTCTGAGTTTCCACTTGTCTTTACAGGGAGGAGGCCATATGGACAATGAGAATAGCAATTGCATTTCCTTCTCCACATTCCTTTCTGATGGACACCCTTTGTTTCAAGCCATTTGCATGGGTTTTCAACAAAGCAAGGAAAGATAAATATCTTGATAGACAACTCTTCCTCTCTCTCCATCATTGCTCTGTAGAGACCACATACACCCTTGTGAGCATCCTTCCAGTGCTGCTTCTGGCACACAGGGCCACAATAAACCACTGCACGACATCGCCCACAACACAAAGACTGATCCCCATAAATCTCTTTGTCACACATCGCGCACTGCCTCAAAGTAGTCCAATTGGTCATCACTTCAGCAGGAGGAAGCTCTTCCTTGGGTGGTTCCAGACACTTTGCTGAGGCCGAAACAAGCTTCTTCTCCTCATATACCTGACTCATCGGATGTGAAATGGTGACAGCAACAAGGTCCCCTCCCTTGATGACTTCAGGAGGCCACTGCACATCGACTGTCTCAATAAACGGTTCAAAATTCATAAACCTTCCTCTTCTGGGCATGCTATCATCAGCCCATTGGAGCAACGGGTGCACAAGAGCTATAGCTTTCATGAAAGCATAGACATATCGGAGCTCCTCAAGCGTAGGATTTCTAAACCGCAGCCCACCTGTTGAAGTGCATCGAGCAACATCAATGGCTGGAAACCTATCAGGGCCAGAGGATTCCAAAGCCAGTGACCTTATCATTCTCTTATTGGAAGGGGACAGCAGTGGTTCTTGATCAAATAGGACTCTCAGCACTTCCACATTTGGAACTCGATTCGTCTCCCTAACTCCAGTCATTCTCATGGCATCCTGCTCAGATTTGAACAAGTGGAAGCCAAGGTCCCCTCCATCTCCACCAATGAACTGAGCACAAGGAAACAATTGCTTCTTGTTGGACCAGTCTGTGTCCTTCCCAATTCGGATGCCGAACAGATGCCGTGGCCTCAGCCTTTTCCATGGTTCAGTACGGAAGAGGGCGGCTGCAGCCCGGAAGAGGGATTTGATGAATGCCGGAGGAGCTCCTTCAACTTTCAGAAGGCAAGTTCCACAGCTAGGTCCAAGGCCCGGCCCAGAGCCGAATTGCTCTTGGAATCTGGCAAACAGGTCTTTGAGATGCACCTCCATGGTGTAAATGCTTCTGTCGAAGAAGGAAAACTACAGATCGCCCTACCACAAGAGATCCCTCGGTCCAAAAGAGTTCTCAATTAGCGACTTCTAATTTCTTGCACCAGCACTGCAGAATCGGCACATATATCTCAATAAAAGATCAAAAACTAAAGATCTGAACTGACTCGGATAAACCCAAAACCAAGAACAATGAAAAAAATGCTCAATTTTGCTTCAAAATTCCACAGAAGCCGCAGTAAACCCACCGCAGAAGCCCACAAGAAAACCAAACACATCGAGATATAAACTTTCACAGGTTTATGAGTTCCGGATGCCCAAAAAAGACTGAAAGATTAAAGCTTTTTAATTCTGTTCAAGAATCAACAAACTCGTACAATAATGCGGCATCAACAAAAACAAAAAAAATCGCATTGCATCAAGGAATAGGGAGGCAGATTTGCCAGAAATATTCAAGAAGGAAACCTAAACGAGAGAGCGGAGAGAAAGAGAGAGAGGGGAGAAGGGACTCACTAATGCTCCCTGCAGCCAGGGATCCAAAGAACGGAAGGTCTCTTCATCTTCTTCAATCCACGGTAGATTTAGTCGGCAGCAGAGGACGCATATGATCAATAGCCTCGACATCCAATCCCCTACCCTCTGAAGACGGCATCATCCAGAGAGGAAGTGCATGCGAACGCATGCTCGAACGATGTTGTGATCCGACGGTTCCCGTGGATAGCATCGGACGAGACGATTCGAGAGATTGGAGGTGCTCGCATATGTCTCCGACCTAAATTTGCTTTTCTGACCGCCCAAGAATAAAAGAGAGACCAAAGTGATCAACCCACACAATACCCGCCTTAAGCTACAGTGGGTCCCACTGTGCTAACCTCAATCCCCACGACGGGTAGCTAAGCTTCGGGTAGGAAACGGATACGTAGAAAAGGTAGCTTCTCATAAAACTGTTCGCAAACGAGTCCCCTCGCCCAGGAGTTGCCCGCAAGTAACAAAACCCCCGCTCTTTGAAACCCTAGCGAGTGTCCTCCCGTCAACTCGACAATGCGCCGCCCCAAGCCCAAGTGCTCCGGCGCCCGCAAGCAGCGCCGGCCCTCGGAGGCGCAGGAGATCCAGCTCCTCGACTCATGGATCGAGGCCGGGATCCCTGACCCCGGAACTAACCCCCTCGCCATCTCCCCGCCGCCGCACGACGCCCCCATCGGCCGCACCAAGGACGGCGGTTTTTCTCCCTATGCCGGAGTTCGGTTCTTCCGGCAACTTCCTATCTCACAGAGAACCAAGGACGGCCTTGCGCCCAAGTACGTCGAGATGAGCGACATCCAGCGCGCCTCCCTGCCCCACTCTCTCTGCGGCCGTGACATCCTTGGCGCTGCCAAGACCGGCTCCGGAAAAACCCTTGCTTTCGTCATCCCCGTGCGTAAGCTTGATCTTGTTAAATTCCTTTTTGTAGATGAATATTATATTGATATGTTGCTAAAATTCTGCCTTGTCACGGCGTTCTGTGTGGCTAACATGTAAAAATCAAATGCAGAATTTTATAGTACCGTGACTGGAATTCAAATATTCTGGGTTTTTTTTCTTCTGCTGAATGCCATCATTGTTAGGTTTCTTCTCCTTTTCTAAGATGAGTATTATATTGAGACTAAAACGGGCTGTCATTAGAATTCAAATAAATATCCTGTGGCGGCTCTTAATTTTGATTTACATTATTTTATTGGGAATATCCTAATATTTTGACAGAGATTTGGTTTTCTTTTTCACTGTTTGTATCATTAGTTATACTATGATATGCATGAAGATAGCAATAGACGATTTTCGACATCCTTTCTCGGTCAGTTAAGGTGATTTTTTTTTCAAGTACTGACTTGAGCAGTTTTTATTTTCTAGGTCATAGAAAAGTTGTACAGAGCAAGATGGGGTCCTGAAGATGGCGTTGGTAGCATTATAATCTCCCCTACGAAGGAATTGGCAGGACAACTTTTTGCGGAATTGAAAACAGTAGGTAAACACCACGGTCTGAGTGCAGGCCTTCTGATTGGAGGACGTAAAGATGTTGATGCAGAGAAGGAACGTGTCAGTAGTCTGAACATTTTGGTGTGCACACCAGGTCGACTCCTCCAGCACATGGATGAGACCCCAAACTTTGAATGTTCACAGCTCCAGGTGTGTAGTAAATTAGCTTTTTAATTGTTATAAGGTTTTGAATGTAATGGTTGAAGGTAGTGTCCTATTTTCCTCGTGGATACAGATTCTGGTGCTTGATGAAGCTGATCGGATTCTTGATGCTGGTTTTAAGACCGAATTGGATGCAATTATATCTCAGCTTCCCAAGCGAAGACAAACTTTGCTTTTCTCTGCAACCCAAACAAAGTCAGTTAAAGACCTGGCTAGGCTCAGCTTGAAGGACCCAGAGTATATAAGTGTGCATGCTGAATCAGTAACAGCCACTCCTGAGCAACTGACTCAACTTGCCATCATTGTTCCCCTTGACCAGAAGTTGAACTTGTTATGGAGCTTCATCAAAGCAAATCTTAAGTCAAAAATTCTTGTCTTTCTTTCTAGTTGCAAGCAGGTATTTTTCCGATGTTCACCACTTTCTGGTATTCGTCCATCCATGATTATTGTTATGATAATTATTCTTCGGAGCAAAGGTTAACTTGTTATTTAAATGAAATAAATGTGTGCATGCAGTGTATTAACCTATTAATTATACTGATAAAAATTTCTGTATTCAGTGTTTTCTGTAAATACTATCACATTCATGTCTTAGAGATATCAGCATGTTGGATCATTGATCTAAATCAAGTTTAAGATTAACATGGTTAACTATATTATTAATTTGGTTGAGTAAATCATTTGAGTCAATTTTGTAAATTCAGACATGGGCACTTGTTGATCAGATCATCTTGTAAGTTTGTTTTGACCCATAACCATCTGGGTACAGATCAAATTGCAAATTTCATACCAGATTCTTTTATATGCAAGAGGCCATTAGAAACTAGAGTTACGTTGACCTGATATGTAGCATTGAGAGATGATACGTGGATGGATCCTTCCTAGGGATGGTTCAATATCAGCTACATCTGTTGTTATATGTAAGATATTACTACATTATTGATATGCAGTGGTATCTGCGAGCTATGTGAATGAGTTTGTACTAAAGAGAAGGCTACAAGCCTAGATGGTTATTGCATGCAGACTCTTTAAAGATGATGTGTACTAGAGTGTTCTTTTTGGTTGTGATGACTGTGATGATGCACAAATAGCAATTTAAGCATGCCTCCTATAAACATCAGCCTTGCATTTAGGGTTCTGATTTCATCTGTGCACTACTGAATGGAGATGTTCTGTCAATGGACTACCTAATTTTGTGACTTTCTAGTTTTCCTTGAAGATGCATGTTTTTATATTATTTGTTTCCTGACACTGCACCTGATCCGAGCAGGTTAAATATGTATATGAGGTATTCAAGAAGCTTAGACCAGGAATTCCTTTGAAATGTTTGCATGGTCGCATGAAGCAAAATGTAAGAATGGCTACATACCTTCAATTCTGTGAGGAAACTTCAGTTCTCTTTTCCACAGATGTGGCATCTCGGGGTCTTGATTTTTCAGCAGTGGATTGGGTGGTCCAGGTGAATAGCAGTCTGGGTGACTAATTTTGCTGCAAAGGATCTTGTGCTAATTGGTTTTTCTATTTCAGGTTGATTGCCCAGAAGATATTCCAGCTTACATTCATCGAGTTGGCCGCACTGCCCGCTTCAGAAATGCAGGGAAGTCATTACTGTTTCTTATGCCTTCTGAGAAAGAGATGTTCACAAAATTACGAGCTGTTGAACCGAAAATTCCAATTAAGTTGAAGAAGGTGAATGACTAACCATTATTCATCTACTGGTTGATTATCTTGGGCCATTTATAACATTGGATGATTGACTAAAATAACTGTTCAAGATCCTAATTGGCACCTTTTATATCCATGTAATCTTGCTGTACCTATTGTTAACTTTCAAGAATTTATATCTTTTATCATATTATCTGGAGTCCTAGAGTTGGGGTTGATGAGAACAATGTTCATATTCTCAACAAACACTTTCTATGTGACAATTTGCTGTCTCAACAAGCTAATAACATCTGGTTGACTATCCACATTCAGTATAGCTGCAATCTTATTTGAACCATTAACATATTCATTTTTAGTTTCCATTTTTTTTATGTTAACCTGAATGTAGTTTATCCTCTGCCACTAATTTCCGTTATGGTGAATGCTTTGTCAGGCAAAAGAACCAGTGTCAGTTTCTGTGTTGTTGTCGTCTCTGCTGGTTAAATTTCCTTCTATGCAACAGTTAGCGCAAAGGGCATTTGTCACATATCTGAAGTCCATATTTCTGCAGAAAGACAAAGATGTATTTGATGTATCTAAGCTTCCCATAGAAGATTTTGCAGTATCTTTGGGTCTCTCAGTGACCCCAAAGTTGCGATTCTTAAAGCGAAAATCGAATGGGCACATGTCATCTACCGAAACTACTGAGGAAGTCGAAGCATCTGATGACAAATCTAAAGTACATAATATTAATTCACAAGCAACTGTTAGGTCAGATGATGTAGAAGATGATGTTCTTTTACCCAAGGAATCGCCCTCTTTTGAACCCGAAGGCGATAAAGCAGAGTATGTCATGATATTTATTTGCATACGCCGTCGGTTTTTAGTTCCTCAAAACCTGTTTTGATTTAACTAGTTGGCTTATTCAGATTATCAACCAGGATTTTGAAGAAGAAGAAGCTGAAGATCAATATGCATAGGCCTCTTGGAACAAGGGTAAAATATGATGATGATGGGAATGTAATCCCTCCACTAGCTGCCTTGGCTGATAAAGAGACTGGTGATGGTTCTATTCACCTTGGTACAGGTTTGTGCCTTTCAAATATTGTATTCAATTTTGTCGAACAAGTAATTTTCGATTTTCTAATAGCAACTGGGACTTTTTTCTTCCAATTTACTTCTGCAAGTCTGGGCTCAGTTCTCTCCTGCATCTATTAAAACTGCTTTTATATCTTGTTCATCACTTTATCTATATTTAAAATGTATTTGCAGTTAAAGAACGATATGAGAAACTAAGAGAAGCGATGAAGGTGTGGGACAAAGAGGACAAGCTTCTGCACCGTCAGCGCTTGCGTGACAAACGAACAAAGGAGAAACTAAAGTTGAAGAAGCGGAAAGAAGAAGCGGAAGAGGGGGACACGGGGGATGACCATTCAGACTCAGATGAAAATGAACAGAGAAACCCCAAAAGAACGAAGATATATTTTGATGACGATGACAATGATGAAGTCGATGATGCTAAGGCAGCTAAAAAGAGTGACTCAGTCACTTTAGCCGAGCAAGAAGCCCTGGCCCTTGAACTATTGAGATCCATGCATTCCTGACAGAGTCAATTTGTGATTTTTTTGCTGTCCTACAACAACAGCGTTGATGTTGTCTGGGTTCAGGTTTTAGGAAATTTTGTTTGGGTAGAATTTTTGGCATCTTTATATGTTTCAAACACAGTCCAACATGGATCAATTTTGATCCGAAAACATTGCTCCAGAATGATCTACCAGGAGCGTTGAAAGCGACATCATATATGTAACAGATTCACAAAATTACTCTGAATAGACAGTATCTTGTATGTTTATATTCACTTCATAATAGCCTTCTGTATTGGATGAGTAATTTCTAAGCGTGGGGACAGTATGCTAATCTTTACCTGGGCAGAGTGTACAGTGACACACTAACCAGTTTTAAATTATGTTTGTAAGGGAATTCCTGGTGAACAAAATATTACTCGATGAATCCCGATATCGCATTGCAACGACAAAGTCACAGGGTTTTCTTAGAACACACCATTCAAACAATGGTGTGGCAGAACAAGTCTGAAAGACCAATTTAGAGTAATAGGAAACAAAAGTGAAGGAACTACAGATCCGACGACATCAAAAAAGGTCTATCAAATGTAACACTGTTGCTTGCTTCAAGAATACATGTCTCTCAGATTGGGCAACTGCAGATGACAAAATATCTACAATGTTTGGAAAACATGCTTTATTATCTTTAGATTCTTAAGATTCCCAATCTCAACAGCAGAATGTAAAACAGAGTAACCCAAATTCTCGATAAGCTGCAAATAGTGACTTTCCATGGAATATTTATACATCATGTTTTAGTTATGAATTCTCATTCAACTGCAATCTCAGTTGTAGTAGTGACTTTCCATGGAATACGTACACAAGACTCTGGTACTCATGTTTTAGATATGATACAAGTACTACTATAAAGACAAAATTCAACCAGCTTGATTGAGAGTACAATCTCCATTTGGAGACTGATGTTCATCCTAAGAATTATGTTTCAGAACGTTGCACAACTGAATCTTCCGGTTCTCCATTCTTGCCTCGAGAAGCTTAGCCTTCAAACTGTGATTCTTTGCCTCCCTTGGTCATTCGATGCAACCTTCTGTTCCTCTACTGATATGAGAGTTTATCGAATTAGAGGAACACTGTTGCCCCACACTTGGTGAGCTTGGGCAAACTTCACCTGAATTCATGTCAGGAGATAGAGTGGCGTTCAACATCCGACCTCTCAATAGGTTCTCATTTGATAAACCTACTGAAAATTTCTTCTTCTTGTCATTGCTTGTACAAGTTGACCTCCAAAATCTACCTATAGAAGACACCTTCCTGGATTGCCTGGTGGTTCTTGAACAAACTTCACTAATTTCACTATTTAAGCTGTCATCATCTCTTTTCATATCACAATCAATTCCACTAACTGATGCAACGCTTTCTTCATGGGCCTCTGGAGAATTACAAGAACCCTGCCCCTCAGCATAGCTCATGGACTCCAAGTCACTGTGATCCGCATCTCTCATCTTCATTGGATTTTCCAGAAAGATATCAGTTTCAGGGCTCACCGTGTGGATTTTGGAGGCATGACTTGCAGGGCTGTAACCACAGCATGGTTCAATCTCTCTTTCAATAGTTTCTTCTCTTGGCTGGAGTTCTTCAAAAACAGAGAAGATATCCCCTGAAGATGGAGGAGGCTGGTAATGGAACTTAATGTCCTGGAACTTCAGTAAGCTGACCGCCTCTCTAAACACCTCAGCTTCTTTCAGCAATGACATATTTCCATTAGAATCAGAATGTGCTCTGAGAAATGCATCTAGATCGGCTTGAAGCTCGCTCAACTCTGCATACTTTTCCTCAAGCATGAGTTTTGCATCTACCAGTTTCATCTGTACCCTTTCTTCACGCCAAACCTCTGCCATCTGCAGCATCCTTCTCTCTTCATCCAATTCTTCCTGGATTTTTGTAGATTCTCTCTTTAAAGATTCTGCTTCAGCTTTGTCATGCCCGATCTCCTTTGCAAACTGATTGCATACCTCCTCGATAAGCTCACGTTCCTTCTTCTCCTTCTCATAGTCTTGCAAGTACTGCTTTGCTAATAACTTAGCCTCAGCAAGCTCATGTACAAGCTTGGAATTCATGATCTCCACTCTCTTCCGACCTTTCCTCTCTCTACTGAGGTCATCCTTGATGACTTCAATAATGTTCAGAACTTTCTCATGCTCTCTACTCTCTCTATTCTGCCATGAAGCCTTCTCAACCGCAAGCTTCCTCAAGAAGTGATTGAGCTTTTCCTTGGCAGATCGTCTCTCATTTTCAAGCTCATTAATGCGGTGACGAGCCTGCTTGAGCTCTGCCTGAAGAATAGAAATGATGGAAGTAGTCGTCAGCCAATCCTTGGGAAGCTTTAGGTGACCATCATTATGATAAACCTTATCCGAAGACCTTAAGCACCCAGCCTCCCATTTTGTTGCTTTCTCCATTGCCAAATCGAGATATGAAGCAGATGCTTCAAGCTGCTTTCGGACAAAACAAATGAAGACGATGCCATATCAAACCGAATGGCCAATGCTCCTTTAGCCTATCAACCACAAAGACAAGGTTACCTTCCGTGAAGTAGCTTTCGGGTCGGATGAGATAGAACTAACAAGCTCATTACTGATGCTACCGAGGAGGCCTGTTCTATCATGATGACAGGCATTCGGAAGGTGAAGATTCCTTGGATTAGGCTAGAAAGTTGAACAAGTACGGTAAGATAATTAGTATACAATCAGCATAAGCACAGAAACCACCTAAGAGCTACTGGCAGGAGCACAAAAGATGGCTGACAACAAATATAATAGGTATGAAATTTAGATGAGAAATGTTTTCATTACCAAAATTAGGAAGTGATCAAAGCAAGTGAACCAAAATCACTCCTTTCTCCATTTGATTCATTATAAGATTAATATCACATGATTGAAGCTTCAAGGGATCTCCCATGAAGGCAAAAGATCCCACTTTCTAATAATTTTGGGAAATTATTCTTCATTGGTTATGGGAGAACCAACAACCTTGCCATTTCTCCACATGGAAACTGTAGGTATAAAACAATTTTAGGATGAAAATGCAAGCAAAATCCTAACTTTCCAACAGATTTGACCTAAACTCCCCCACAAAACATAGAAGGAAGAACCGCGAAGAAAGCTAAGATCCTAAGAAACAAATTCCAATATCCAATGACAAATTTAAGGTATTCTTCTTCCCAAGCTAGAAGGTTGTGCAGGTGAAAACCCTTCCCACTTTCAGATTCCACCGCACGAGAATCACGGTAAAGGGTGAGGATTGTAGGTCAGAGAGATCAATCAAAACTCAAACTTTACCGGCATACATTCGACCAGAAAGCATATAATGCGGTCCTACCTCGAACCCTAGCCGAGCTCCCCGGCCTTCCCGCCCGCCACCACTAACCTCTGCCGCATGCAAATGCCACGACGCCGCCGCGAGCTTCCTCGCCGATAATCCAGTCGGCAGCCTTCCTGCAGCACTCTTGTCATCCCGTCGACCTTCTCCGCTCGGACCGACCTGCTCAGGCTTCCGCACCAACCGTTCCGCATCGTCCAGCTTCCAACTCGAGTGGGGAGTGACGGGGAAGCTCCGCCTCCCACCTGAGAAAGGAGGCTTCTTGATTTGACGGCGGAGGTAGCGAGCTCGTCCGGGCAGGGAATCGGAGGAGGGACGCAGCGTTATGGTCTTGGGAGAGCGGATCGCCGGAGCGGCAACTTCCGGGAATTGTGTCTGCGCGGTGGGTCGTCCCATCAGGCATAGCTTATTTGGCGCCATCGCACTGCCATCATGGGGAATATGTAATGCATTGCTTCAGAGGTCGGATGATAGAAATTAAAGGGGGGAGAAAATAACAAACACCTTTGCTACCAACAAAAAAGGATGGCATTTTGCCACAATGTGTTCATCCTAAATATAATTGCTTCTGTTCCTGTACTTGAATAGAGACACCATGTGAATAAAGCACATCCACTGTATGCATTCACCAACAAGGTGGATTAAAAATTGCAACAGCTCGATCACAAGCTCGATGCACAACCATTTGTTGCATGTGAGCATCATCTTGGCTTTTATGCTTTTGATGGTCCTTGTTACTCGTAAACAAGGACTTCGGTGCTGCAATCTCAAAATAAAAGAGATACATATACACACACACGCACCTCGAAATCATGAACCGGAGGAGCAGCTACACTATGGTCTTTGTAAGACTTCCTTCGGTCTCGATGACTCCATCATTTCCTCTGTGGCACTGGCAAGAGGAGATAAAGTTTGACATGCATGCATGAAACAGTCTTGTTGATCAAGGAATCGAACAATTGGCATCTTTTTCTTGAGATGAAAACAATGAGTATATGATCTCTTCCCCACGAGACAAAGCTATCCGATAATAATGATTGCTGGTGAAGGTCAATTAAGAAGCTCATCGTGGGGATGGCCCGCCCATGTTCTGAAAAAAGCTAGCAGAACAGGAGCTGTCATACTGACAAGACAAGCTGAGGACGGTCACAACAGACGAAGAGCGCATGGGACTCACAGCATCATCCAATTATCTGCCTGCAAGAGAACAAAATGTCTATGATGAGCGCCGCATGTGGTGACTTTTGTTCCTCTTGCTTGCTGAAAGGGGAGTTGAGGATGATCACATACCTTGCGATACGATTACTTGTAGTTTTTCAGGTTTCAGATTACTCCGTGAATGAATTGAGAATGTAACTTTGAGTCCGTGATCCGTGCACTACCCGTGCACTACGACTCAAATCCCTCATGTCACATCTGAAGAAAACTTGTTAATATCCAGAAGAACAAAGAGAACTTTTGAAGCAGATGCCCAATCCACAAGGAAAACTTGGAAGCATATCACACGAATTCAGAAGCTTAGCTAATGCATTTGGGCCTATTCAAGCAAAAAGATAACTAGCTGATTTTTTTATCTGGAGCATAATCTTGCAAATATGCTTCTTTATCTTTCTCTCTCTCTCTCTCTCTTTTGGATCAGAAAGGTCATCTCACCTGGTACTGAGCTCAAGAAGAAAAAAAGAAACCTAAGGAGTGACAGATTGGATAACATTGCCATTTCGACCAGTCCGGGTCAGCATGTGTATGACGGTCAATGGGAAGATCATAAGAAAACCTAAGAAGATTCTTGTGCAAGTATTAGGTTTGTTTTTAATGTCTGGATGTTTACATGAAACTGGCCATGTTGAGTGTTGAATGAAGGGAAGTTGTCCTCATCCAATGTATGAGTACATTTGGCATGGTGCTTTGTCTAAGAACAGGGACCTTGAACCTGAAACAGATGGCAGTGTGGGTTACATGTTAGTGACAGACTGAATTATGAACTACTCTTTGGAGTGACATCTCAGGTGGATTTGAGGCTGTGAACTAACAGGGTTTCCTTCTGAAGAACTCTATGGATTGTGTGATTTATGGAGGCCTTTAAAAGTCGATAAATATTGGTGACAGACTGACTTGTGAACTACTTTTCGAGGTTGTGAACAGGTTTCCTGGTGCACAATTCAATAGATTGTGTGATATATGGAGGCTTTAAAACTTGTAGTATATGGAGCATGAGGTTGTCACCCACATGCAACTCCGGAATACCGAAATGGAAACCATGTGCCACGGGAGACGGAAGGGTGCATGAACTCAAATTCAAACTCCTATAGAAAATTGGAGATACTTCGCACTAAGAATGATATTTTGTCATAGCATAGTTCTTTAAACAATATGTCATTTCCTTTTATCAATATTTTATAACTTGAAGAATGCTTAATTTTTGCTGATCGCTAATGTTATAAATCATATCATGATTTATCACTAATATGTATCTCCATATGGAACCTTAGGGACCTCAAAACTTGGAATTCAGACTGAGAAGGGCATGTACAGAAACAGAGGCTTAAAATCACTCTTTACAAGTTCAGGCAGATAGTACCTTGCTACTGTAAGCCAATTATGTTGACTAAAGGACTGTTATCTAAATTATTTGTGGTCAACGTGCTTGAGGCCAAGCATTTTCTAAAGCCCCTAACCCTAATCAAATGCTGCACAACTTGCTCTGGAAAAGGCTGTTTGGAAGATGGCAGTTCTAATGTAAAGATAGGAGAATGACATTTAATTTAGGACAAGCCTTTTGGTCTTGTGTCGAAAATCCAAGTCAAATAAATGTCAGTCTCAACTATTTTGTTTGATAAAAATCACTCAGTACAAGTTGGCTAATCAATCAAGAAGCAGCATCCTTTCACTTTCAATAGGAAGACCTACTTTTGCTGACGAAAATGGTACAAGAGGAAATCATCACTTGCAGTATAAGAGTATAGAAAAACCAATTTGTATATTCAGGGTCAACTACTAGACTAAGATCTACTTGGAATTTTGGATCATAAAATCATCTCATCTCCGACATTCTTATGTGAGTTTTTAGCTGTAAGTTATATGCTAGATCTATTTGGCTCGTTTCTTTTGTTAGAAAAGCTGTACAAAGTACAAAGCAATTGCTGCATACATCTAGAGGTTGCAATTTTGTATAAGTTGAGTCAGTGTTATCAGACTAAATTTTAGCAGCCACTGTTTTTGAGTTGCTTTACAACCAGTAAAGCCTTTGAACAATATCAGAAGCCCTATTGACTAGCAGCTGATATGGTTCAATGAATGGTTCATGCTGCCCACAGTTTGGAATCTCTCTACTGATAGCTATGTTTTATAAGTATCAATAATTGTTTATCCTTCTTCACTTTGGCAAACAACAATGCAACTCAAATAATGACACAGAAGGAGACAGAATGGTTGACAAGCAATGCCAAATAAGAATGAAACACCCAGTTTCAAACGTGGAGTTGGAAAGTAACTAAAGACTGGGACAGCACCTAACTTACCGAGATAAAATTTCAACAAATCTTGCACATAGTTATAAGTTTTAATATTACGAAAACTGTGCTACATAGCTGTGACATTAACATCTACGTAAAACTAGAGAAGAATATATTATATTAAATAACTTACTGTGTTCTTGTTGGTCATGCTGAGATTCCCTCAGAGGCCCTTTTCACACTTCTTTCTGCCTTCTCTTTTTAGTCTGCCTTATGAGTTTATCCTATCCTGACTTCAATGAAGTCTTCAAGTACAAGACTGATTTTTCTTAGACCTAAACTTTTAAGTTTAATACCAATATTGAAAGATGTATCTCTTATTTTCTTGTAGAGAATTGTACAACCTACTTGTTTCATTATTTGATTCATCAATTACTTAAGAAATCAGATATGCATTTTTGTCTTCAATGATAAAACAAAAAACAAGTTACTATCATTTCCCTTTCCTGTCATAATTCTTTTCTCTGTTAAGTCATGCACAACACCTATTTCCGAAGATGATAAACTTTTTCTTTTCTCTTTTTGAGGACACAACATGATGACCTTGCTGTCTCACACTTAGTTAGATCATTAAAAGAGTCATGTTTTGCTCCCTTAACTTATGTTACTGCAACTTCAGGAGCAGGAATAGTTTCTGTCAAATTGAATCTCTCATGTGATCATACATCTCATCTAGTAACCTAAATATTGCCAACCATCTGTATAATAACTTTTGGTTAAGAACAAAACAAGTACACTAATTATTGGCTTAGACTTCTCTGACCTCTACATGATGGTTGCTGTGATCTACCATAATCTGCTATGATAACCATCTTAAGGTAGAAAAAAAACCATTCTTAATGATCTTCAACCGTCCTGATAAATGGACTGATGTAATCTGATAGTTTTTTAAAAAATTAGCTATATGAACTCATCAAGAATTTATAGTTTACATTCTAAAATATCCATCCTAAACGATGGGCAGACTAGATACAGAGGTTGATACCTCACCTAATATCTTTTCTTCAGAAAAAGAAATAAAGAAATACAGAATGGCTTGAGATTGTCCCAGTCAGCAGTACCCATAGATAAATTTTTTGCACTCAATGTGCAGCCTTGTAATTGACACATGAGTTAGGAATAGCAGTCAATTGAAGGTGGGGCATGAATATTAGAAGTCCAATCCATGTCTAGCATTGACCTAACTTCTATAATCCTGGAAGTTGGATATGATCCTAGAATTAGCAAGCCACAATATATCCAATCCAGTGGGCAGCAGAAGAAAGCTGGAAAGGATCAAACACTTAAAAGTGAAAGAATCATGCCATAAGGACACCTTTCCAAACTGAACTCAGTGAAAGATACCCTGGAGAGAGAGAGAGGGAATTTAATGGAAGATACCATAGGAATGGTGTGTTCACACTTCCAGGTAAGAGGATAGGATCACTTCTGCAAAGAATTTAGTGGAAGATACCACAGGAATGGTGCGTTCACACCTTCTTGGTGAGAGATTCCCTTATGCTGGACCTTTCACACTGACCTAACCAGTTCCATGGCTCCTTTCAACACTCTTCCTCAACCACTAACATCAAACAGTTTGGTACCCACAACACATCATACAATGATCTTAATTCAAGAAAGCAAGTAAAATTCTTCGCCTGCCCTGCTGGAATCTTGTTGTTTTCCAACATTCTCGCACTTCAAATGCCAAATCATGATATGTGGAGTCTGTGCATTTTGGTGAAGATTCAGATTAATAGGTGTCAAAGATATCAAGCAAACTACATATATTAATCTATTGCTGAAATCTTCATTTTGGTGAAGATTCAGATTCTATGTGCTGAAACTACATCTTCAGCACTTCAGGATATCAAGCAATCTTTTAGTTAAGGATATATTACTTAACCTATTACCTATTAGACCGTCCAAATTCCTGTGTTGACCATCATAGGAGGTCAACCAGTTTTGCTTCCCTTAATTCCAACTGTATATATATATATATTTGAATTTGAATCCTTCTCTATTGCGGTTGATTACCCATTTATTTGCCCTATTAAGTGAAGAGGTTCCTATTACAAATAAATGCAGTAATATTTCACAATCCATACAAGTGTTCTACGATAAGTAAGTTGACTTCGAGGTAACATCAGATCTTCTTACCTACGTTGGGATGCAACAGAAAAAAACCCTCTTCCGCCGAATAGGTGCATTACAGTGCAGAATCCTCGTCCCCCGGTATTACAATCCCCTTGAGATGCGCACATGATCTTCAGGTACGCTGTTGAGATTGGCGCACCTGCCGGCAGGAAGGGTGCGTCGTTGACCACGGAGAGCGCTAATTCCCGCGTGTGGTGGCACTCGACTTGCCGTCGAAGACATTAGACTCTTGACGCCAACACAAAGCAAACCGACTCCTCCGAGGAACCGCGTAAGCAACCTCGGGCGGCGGTGAAGCAACGTGCAGGGCACGTGATGAACAGAGATGCCCACGCCGCCCGTGTTCACACCATTGGGTAGGCGTGGGTCCCGCCGACGTGGGGGTCGCAAGATGCGAATTCCCTGGATCGCGACCCACCACCTGACCCGGACGGGAACTCTCTTGCGGTTGGGTTTCGCCTCGTGGGTCCCATCGGGGCAACGGGTGCATCTCAGCGGTGGAGAGCGGGCCACGCCGACGTGGGGGTCACAAGATGCGAATTCCCTGGATCGCGACCCAACACCCGGACGGGAACTCCCTTGCGGTTGGGTTTCGCCGCGTGGGTCCCATCGGGGCGACGGGTGCATCTCAGCGGTGGAGAGCGGGCCAGATTATGATGACATGGAATCCGACGGTGGATCATCGGTTCTTTTGAATCCGGAGTTGCTTCAACTGCAGCAGCAGATGAATAGCTTGAGCTGCGCTGACCATCCAACATGGCAATTCCGTGGGTTGTGTTACATATTTGTCTCTTTCTGGTCTTCCCCACCTCCTTTTGTTGTCCAACAGTATGCATACGGTAAGACATCTCCCTGGCTCTGCCCCTCTCTCTCCATCTATAAATATGGAACTCATCTCCTCTTCCTACCTCTCCGCATCTTATGCTCTTTCTCCATTCAACATTTGAGAAGCTTTGACAGCACAGAGAGAGAGAAGAGGAGGCAGAAAGACCAAGTTGCTCCATCTCCTCGGGAAAGAAGAAAGAGAGATCGAGATGGGAAATTGCATTGATGTACAGAAGCCGATCTTGTGGGTGGACGACGACGACTGGGAGACGCCGGAGCCGGAGAGTCCTGTACATTGTCGAGAACAGGAGAAGGCTGAGAGAGCAGCTACCGGCCGATCCGCAGAACCACCACCGGCGAAGGAGAAACAAGCGGTGGTGGGGTCGTCCGAGATCAAGATCAAGATCAGCAAGAAGCAGATGGAAGAGCTGCTGCGTCAAGTGGACGAGAAAGGATTGTCGATCGAGAAGGTTCTTGCAGACCTCTTGGTGATAGGTGAGGTTTGTCTTGAGAGCAGGGATGGCCATTGGAGACCCAACCTGCAAAGCATACCCGAGGTATCGGAATGACCACAACCATAGCGCCAGGCACAACAACAATGATGATGATGCTGGTGAAGACTTTGTTTTCATGTGTTACTCCTACATGTAGATGCAATCCTTTTATTCCCATTCCTCCCTCAGAGACCTTGTATTGTAGAGAAGTTGATGGCAAGCAAGGAGAAATGGGCCTACAAGGATTTTTTTCCGCTTTTATTCCTTTTTTTCCCCATAAACTTGATTATTCCTTTTTTATGTATACATATATATATGTATATAGATGAGCTGTGATGTGTGTTCTCTCTCTGATCTGCCCAAGAGAAGTAGTATGAGGTGGAAGAAGAGATGGCTGTGCCGTAAGTATGCAATGGAGGAGAAAAGAAACTAGATTCAGACAGCCATGAGCATCGATAAGGGTGGGCAGTAGCTCAGACAACAAGGTTCAGAATCACTGATCATATCTGCCAGCTAATAGACTGGATGACAACCACCAGACTGCTGGAAGAGAGAAATTATATTTTCTTTCTGAAGATTAGATAATAAATCTTTGGCTGCTGGTGAGAACCAAACGACAAATTATAGTTTGGTACCTGTCTTAGTTTAGATTTGTGTCACAGAGTAGTACAAACAAAAAAGGAAAATAATTCTATCAGATTTGACCACTTGTAGATCTGTGACTTTTGCACAGTTGCATGATGTTGATGCTGCTTGATTTTGACATGGAACTGGATGCAGTGGTTGACCCATCTTCCTTAAAAGATAATAATGGATCCATCTACAATATTTTTTCTAATAATAATAATAATAATAATAGAATGATTGGTAAGCTCACCTCATACATAGGAAATAATACAAATAACAGTAATAATAAAATCAAAATTTTAAATTATTTCAGATACATTAGATGAAATAATTTTCTAGTGAATTTGAAATCAATGAATTGCTGGAGAGTAAAAGCTTTCATGGAGATCTACAATTTCATTAATCTCAAGTAACGTGTTTGACCATTTGGCTGCTCCCCAGGCGATGAGTTGATCATCTTAGTGCCTCTGATGGTCATATTTCTAAAGTTATCTACTTAAATCTCTATGCAATACAAGATCCTTGTTCTTCAAGGGAAGCCTACATAATTTATCCTATAAAGGGCACATGACACCTCGATTTTTTGTTGGTTGGAAATTGGCAAGAAGTTTCCTAATCTATATTTTTTTATTGAATGAGGTAGTCTCCCTTTCATTTCATCAGCAATGACATCCAAGAACACAAGGGGATGAGGAGAACAGAAGAGAGGTGAAAGTAGGTTATAATTCATTTACGTAACACCCACAAACATGGGAGACCATAATTAAGTATATTTCTGATGAGGTGTCGAGTATTTATATGCCATGAAGATTGAAGGGGAAGAAAATAAAACCTGCCCAAAATCAAATTTTCACATCTCAGGAGATGTTCTATGTTGTAGGATTGAAAGGTCATCAGGTTTAGTATGATACGGCACTCTCTCCTCTTCATGTCAACCACCCTTGAGAGCAGCAAAAAAAAATAAACTAGTTGCTCTAACTTGGCACCCTTTTTCTATTATCTTTCTTGTTCTCTTTCTGTCATGATTTAGTACACCAACTTTGTATAAAGGTTTACAAGCTTTCCACCCATCACGTACTTAAGTAAAGACAGCCAATGGAGATGAAATGTCACTTATTTTCTATTAGACATAAAATATTATATAGAAAGAACAGTTGGGATTGGAGACAGGTTCCGATAGACGAAGCCAATGAAGATGATGATGGAACACCAACAACGAAGCTGACATACACGACTTTTGGTGTTCAGATGGGGCCAAAACTCGCACACCAACATGGAAGGACACATGTCTAAAGCCTCTAAAATGATGTCGTATAAATTTGGCACCACTGCAATGAATAAGAGACCGATTAATTTTGTTTTCTACGCAAGTCTTTGATTAGCATATGCAAATGACTGAACAACAAGAACAGAAGCCGAAACTTGAGATGATGTCTAAAACCTGGACGGGTAAGCTGAGCTTGGTGATTAGCACAAGATATGTCTAAAACCTGGAAATTTATGTTGTATAAACTCTTTTTAGGTCATTTATTGACAGGCTCTTTGCATGTTGCCCTCCTCAAAGTTCAAGTATAAATTTCATGATATGTGCTTAATAGGATCTACTTGTTGATGTTGATAGGAAGAGGGGATGGAGATATCAAACAGAGAAGAGTAGGACAAGTTTCAATCTTCTATATTTCTCTCAAGAAAAACTCTTTACAAATTTTAGAAACTCTCTTACCCTCGTGACCCAACATATGGGGTTTATATAGTTCCTAAAGATACATTATAGTAATTATATTCAAGATGAATCATTCTCTTTCAAGAAACCCTTTCAACAACCAATAACCAATTTGACTTATCCTTCTATAGACTTTTAATCCATTTTTTCTTCTTGATGTAATAAATCTCCCTCTTGATGCAATGAACTTCTTTTGATGAAATGAACCTCTTTATGATACTTGAACAAGTTTAATTCCAACACTCCGTTCTCTGACTGTGCCATCACGTCATCAAGTCGGCTAAATTAGGGGTTGTTGTTCACATCATATGACCATGCATTTTTTGTAGTATGAAGCGGATGCTGTAGTGGAGTGCATGTGGTAAAGACCTGCCCATTCTGTAGTGATTAATTTCAATTCGCAGAAACAGGCTGACAGATTGAGAAAGTCCTAAAGGTGTTTAATGGGTAAATGCATGCCACGACCAGCTTGATGCTGTTGTGGCATAAAGAGCTTCCTAAAAGTACTTTGGTTGACTTGAATTGACTTCACTCTCAGAGGTCCCATCA
>LVTN01000032.1:841391-862256 GCA_001649415.1 Musa itinerans
TGGAGCGATGATCTCGAACATTGTATCATCAAGCCCTTTGTAGATTGTGAACAAAGCCTTTTTCTCCTTCTTCCTTCTTTCTTTGAGTTGTTTTCTTCCTTCTGCATTCATTGCTCCTTCTGCTGGACTTGGTTCAGCAAATCCATCTTCTACAAACTCCCATACATTTTGGGAGCCTAGAAGAACCTTCATTTGGATGCACCATATGTCATAGTTTTCTTTTGTCAATCTGGGGAACTGGAGTTGGATGGCACTCGAGGAAGAGGTCATGGCTTAACCTTGCTTTGATACCAAATGTTGATGTTGATAGGAAGAGGGGATGGAGATATCAAACAGAGGAAGAGTAGGACAAGCTTCAATCTTCTATATTTCTCTCAAGAAAAACTCTTTACAAATTTCAGAAACTCTTTTACCCTCATAACCCAACATATGGGGTTTATATAGTCCCAAAGATACATTATATTAATTGTATTCAAGATGAATCATTCTCTTTTAAGAAATCCTTTCAATAACCAATAACCAATTTGATTTATCTTTCTATAGACTTTTAATCCATTTTTTTCTTCTTGATGTATTAAATCTTCCTCTTGATGCAATGAACTTCTTTTGATGAAATGAACTGATACATACTTGAACAAGTTTAATTCCAGAACTACTAGCATCTGTATCCACTGAGGTGACCAGGGAAGAAGGAAAAAACTTGCATGATTCATGGTTGGGCTTCATGAGTTGTTGCCACGGCAACCAAGGAGAAGAAAACCTTTGAAATCCAGCACTCTAAAAATTCCATTTTGCTGCAAGAGAGCGAGGATCCTCAAACAAATCATTGTCTTGTTGTTGTTCTATGTACCTACGGAAGAAAGCAAAAGATGCTAACATGCATACCATTCAGAAAAGTTCTGTGCTCCCAGACGAACATATGTGTAGCACGGTCAGCAGGAGCACATCACTGCACGGTCTGCAAATCATGTGATTGTAATAGCCCCACTCGACACCTTCCCCGGAGATGACTTGCCTTCAGCTCTGACAGTTCATTTAGAAGATCAATGAAGGCGTCTGACTTTGAGGTTATGATTTCTGAATCTTTGACGATTCACTTTATATGATCCAACAAGACAATGAGCTCATGTCATGTCGGCAGAAGACAAGGGTGTACTATTAGAAGGCCCATAAAAAATACTTCATTGTTGAGGAAGAAAGGACGAAAGATTCATTTAAAATTGGGCATAGAAGATGGCCTCGAACCGAGACAATCCACTCGACAGTGAGGATTATTTGAACTCGACTCAACCCACATATATAGCCAGTGGATGACTTCTGGCTCGAGGAAAATTGAACTCTAATTTGACTTGTTGATTGAGAAGTAAAAACATCAAGGAAATATAAGCTTTGGCGCCTTCCTAATCTAAATCATCCATCTCCTAAGACTTATGACTGAGATTTGATCATAAATATAATAATTCCTTATTCACTATTCTTATCTTTAGAGTCGTGTATCAATCGCATTTTTCTAAAATTTTTCTCATACTTTTCTCTCTCTCCTCCTCGTGATACAGTAATTAGTGTCAATATTAAATTATTAGTTAATTTTCAATAATTCACCCCAGAAAAACTCTATTATTAATTTTAATTTCTATTTTATTGTAACAATATGCTTAGTTTTTATTTATTACAATCCAGTGCAGTCTTTCCATCAATATTTTATCTATAGAAATATGTGTCAATATAGTTAGGTTGCAAACTAGGGTTTCTCACATCTATATGCCTAAGGTAAGGAGAACTTGAGATTCATTCTGCTAAGATAGATTCTGATGATTGTATGATATGTTAGAGATTCAAAGTCAGTTTAGAACCAACATTAGAGTCAATTTAGACTATGTTAGAGACATGTAATGCTCTAAATGAGTAAGCGGCTTTGGAGGGTTCAAAAGATTGAACAGAATATTAGCTAAAGAGGCATCTTAATTAGTTTTGAATTCATGTTTAATTTATACGACAATGATACGGGAGGTGTCATTATTCGCAATCAAAATATTATAGTTGGCACAATCATATATCTTATTAATCTAGTGAATAGTTTTAGTCGATATGTCAAACTAATAAAGCGTCCGACTCAAAGTGACACCGACGATGATACGATATATGATCATCTTAGATCCGAAGTTTTTGTATGCCCTTTGAAAAATTTGATCTCTTCAATTTGATTCGGTAAAAAAAATAGATTTATCGATGATAATAGTTTCATATAATTTTATGTTTATTCATCTACATTTAATAGGAGATTAAGTCATGAGATCACGAAGAATCCCTCGTTATAATATTAGGTAAAAATTACAAGTCAATAACAGTCTCATTGCATCGAAAAGTGTAGGCCAACCCACAATAATGGATGTCACCATCTTGAGCCAGACGAAAGATAAATAGCAGATGCCCCGAGCCCTTGTTGATTGACTGCTCAGACCTTCGATCACTCCATGATCGATCGCTTTCCTTCACGTATGCATTCAATAACCTCCATGATTGATCACTTTTTCTTGTGACGGAAAGATGGCAGTTGGCGGGCTCGTGTCCGATCGTAGATGATCATGAATTGTTTCGAGGTCGAGGATGGGATAATGGATCCAATCAATCCGGAATGCATTCTCCTTGTCCTGTTGAGAGAGGATGAGGTTTAACCGCACTTAAATCAACCTCCATCTCACTATGTTAGCTTCGTTAACATAGTGAGATGGCAGAAGAAGTAATCCACCTGTGGTTTAAGTCACTACGAGCTCGAGGGTTTCACCGATGGCAATCAAATCTTGTACTGCAAAATCAAACTCGAGCAACCCTCACGTCATTTGTCCTTCCTAATCTGAATATTCAATGTCTCGAACACAGCCATAAATTATTTATCACATTCAAAAATATATTAAATGAAAAATGGGTCTGATACATTATCATCAGATTAAATATAATATATATATATATATATATATATATATATGTTAGGTTCAACGCATATGCGGGCTTGATCAATTGGGTCTTTTGAGTTTAAATCAAAGAAATTAAAAAGAGAAAGAGATAAGGTAGCGAGCGTGTCGTGCAGCAAGCAACGACGCATGGAGAGAGAAAGAAAATTAGGATATTAAGTTACAGTGGTTTGTCAGTTTTAGCCTAAATTTTATGCAGAGAATTCTTACAGTAAGCTCTACAATCCTAACGGTGTTGATATGTAGTTTACCCTCTCTGAGGTACTTTCCTGCTATACCCACTTTGTGAGACCTAGAATTCTTCGTTGATGAGATCCATCCTATGAGATGATGATTTGTTATTCTTGGAGCCAAGATCTATGTTCTTGATGTTATTATGATCCTATTATTATTACTATTGATAGTGGAAATTTGAGGTAGACTACGGTCCCGTGATTTTTTTCACATTATGTTTATATTGTGCTGGTTGATATTTGTATTTTGATATCAAGTTGATATTTTGATGAGGAACCCATTTTGATACATAAATAAAAAAAAATAATATATATATATATATAACCTGAAATTTCGAATGGTACGTAGAAACGTGCTAAGTGTTATTGGCCACAAACTTGGCGAAAGGATACCTCTCAACTATTTTTCTGTAGCCCTGCAAACGTAGGCACTGACTTCAATCACAACAGAACATGGAACGCCGCTGACAGTGAAAAAGAAACAATAAAGAAGGCCTGGTCTTATTCGAGGATTCCACCATTAATCTTGGTGGACAGGCAGAGGGAGATCACATGCTCATCGGATGATGTATATGTAGCTTGGGCGGCTCTGCTGCTTCCCTGGAAAAGCTCTAATCCCTTCTCTACCGACTTCCATGGCTGCCGAAAGCGGGGCCAGCCAGAAGCTGGAGAGCATCCTGAGCGATAACTCCATCCCCTGGGCTCGCCGCATATGGATGGCCTCCCTGGTCGAGATGAAGCTGCTCGTCTACCTTGCCGCCCCCGCCGTGATGGTTTACATGCTCAACTACGTCATGTCCATGTCTACCCAGATCTTCTCTGGCCATCTCGGCAACCTCGAGCTCGCCGCCGCCTCCCTCGGCAACACCGGCATCCAAATCTTCGCCTATGGCCTGATGGTAATTCATTGATCTCTCCCTCCTTGCTCTAAATCGTTCGACCATCCTTCTACTATTTCTTCTCTGTCTTCTGCAATTATTTGCTGTGATATTTATGATCATCGTCGTGGACTGACTGGAACATGTGCGACTTGCTTGGAGTGGGGTGCAGCTAGGGATGGGGAGTGCTGTGGAGACATTATGCGGACAGGCGTACGGCGCCCACAAGTACGAGATGCTCGGGGTATACCTGCAGCGGTCGACGGTGCTCCTCATGGCCACCGGCGTGCCGCTGGCCGCGATCTACGCCCTATCGAGGCCGATCCTGGTGCTGCTGGGTGAGTCGCCGGAGATCGCCAAGGCGGCGTCCATCTTCGTCTACGGGCTGATCCCGCAGATCTTCGCGTACGCCGCCAACTTCCCCATCCAGAAGTTCCTGCAGGCGCAGAGCATCGTGGCGCCGAGCGCCTACATCTCGGCGGCGACGCTGGTGGTGCACCTGCTCCTCAGCTGGGTGGTGGTGTACAAGATCGGCCTAGGACTGTTGGGGGCCTCGCTGGCGCTGAGCCTGTCGTGGTGGATCATCGTGGGTGCTCAGTTCGTGTACATCTCCTCCAGCAGCCGATGCCACTTCACGTGGACCGGGTTCACCTGGCAGGCCTTCTCCGGCCTTCCGGAGTTCTTCCGGCTGTCCATAGCCTCCGCGGTGATGCTGTGTTTGGAGGCCTGGTACTTCCAGATCCTGGTTCTCATCGCTGGACTTTTGGATAACCCTGAACTCGCCCTTGATTCCCTATCCGTGTGGTAAGCACTCGACCCTTCTTCTTCTTCTTTCCCTTTCACTGATGCAATATACCGTCTGCTTAATTAATCCCTGGTATATTAATTAATTTAGATGCATATAACCCATTCATTTATATATTTTAGTTCACAGAAATTTATGTAAAGTCAGGAATTTCTGATGCATATATATATATATATATATGAACTATTCCCAAAGGTTGGTTCCTGTCTTCACCTAAACTCTTTATGTATATATAAACTACTGTATTATGAAATATGTCTCTGAACCCAACACGAGATCGTCATTAGTTTAAATGACACTAGTGAAGTACTGCTTTCATATTTTTCACCAGCTTAAATTAAAATAGTCCAATCAACTTGGATCAGCTCCTCATGCTTTCGAAAAATATTTCAAGATTAGATCCAGTCAAACTTGAAACTTGCAGTGGACTGCAAGAGGTCCAAGGACATGGAAGTTGCTCTGCGCCTAGAACAACCTCACCACAGCCAAACCTTCTCTAGTCCATCACTCGTTCATACAGCACCTCATGGTGGAACGACTTGTCAAGGTCAGTTCCTTGCGAGTCTCCACCGTCCAGTGATATGAAGGATGACACTATTCTTCGGACAAGGCATCATATAATGAATGAGCGCTAGATTATATTGGCCACCGGATGACAATATGTGGGGTCGTCAATGTCGGATTACGATGACCAGAATAAAGCTATCTCCGAAGCACACTTCTATGGTTTTTGATCCCACAGTTTGTGTCGGTTCCATAAGAAATTTACGCCTGAAGCCAAGCATGCGAGCTGTTGAGCAGTGTAATCTGTAACCAATATTTGCAGAGTAGATTCCTCGTGCTAGCATACTTCAAGATTTGGTTTTACGATCTCCTCGTAAAGATTGTCTTACTTGTTATCTCGTTGTTGGTGCAGTATGACGCTTGCTGGTTGGATTTTTATGATCTCTGTTGGATTCAATGCCGCCGCGAGGTCAGTCGTCGCTTTCTCTCTTTCCCTCTGCACCAAAACTTACTCACAATCTCTTTGTCTCCGTTGGATTCATAGCTCATATACAACAATTCTGTTGATTCTTGAAATCAATAATGTGTTCACAATGATGAATGGTTAAGTTCCAATATGTTTATTTCTTGTAATTAGACATTAGTTTAGCACGTAAACCAGCTTTTGCTTTAGGGTTAGGAATAAATATTGCAGGTGGTGGGAAAGAAGCAGATTTCACTTCCTCGAATGATTACTTATTTCTAATCCATACAGTGTGCGTGTAAGCAATGAGCTCGGTGCTGGTAATCCGAAGTCGGCGGCATTCTCGGTGGTCGTTGTGACGGTGATGTCCTTCATAGTATCTGTTATCGCCGCCATCATCATCCTTTGCCTTCGAGACTACATCAGCTATGCCTTCACCGAGGGCGAGGTCGTCGCCCGCGCCGTCTCCGACCTCTGTCCCTTGCTCGCCACCACCCTCATCCTCAATGGCATCCAACCTGTTCTATCTGGTAAAGAACTTGCTCCTGCAACAAGAGTCTCGACGTATCAAATACAGAGACATGGAAGTTTCCACTTATTTCTGCTGCTAGAGAAAGTCTAATCGGTGTGATCGTCTACGCATAATTGAAGGTGTGGCTGTCGGCTGCGGATGGCAAGCTTTTGTGGCATACGTCAACGTCGGCTGCTATTATATAGTTGGCTTGCCGTTTGGGTCTCTTCTCGGCTTCAAGTTTGGGTTGGGGGCAAAGGTAAAAGCTTGCGTAGATTAAAGACACAGCTCCTTCAAGTAAAATATCATGGATAATGGCTCGTATGCAGGGAATATGGGGAGGAATGATTGGAGGGACCTTCATGCAGACTCTCATTCTTCTGTGGGTCACTTTCCGAACTGATTGGAACAAAGAGGTAATCTCAAAGGTTACTGCAACCAAATCAAGAATCGAGATAACCTCGAATTCATGCATGTTCTTTGTGCTGGAATTGAGAGGCAGTTTTCTGTTGCATGCAGGTTGAAGAGGCCAAGAAGAGACTGAACAAGTGGGAGGACAAGAGGGAACCGCTTCTCTCCTAAAGGTGACAGCAATGCTTGGACACCTGCTGATCTCTGCTGATTCGGTTCGCAGTCTTGCATTGGATAGAAAGGGAAGAGGTTTGCATAAGAGATGAAAAGGTCCATGAGATCTCCCATAAAGAGGGAGAGAGAGAGACAGAGAGATGCAAGATTAATTTGTAGTCATTATTATATATATTTTGTCTCTCAAGTCTTATTGCAAGCAAGGATATCCGGCTATCATGGCCTCTCATTTGTTCTTTCTATAAAATGAAAGGTGTTTCACGTATTCATCTTTCTGAGTGTGGAAATAGTAATATCCTCCCCTCCTAAACCCTAAACCCGACGTACACAGACGTAACAGTACTCTTATCTTTTCTTCTAATGCTGCGTTATTCTGTTTCCAAGCTTACCTTTTTATTTTCCTTTTGATTAATTGCTCGTTGCACCAACTCATATGCGATCCCTGCAATACTTCAATCCCACCTCAAACTTGTACCTCCTCCTCCCCACTCATGGCAAGTGAATACAAACAACAATGAAGAAGAATCCGATGAGAGATCCCAAAATACGATTAAAAGGCCTCAGTATGAGTGATCTTCCGAGGAGTTGAGCTTTGAGCAGCTATAAATTTATTCTAGAATAGCCAAAAATAGGACTATGCATTAGCACAAAAAGGCAGACACCTCTCTTCTTCCCGCTGCATCTTCATGCTGCTCCCCACCGTGATGTGCCCCGGTGGGGCTTCCAGTGGTACCGTAGGACAACGTGACCCACATAAGTTAGCCTCAATTTATGTCAACAAGACGCACTCTAGGGGACCATCTGCTACTAACTAAGAGTTCGCTGGCGGAGGCCTGCCATCTTCGAGTCATCACCATCGATCACATGTCCTTCGTTCTGCTCCCCCCTCCGTCTTCCAGCGCCGCCACCCTGCCCTCCACCAATCGCCGTTGGCCTCTCCGAGCTCTCCACCCGTCGACCTTCGGCCAGATCGCCCATCGCGAGCTGTGGCGAGCGGGGGATGTGGATAGGGCGATACCGAGGCCAGAGAGCTGGTGGCGTAATCTCCGCCGCCAGCGAGAAGGGACGGGGCGGAAGCCGTGGTGAAGGCGGAGGGAGCAACGCCACTCGTGGTGACGGGGTGTCACCACCACTCGCGATGGGTGACTGACGGAGGATATTTTCGTCAAACTAAAGAAAAAAGGACATGCTACGTAAAAACCGGTGCGTCATTGGATATCTGCTTTTTTAGGTATAATTTTCTTAACCACCACTTAGAAATACTGATAATAAATGAGTTCAAATTAGAGCAATTTCTCATAAATTCATTCGTTTCCAAAGTTAGCTTTGATTACACATATAGCCTCATATCTAAATTGTATCTCTAAAAATTTAGTCAACATAGCTCAAAAAGGAATCTGCTATCTGAACTTAAGAGTGACCGTACATAACTTATCGACGAAGGGGAATGTGACGGCGATATGCATATCAAACTAGAGAGTGAATATAGCTACATCACAAATGAGCAAACCAAACGACACGGCATGCGTCACACTTCATAATGATGACTGCATATGTACGGTTCCGATTCTTCCTTCTGTTGTCGTACATATAGTGATTCGGTTTACGGCTTCGCCGGTGACGAGGTGGTGGACGTCTTGAAACCTCAATCGCATGCAAGTGGATGAAACGGATCCGGCACCGGCACACGCAGGCGTGGGCCACCACTTTGGGGGATGAACGCGGCAGGAGAACATCAGTGGGAGGGGCCCACTTTGGGGAGATGAATGGGGGCGGGGCCCTCGAGCTCGTTCACAGTGAATCCCGCCGCCCCGAACGAGGCAAAAGGGTTGGCCTACAAATAGCCGAGCACCTTCTCCTGCCACCGTGTGATTCTCCGTTAGCATTTTTTGACGCGTGTTGTCGGCCCGGAAAGGAGTACACGACTGGCGAGACGTTCATGAGCAAGGGCTTTGCCCCGGAGACCGCCCACTCCGGCAGCGGAAGCGGCGGTGCGGACCTAGATGATCTCTCGGAGGCCGACGTCTGGCCCGGGGTCTCCCTGGTCCTCAGGGATGCGCACGTAGTCACGGCGACAGCCCAGACGTTGCCGAGCGAGCCGGAACGGGAACGGGTGGCGACGTCGGCGCCAGTGGCCGTGCCGGCTTCGAGCCTGTCATCGTCGAAGCGGGAGGAGGATGAGCCGGTCGGGGAGTGGTTGCCGCCGCATGTGTACCTGGAGCGCCTGCATGCGAATGCTTCGTCGCCTTCGGTGTTGGAGGGTTGGGGAAGGACGCTCAAGGGCCGGGACCTGACTAGGCTCCGTGACTCCGTCTGGAGACGGACCGGCTTCTTAGATTACATCGATGCGAATGAAAATAAATAAATAAATAGATCTTAATCTCTTTTTGTGAAGCTTTCCGTGTGGAATGAAACTTAGGAGGCACTGCTGCTCCCTAATGAGATCGGTCGTACTGCATAGTGTAGTATCGATGTACATCAGAAACAGTAGTTCAAAATTATGGCTACCAACGACTCAATGAAAGTTTAATTAGAGGTTTTGAAAATCAAAATTGAGAACAATAAATCTCCCAGAAATTAAAAAAAAAAAAAACTATCACCAAAGAAGATTCATACGGAAGATGAAAGGCAACTATCACCGAAGAAGATTCATGTGGAAGATGAAAGGCCATACAGCAAACGGACGCATGAGAATGGATACAAAGCATTTAAGATGTAATAGAACCACAAGCCATGCTTGCTTCACAGCTTAAAGCTATCACATCTTAAATGCTTTGTCCTCCCTTCCCAAGAGTTCATTTTGATCCTCCCTTTCGATTATTTCATTTTCTAGTTTTGAAATATTAACTTAAATTTTATGATTAGAGAGAGATAGAAGATTGGTTTAAGAGCCATCGATGACGATATTTATAAGTTACTTTGGATATAGTTATTAACTAAATTTGACATTATAGATTCTTGGGGATAAAAGAATTATGATGAAACCTTTCTTAGATCACAAGATGATTTTAAAGATGTCATTGGTGATGATAAAAATTTTGATTTACTATTGGGAAGAAAAAAAACAGAAGAGTTGGTTTTAATAAAGAATAAAATAAAATAACATTTAAGTTAATCTCTCGAATAAAAACAAAAGATAATATTATATATATATATATATAAGTAGCATTAGCTCCAAGTCTTAATTAAACCCAAGACCTCACTTTGAGGAATTATCATTAATTTGATGAAATAATATTACAATGGTAAAGAATTTATATCGGCAAGAGTAGTTAATTAAAACCATTAATGATAATTAAAAGAGAGACGGTGATTGTGAAGATATTGGTGATATCCAAATCAATCCAGTTTGGCTCAAAAATAATGTGTGCTAAGAGAGGCATTGGAGGAGACTTTAGACTATAAAATAAATCAATATCAAACGGGTCCTTAATATAGTTCTTTTGATATTTAAGTTAGTATCGAAATAACATTTTAAGATTCAAATGCAGGTGAGATATCATAATTCAATAATCATACTCGTAGGCAAACAAACGTTTAGAAAAAATATTGTCTACGAAAAGAAGATATTCGAAGAAATTTTTTTTTTTAGATTTGAGATAGTATGTCATAGGACACGTTGTCAAAATTTTACTGACGTGATAATTTTAAATTTTATCTTTTTTAACTGATCGAAACATTACATTATGAGTTATGATCGATTATGAATATTATTGGAAAGTCAACTTGAACTTTACATCATATAACATTAGAATATCTAGCACTCAACAGACATGTTCGGATCCGTGGCGCAATGGTAGCGCGTCTGACTCCAGATCAGAAGGTTGCGTGTTCGATTCACGTCGGGTTCAAATCTTTTATTTGATAATAATATTCTGTTGCTTTTTTAGTTGCCGTCTGATGCAAATCAAACGATCTCCATATCGAAGCGACCCGTTCTCTACATTCGAACAACGTGTGCGTGTGTATATATATATATATATATATTAACGCATCTTTCAAGTAAATACTACAAAAGGAAATTTGGATAATTTTAGAAGATATTTACAAAAGAGAGGTATATTTCCTTCAAAAAATTAGAAGGAGTTTGTGTTTCACATGCACAAGAAAAACCAATATTTTCTTTCAGATGAATTCCCTCAATAATAAAGACAAGATTCAGATTGTATTGTAGACAATATGAATTTTATTAGAGTACATTATTTTAAATAAATCAATTGATTTTATCTTTATTAGAACCATAAGAGGGTTTTTATCACCTTTCTAAAGAAAGGATGAAATTGCAAAGACATACAAGCTAGTAATTGAGGGTTGTTGATGCCAACGTGAAGAATATCATTGTTCAAAACATAGAAGCTATAAAACATGATGAGTTCACATATGACTGAATTAATAAGATTGATTTTATATTTAGAAATTTCATTTAAGAATCTTGATAAAACTAGTTCAAGGTAGATTAGAGTTTTATAGTTAATCAATAATTATTGTGGATTTGTGACTTAGGATTCAAAGAATTCATAAAGTTTTTTTTTTAATTTTTTATAAAAAATATTTTTATATAATAATATTAGAATGTTAATTTAAAACTTTGTGATTAGGTAATAGATTAGTTTAATAGCCTTAATCAAGATAGAAGTCATTGTTAATATTATATTATATTTATTAGAATCCATAAATATTATTTAAAAAATTTGAAGTCAAATATCTTATTAAAAAATAAGATAGAAGTCAATCTTAAAAAATAAAAGAATTTTAATATGAAAATTTAAAGGACTTCTTATTAAAAAAAATCAAAAAATTAAGATTAAATTATTTTATAAATAAATCTTGTATCTCTAGATTTTAGTAGGAGAGAGAAAAAAAAGGAGTAAATATTTTGAGTACTCCTATGTTAATTTACCAAATGAAAGCTTCACATAAAGACATCAATATTTATTTATTTATCAAATATTTTATTTTCATTTTGTTGAGATGGTTCGGTTCAACCTAAAAAGTCAGTCCCTTTCCAGATGGAGTCTTGAACCCGGGTCATGTCCCGCCCTTGAGCATCCTCCTGGCCCACTCCAACACGAAGATGACACGGCATCCGCGCCACGTATTCACGCGTTGGCAACCACGCCTCGTCCACCTCCCTCTCCCCCTGCTCCGCCAACGACCACTGGTGCGATGCCGTCATCCGATGTCGATCGCATGGTAGTGGCTGTTGGAAAAAATACGACAAAGAAGAGGATAAAAACACTATGGAAACAAATAACAAACACAAGATCAAGAATACTATACGAAATATATTTAGGCTTGAAACGTGTATAAACACTTTCCTAAAAACGATATTTGAACCATTTTCTTAATAAGATTGCTATGGGTTTGATGCAAATAGTTTTAGTGGATATGACAAGCCTTTAGAAGATCTGTATTGAGCAAACAATAAAGAATCTTCAAAGAGGAATTAGAGAATATCTCATTCAATCACTTGGAGAGTAAAGAAGAAGAGTATGAAAAAGATGTCTAATAATTTACCCTCAAATACCTATTTATACAATCTTTAAAAAATAACTACCAAAATAACTACAAAAGAAAATACCTTTTCAAATAAATCTTTTGAAAATAAATTCTTTTTCTTTTTTAATTTGAACAATTGTTATAACAATGGCTACGTTGTCGTCGTTTGTACGTGCACATACTCAAAGGCTAGGGTGAGTTCACCGACGTGCTAAGCGGTTGGAGCCATCGTAACTCATTCGTCGAAAAGAGGACCAGATATCACCCTTCGAGAGATCAATGAGTTCGATGGTGTCGCTTCCACTGCCCGAATAGGCGGTTAACTAACTTGAGTTAGAAGAGGAAATATTACAAGACGTAATACTATACTAGCATGTATCACTCACCCATCGCATCTTACCATAGTAGAAGTGGCTGTAATCATACGTTTCCGGAAGCAAGAACATAAAAACCAAAGCAACTTGTAGTAGAACTCCCCAATAGCAAAGTTGTAGTACCAAGATATAATTTATAGTTCATTAGTTATATGTTGACACGATCCCATTAATTCTATGCTTCATCACCATATGTTTTTTCTTTCTTTCTTTCTTTCTTTCTTTCTTCCTTTTAAGTTTTGTATGGAGATATGCAATTGCATAAATCTCAAGTGATGTGTTTGACCATTTTGGTTGCTCCCCAAGCGAGCCAGAGTTGACCTTCTTAGTGCTTTTAATATAATGTCCTTTTTTTTGAAGGGAAGGGTATATAATTTATCATAACATCTCAATTTTGCTATTGGTTGGAAATTTGGTCACTAGTTTCCTAAGTTTTGAAAAAAAAAAAATAGAATTATATTAAACTGATATAATTGGTTATGGTTGACATTAATTTAGGTTAAATGAACTTCAACTCGTCTAAATTGTTCTATAATTATCTTAAATCGATCAAATTAATCTGATTCGATCAAGATAAATTGAGATGATAAGACATTGACACCTATAATTAGATGTGTTAGTGGAGCTTTAATATGATATAAACTGTTAGGTTAGGCTCGACTAGCTCATAAAAGCTTTGGAACAAATAAAGTATGTATAATTTGTCTAATTTATGGATTAGGTTTTAGCGTTAGGTTTTATTAGTCAGGTGTGTTGGACCCTTAAAGCACGCATGAGCATAGATGGATTGATGAGAAGAGGAGAGGAATCAAAACGAGAGGATAAGAGAATCCGTTGAATTAGAGTGGATCTATTAAATAAATCACATAATTTATTATGTAATTATGAAGATACATATAATTCAAAAAGGAAATCCATTAAGTTTTTAGGTTTGGAAGTGAGTGATTTTTTAAAAATATATATATTTTTTTAGCATTTTTTAATTGGTATCCTTATTTTTTTTTAAATAATACCTATATTTTGAAAATGTTCAAACTATTCTTCAAATATTTTCCTACTAATTCTAATGTTTTAACTATCCTAATGAAAATCATATGAAACCTATTTAAAAATATTATAAATGAGTCAAATAAAATAAAAAAATATATACTAAAATTTGTTTGATTTACTATACTATATTTCAAATAGATGTTTATAATAATTTAAAAATAACATCACCGAAATAGAGAAAAATAATAATTTGTTATAGTGCTATAGCCACCATAATAAAAAAATTGAAAGATATATTAAAAAAAATAACTTGCTAATTAGCTTTGATTTATATTTTAAAATTTTAATATTGAGTTAGAATCCTTTCTTTTTAATTAGCTTTAATTTATATTTTTGAAATCTTGATATTGAATTAAAATTCTTTCTTTTTTAATTAGCTTTGATTTATATTTTGAAATCTTGATTTTAAGATATAATTCTTTCTATTTTAATTAGCTTTGATTTATATTTTGAAATCTTGATTTTGAGGTATGATCCTTTTTGTTTTAATTAGCTATGATTTATATTTTAAAATCTTGATATTGAGGTAGGATCCTTTCTTTTTTAATTAGCTTTGATTTATATTATGAAATCTTGATTTTGAGGTAGGATAATTTCTTTTTTAATTAGCTTTGATTTATATTTTGAAATCTTGATGCTGAGGTAGGATCCTTTCCCTTTAACTAGTTTTGATTTATATTTTGAAATCTTAATATTGAGGTAGAATCATTTCTTTTTAATTATCTTTAATTTATATTTTGAAATCTTGATATTTATGTAGGATCCTTTCTTTTTTAATTACCGTTAATTTATATTTTGAAATCTTGATGTTGAGTTAGGATCCTTTTTTTAAATTAGCTTTTATTTATATTTTAAAATCTTGATTTTAGATAGGATCATTTCTTTTTAACTAGCTTTGATTTATATTTTGAAATCTTGAATATGAGGTAGGATCTTTCTTTTTAATTACATTTGATTTATATTTTGAAATCTTGATGTTGAGTTAGGATCCTTTCTTTTTTAATTAGCTTTCATTTATATTTTAAAATCATGATTTTGAGGTAGGATTCTTTCTTTTTAACTATCTTTGATTTATATTTTGAAATTTTAATGTTAGGTAGAATCCTCTCTTTTTAACTACCTTTGATTTATATTTTAAAATCTTGATATTGAGGCAGGATCCTTTCTTTTTAATTAGCTTTTATTTATGTTTTGAAATTTTGATATTGAGGTAGAATCCTTTTTTTTATTAGCTTTAATTTATATTTTGAAATCTTGATTTTGAGTAATGATCCTTTCTTTTTAATTAGTTTTGATTTTTATTTCAAAATATTTGATGTTGAGGTAAGATCCTTTCTTTTTAACTAGGATTAATTTATATTTTGAAATCTTATTATTGAGGTAGGATCTTTTCTTTTTTTTATTAGCGTTGATTTACATTTTGAAACTTGATATTTAGGTAGGATTATTTCTTTTTAACTAGCTTTGATTTATATTTTGAAATCTTAATTTTGAGGTAAGATCCTTTATTTTTTAATTAGTTTTTATTTATATTTTAAAATTTGATATTGAGGTAGTATCCTTTCTTTTTTAATTAGTTTTGATTTATATTTTAAAATACTAATCTTATGGTATGATCCTTTCTTTTTAACTAGTTTTGATTTATATTTTGAAATTTTGTTGTTGTGGTAGGACGTTTTCTTTTTAACTAGTTTTGATTTATATTTTGAAATTTTGATATTGAGATAGAATACTTTCTTTTTTTAATTAGTTTTGATTTATATTTTAAAATCTTAAAATTGAGGTAAGATCATTTCATTTTTTTAATTAGTTTTTATTTATATTTTGAAACTTTAAAATTTAGGTAGGATCATTTCTTTTTTAATTAGCTTCGATTTATGTTTTGAAATCTTGATGTTGATTTTGAATCCTTTCTTTTTTAATTAGCTTTGATATATATTTTAAAAATCTTGATATTGAGGTATGATATTTTTTTTAATTCGCTTTGATTTATATTTTGAAATCTTATTTTTGAGGTAGGATCCTTTTTTTTAATTAGCTTTAATTTTTATAATTTTTGAAATCTTGATATTGAGTTAAAATTCTTTCTTTTTTAATTAGCTTTGATTTATATTTTGAAATCTTTATTTTGAGATATAATCCTTTCTTTTTTAATTAGCTTTGATTTATATTTTGAAATCTTAATTTTGAGGTATGATCCTTTCTTTTTTAATTAGCTATGATTTATATTTTTAAAATCTTGATATTGAGTTAAAATTCTTTTTTTTTAATTAGCTTTTATTTATATTTTGAAATCTTGATTTTGAGATATAATTCTTTCTTTTTTAATTGGCTTTGATTTATATTTTGAAAATATTTATATTAAGGTAGGATAATTTAGTTTTTTAATTAGCTTTGATTTATATTTTAAAATCTTGATGTATCTTTTGTTTTTCACTAACTTTGATTTATATTTTGAAATCTTAATGTTGAGATAAGATCCTTTCTTTTTAATTAATTTTTATTTATATTTTAAAATCTTGATTTTAAGGTAGGATCCTTTTTTTTTAATTAGCTTTTATTTATATTTTTGAAATCTTGATATTGAGTTAAAATTCTTTCTTTTTTAATTAGCGTTGATTTATATTTTGAAATCTTTATTTTGATATATAATCCTTTCTTTTTTAATTAGCTGTGATTTATATTTTAAAATCTTGATATTGAGGTAGGATCATTTCTTTTTTAATTAGCTTCG
This sequence comes from Musa itinerans, assembly GCA_001649415.1. Taxonomy (NCBI): domain Eukaryota; kingdom Viridiplantae; phylum Streptophyta; class Magnoliopsida; order Zingiberales; family Musaceae; genus Musa; species Musa itinerans. Next base: position 858,000 of record LVTN01000032.1, read on the forward strand.
ATTTATATTTATATCTTGAAATTTGGATGTTGATATTGAATTTGAGGTGAGATCCTTTATTTTTTAATTAGTTTTAATTTATATTTTGAAATTTCATATGGAGATAGTATCTTTTCTTTTTTAATTAGTTTTGATTTATATTTTGAAATCTTAATCTTATGACATTATCCTTCCTTTTTAACTAAATTTGATTTATATTTTCAAAATTTGTTGTTGAGGTAAGATAAATTTTTTTAACTAGTTTTGATTTATATTTTGAAATCTTGATATTGAGGTAGAATCCTTTCTTTCTTAAATTAGTTTTTTTTATATTTTAAAATCTTAAAATTGAGGTAAGATTATTTCTTTTTTTAATTAGCTTTTATTTATATTTTGAAATCTTGATATTGAGGTAGAATCCTTTCTTTCTTAAATTAGTTTTTTTTATATTTTAAAATCTTAAAATTGAGGTAAGATTATTTCTTTTTTTAATTAGCTTTGATTTATATTTTGAAATCTTGATTTTGAGATATAATATTTTTTTTAATTAACTTTAATTTATATTTTGAAATCTTGATATTGAAGTTGGATCATTTCTTTTTTAATTAGCTTCGATTTATGTTCTAAAATCTTGATGTTGATGTTGAATTTGAGGTAAAATATATATTTTTTATTAGTTTTGATTTATATTTTAAAATTTGATATTAAAGTAAGATTCTTCTTTTTTAATTAGTTTTGATTTCTATTTTGAAATCTTGATCTTACGGTATACTTCTTTCTTTTTAACTAGTTTTGATTTATATTTTGAAATTTTATTGTTGAGGTGGGATACATTCTTTTTAACTTGTTTTGATATATATTTTGAAATCTTGATATTGAGGTAGAATCCTTTCTTTTTTTAATTTGTTTTTATTTATATTTTAAAATTTTAAAATTGAGGTAAGATCATTTTATTTTAATTAGCTTTTATTTATATTTTAAAATATTGATATTGAGGTACGATCCTTTCTTTTTTAATTAGCTTCGATTTATGTTTTAATATCTTAATGTTAATGTTGAATATTTTCTTTTTTAATTAGTTTTTATTTATATTTTGAAAATCTTGATATTGAGGTATGATACTTTTTTTTTAATTAGTTTTTATTTATATTTTGAAATCTTGATGTTGAGGTAAGATCTTTTGTTTTTAACTAACTTTGATTTTTATTTTTGAAATTTTAATGTTGAGGTAAGATCCTTTCTTTTTAATTAACTTTGATTTATATTTTGAAATCTTGATTTTAAGGTAGGATCTTTTTTTTTTAATTTTCTTTGATTTATATTTTTGAAATCTTGATATTGAGTTAAAATTCTTTCTTTTTTAATTAGTTTTGATTTATATTTTGATATCTTAATTTTGAGATATAATATTTTCTTTTTTAATTAGCTTTGATTTATATTTTGAAATCTTGATTTTGAGGTAGGATCCCTTCTTTTTTAATTAGCTATGATTTATATATTTGAAATCTTGATATTGAGTTAAAATTCTTTCTTTTTAAATTAGCTTTGATTTATATTTTGAAATCTTGATTTTGAGGTAGGATCCCTTCTTTTTTAATTAGCTATGATTTATATATTTGAAATCTTGATATTGAGTTAAAATTCTTTCTTTTTAAATTAGCTTTGATTTATATTTTGAAATCTTGATTTTGAGGTAGGATCCCTTCTTTTTTAATTAGCTATGATTTATATATTTGAAATCTTGATATTGAGTTAAAATTCTTTCTTTTTAAATTAGCTTTGATTTATATTTTGAAATCTTGATTTTGAGGTAAAATCCTTTATTTTTTAATTAGTTTGGATTTATATTTTGAAATTTCAATTGAGGTAGGATCCTTTCTTTTTTAATTAGTTTTTATTTATATTTTGAAATCTTGATCTTATGGTATGATCCTTTCTTTTTAACTAGCTTTCATTTATATTTTAAAATTTTGTTGTTGAGGTAGGATATTTTCTTTTTAACTAATTTTATTTATATTATGAATCTTGATATTGAGGTAGAATCCTTTCTTTTTTTAATTAGTTTTGATTTATATTTTGAAATCTTAAAATTGAAGTAAGTTATTTTTTTAATTAGATTTTATTTATATTTTGAAATCTTAATATTGAGGTAGGATTCTTTCTTTTTTAATCTTAATATTAGCATCGATTTATGTTTTGAAATCTTGATGTTGATGTTGAAACCTTTCTTTTTTTATTAGATTTGATTTATATTTTAAAAATCTTGATGTTGAGGTAAGATACTTTCTTTTTTTAATTAGCTTTGATTTATATTTTAAAAAACTTGATGTTAAGGTAAGATATTTCATTTTTAACTAACTTTGGTTTATATTTTGAAATCTTAAAGTTGAGGTAAGATCATTTCTTTTTAATTAACTTTGATTTATATTTTGAAATCTTAATTTTAATGTAGGATCCCATTTTTTTTAATTAGCTTTGATTTATATTTTTGAAATCTTTATGTTGAGGTAGGATCATTTTTTTAATTAATTTTGATTTATATTTTGAAATATTGATGTTGAGGTATGATACTTTCTTTTTTAATTAGCTATGATTTATATTTTGAAATCTTGATAGTGAGATATGATTCTTTTTCTTTTAATTAGATTTGATTTATATTTTAAAATATTGATAGTTAGATAGGTTCCTTTCTTTTTAATTAGCTGTGCATAAGTTTTATGATGAATCGATATTTTTTTATTAAATTATTGATATTTGTTTATATTTCATGAATATTGAAGATTATTTTTATGATTTTTCTGAGTTTCCTACCAACATGTGTGGTTGCTAATATATTTTTATCTTATATTTATTTTCAGAGTAATCAACTAATGTGTAATAGATCTAAAGCTTATATGGAAGAAACTTGTGACCCTACCAAGAAGATGTAGTCATTTTCTAGTTAATAGAATATTTATTTTTGTAAAGACAAGGATTTGAATTCAAAGATTAAAAAAAAAAGGAAGTTTATTATGTAAATTATGAATAATAAAATATTAATTTATTATTCTTTTTATAAATCTGGGATGTGACATTTATTCCCTGATGTACTTTTTCTATCTCCTCTTCTCTTCCTTCCTCGGCTCTCTCCGTGGTCGTCGCCCTTCTGACCTTTCTTACTCCTCCCTCTTATTTCCTCCTCTCGTGCCACGGTTATCGCTGATGGGAGATAAAAAGAAATAATTTTTTGTATATAAACAAATACTAGCAGGTCATAACACGCAGCGGAATTAAATGGAATTACAATCAAATAGAACAATAAGATTTTCGTGGAAAACCCCTCCAATGTGAAGGGTAAAAACCACGAGGCAAACTGGAGACAATCCACTATAAAAATAATGAATATACAAACTTCTAACTAAACAACTTCATTTGCATTTGCATGTGCACCATTTGATCAATATAGGAAGTGAAAAAGGTTATCGATATAAACTCAACAACCACTATCTTGGAACCTGAAACGAGCATCAGGGGAGGTTTGTACATATAGACCCCTAGAGAGAAAATTAATGTTGGGTATGCATGTCTATCTATTTTAATGTTATCATTGCCTTAATGTTGGAAGGTGACAAACTAAGAATAATACGTGTCCTGCACAATAATGTTCATTAATACTTTGGAGCTATTGATAATGCTATCAACAGGTTTGGGTGTTCTTTCTAGTACGAAAGAGAGAATGGGGATATAGGATTTAAGGCACATGCTCCAAGAAAAGTTATAACCTTTGACTCTTTTGACGAAGATGAGAAGTGTGACCCTTCTGGGATTGAAGAATCAAGAGATGATTCACCCCGTGGTCTTCGGGGACACACATCTAGGCAGTAAAGGCTGGCTAGGGTTAGGAGGTTGTTTCTTAGAGAAGAATTAGAAGTTGTAAAGGAATAGGAGTCTTGAGTAGGAGTCATATTAGGAGTTGGTTAGAAGTAGAAGTCTTGAGTAGGAGTCATATTAGGAGTTGGGGTTTAGAAGCCCTATAAATAGCCATGTATTCCTCCTCTTTTGTTAAGCAATAGATAAATCTTTTCTGCAGCCTTTGAGCAGCAACTTGGAGGGAGGAACCCCTATAGAGTTCCAAGGAGGCCGATCCCCTAAAGAGATCAACCCCAAGTTTAGAATCTGCAAGGGTTCTAACACCTGGTATCAGAGCAGCGTTCTTGGCATCTCGCTGCCCTTCCATAGCCATCCATCAGCCCTCCACAGCCACCCAAAGCAATTCCCACAATTGCTTAAAAGATCATC